>CM051264.1:3015658-3545658 GCA_027921565.1 Artemia sinica | reverse complement strand
CGTTTTGGAAAATATTTACTTCGTCTGATCGCCGGAATATTCGGTCTATATTTTCTACAGATATGGTAAGTATCTGCTTCGTCTTCCTGTTTGTATGAGGAATTCGAATATATCTCTGAAGTATGGTATAGCCGACCCGCTTATAGATGTACTGAATCGCCGTGTTCGATTTGCAAAAGCGTTTGAACCAAGCCTTTCTTCATTATATGTTGCAATAACTTAAATTTGTCTATTTTGTTTGTCGTAGGAATGTTCTTAATCTTGTTTTTCTGTAGTTGAGTTTTTTTCGGATATTTTGTTGTTATTTGATGTTACTTTTTTCCTTTTCTTGTACTCCATTAACAACATTTTGTATGTTTAATAATGGGTAATAAAATAATAATAATAATAATAATAATAATAGCTCTAACTAAAACTCTACGATAAGACTCTAAGCTAAAACTCTAACCTCTAAACTAAAAGTCTTACCTAAAACTAAACTAGAACTCTAAACTAAAACTAAACTATAACTCTAAACTAAAACTCTTAACTAAAACGAAAATAAACTATAACTCTAAATAAAGTCTAAGCTAAGACTCTAGGCTAAAACTCTAAACTAAAACTCTTAACTAAAACTAAACTACAACTCTAAGTTAAAACTCTTAACTAAAAGTAAACCAAACTATAACTCTAACTAAAACTCTAAGCTAAGACTCTTAACTTAAACTCTAAACTATAACTCTTAACTAAAACTAAACTAGAACTCTAAACTAAAATTAACTAAACTATAGCTCTAACTAAAACTCAAAGCGAAAACCCTAAAATAAAACTCTAAACTCGAAACTAAAACTCTTAACTAAAACTAAACTACAACTCTAAACTAAAACTCTTAGCTAAAACTAAACTAAACTATAACTCTGACTAAAACTGTAAGATAAGACTCTAAGCTAAAACTCTAAACTCTAAACTAAACTCTTAACTAAAACTAAACTACAACTCTAAACTAAAACTCTTAACTAAAACTAAACTACAACTCTAAACTAAAACTCTTAGCAAAAACTAAACTAAACTATAACTCTAACTAAAACTCTAAGATATGACTCTAAGCTAAAACTCTAAACTCTAAACTAAACTCTTAACTAAAACTAAACTACAACTCTAAACTAAAACTCTTAGCTAAAACTAAACTAAACTATAGCTCTAACTAAAACTCTAAGATATGACTCTAAGCTAAAACTCTAAACTAAACTCTTAACTATAACTAAACTACAACTCTAACTAAAACTCTAAGTGCTGAGACCCTAACTTGAAACTCTAGACTCTGAACTAAAACACTAAACTCTAAACTAAAACTCTTAACTAAAACTAAACTATAACTCTAAACTAAAATTAATTAAAACTATAGCTCTGACTAAAACTCTAAGCTAAAACCCTAAACTAAAACTCTAAACTAAAACTCTTAACTAAAACTAAACTACAACTCTAAACTAAAACTCTTAACTACAATTAAACTAAATTATAACTCTAAATAAAACTCTACGATAAAACTCTAAGCTAAAACTCTAACCTCTAAACTAAAACTCTTACCTAAAACTAAACTACAACTCTAAACTAAAACTAAACTATAACTCTAAACTAAAACTTATAACTAAAACTATACTAAACTATAACTCTAACTAAAAGTCTAAGCTAAGACTCTAGGCTAAAACTCTAAACTAAAACTCTTAACTAAAATTAAGCTACAACTGTAACATAGAACTCTTAGCTAAAACTAAACTAAACTATAACTCTAACTAAAACTCTAAGCTAAGACTCTAAACTAAAACTTTAAACTCTAAACTAAAACTCTTAACTAAAACTAAACTTCAACTCTAAACTAAAACTCTTAGCTAAAACTAAACTAAACTATAACTCTAACTAAAACTCTAAAATATGACTCTAAGCTAAAACTCTAAACTAAAACTCTTAACTAATACTAAATTAAACTAAAAGTGTAACGAAAAACTCTAAGCTAAGACTCTAGGCTAAAACTCTAAACTAAAATTCTTAGCTAAAACTAAACTACAAGTCCAAAAAACACTTAACTAAAACTAAAATAAAATATAACTCTAACTAAAACTCTAAGTGCTGAACCTCAAACTTGAAATTCTAGACTCTGAACTACAACTAAACTAAACTATAACTCTAACTAAAACTGTAAGTTAATACCAAACTAAAACACTAAAATAAAACTGTTATCTAAAACTAAAAAACAACTCTAAACTAAAACTCTTAACTAAAACTAAACTATAACTCTAACTAAAACTCTAAGATATGACTCTAAGCTAAAACTCTAAACTCTAAACTAAAACTCTTAACTAAAACTGAACTACAACTCTAAACTAAAACTCTTAACTAAACTAAACTATAACTAAAACTCTAAGCTAAAACTCTAAAACTCTTAACTATAACTAAACTATGGCTCTAAACTAAAAAAAGTTGAAAAATACCATGTTAAAAAAATGGGGAGGGGAAAAAAGCTTGGTGGAGGGAGGTCCTTGGGGGTTGGGGCAATGAGAACCTTGGATGCTGAGGTCCTTGATGGCTAGGGTCATTGATAGCCGCGTTCAAGATAGTGTACCAGTTGATGTTATTTTCGGTATTTATACGATTAAGTCTTCGTTTAAGATTATGTACCTCGGCCTTCCAATTTATATCGATCTTAAAGAAACCCGCGATTGCCTTGTTTCATTGTTCGCTGTAAAGACACGCAGAGTTTATGGAATTCACGTTTCAATGAAGTGCCACTTTAATCGTTTTCTACTTACAAGGGTGTATAATGCTTTTGTTTTGCCACATGTGCTAGCCCTATCACCGTTTTGGAAAATATTTACTTCGTCTGATCGCCGGAATATTCGGTCTATTTTCTACAGATATGGTAAGTATCTGCTTCGTCTTCCTGTTTGTATGAGGAATTCGAATATATCTCTGAAGTATGGTATAGCCGACCCGCTTATAGATGTACTGAATCGCCGTGTTCGATTTGCAAAAGCGTTTGAACCAAGCCTTTCTTCATTATATGTTGCAATAACTTAAATTTGTCTATTTTGTTTGTCGTAGGAATGTTCTTAATCTTGTTTTTTCTGTAGTTGAGTTTTTTTCGGATATTTTGTTGTTATTTGATGTTACTTTTTTCCTTTTCTTGTACTCCATTAACAACATTTTGTATGTTTAATAATGGGTAATAAAATAATAATAATAATAATAATAATAATAATAATAGCTCTAACTAAAACTCTACGATAAGACTCTAAGCTAAAACTCTAACCTCTAAACTAAAAGTCTTACCTAAAACTAAACTAGAACTCTAAACTAAAACTAAACTATAACTCTAAACTAAAACTCTTAACTAAAACGAAAATAAACTATAACTCTAAATAAAGTCTAAGCTAAGACTCTAGGCTAAAACTCTAAACTAAAACTCTTAACTAAAACTAAACTACAACTCTAAGTTAAAACTCTTAACTAAAAGTAAACCAAACTATAACTCTAACTAAAACTCTAAGCTAAGACTCTTAACTTAAACTCTAAACTATAACTCTTAACTAAAACTAAACTAGAACTCTAAACTAAAATTAACTAAACTATAGCTCTAACTAAAACTCAAAGCGAAAACCCTAAAATAAAACTCTAAACTCGAAACTAAAACTCTTAACTAAAACTAAACTACAACTCTAAACTAAAACTCTTAGCTAAAACTAAACTAAACTATAACTCTGACTAAAACTGTAAGATAAGACTCTAAGCTAAAACTCTAAACTCTAAACTAAACTCTTAACTAAAACTAAACTACAACTCTAAACTAAAACTCTTAACTAAAACTAAACTACAACTCTAAACTAAAACTCTTAGCAAAAACTAAACTAAACTATAACTCTAACTAAAACTCTAAGATATGACTCTAAGCTAAAACTCTAAACTCTAAACTAAACTCTTAACTAAAACTAAACTACAACTCTAAACTAAAACTCTTAGCTAAAACTAAACTAAAAACTATAGCTCTAACTAAAACTCTAAGATATGACTCTAAGCTAAAACTCTAAACTAAACTCTTAACTATAACTAAACTACAACTCTAACTAAAACTCTAAGTGCTGAGACCCTAACTTGAAACTCTAGACTCTGAACTAAAACACTAACTCTAAACTAAAACTCTTAACTAAAACTAACTATAACTCTAAACTAAAATTAATTAAACTATAGCTCTGACTAAAACTCTAAGCTAAAACCCTAAACTAAAACTCTAAACTAAAACTCTTAACTAAAACTAAACTACAACTCTAAACTAAAACTCTTAACTACAATTAAACTAAATTATAACTCTAAATAAAACTCTACGATAAAACTCTAAGCTAAAACTCTAACCTCTAAACTAAAACTCTTACCTAAAACTAAACTACAACTCTAAACTAAAACTAAACTATAACTCTAAACTAAAACTTATAACTAAAACTATACTAAACTATAACTCTAACTAAAAGTCTAAGCTAAGACTCTAGGCTAAAACTCTAAACTAAAACTCTTAACTAAAATTAAGCTACAACTGTAACATAGAACTCTTAGCTAAAACTAAACTAAACTATAACTCTAACTAAAACTCTAAGCTAAGACTCTAAACTAAAACTTTAAACTCTAAACTAAAACTCTTAACTAAAACTAAACTTCAACTCTAAACTAAAACTCTTAGCTAAAACTAAACTAAACTATAACTCTAACTAAAACTCTAAAATATGACTCTAAGCTAAAAACTCTAAGCTAAAACTCTTAACTAATACTAAATTAAACTAAAAGTGTAACGAAAAACTCTAAGCTAAGACTCTAGGCTAAAACTCTAAACTAAAATTCTTAGCTAAAACTAAACTACAAGTCCAAAAAACACTTAACTAAAACTAAAATAAAATATAACTCTAACTAAAACTCTAAGTGCTGAACCTCAAACTTGAAATTCTAGACTCTGAACTACAACTAAACTAAACTATAACTCTAACTAAAACTGTAAGTTAATACCAAACTAAAACACTAAAATAAAACTGTTATCTAAAACTAAAAAACAAACTCTAAACTAAAAAACTCTTAACTAAAACTAAACTATAACTCTAACTAAAACTCTAAGATATGACTCTAAGCTAAAACTCTAAACTCTAAACTAAAACTCTTAACTAAAACTGAACTACAACTCTAAACTAAAACTCTTAACTAAACTAAACTATAACTAAAACTCTAAGCTAAAACTCTAAACTCTTAACTATAACTAAACTATGGCTCTAAACTAAAAAAAGTTGAAAAAATACCATGTTAAAAAAAATGGGGAGGGGAAAAAAAGCTTGGTGGAGGGAGGTCCTTGGGGTTGGGGCAATGAGAACCTTGGATGCTGAGGTCCTTGATGGCTAGGGTCATTGATGGTTGCCGTCCTTGATGTTCAAATCCATAATTGTCTCTTATAATCCTATATTGTGTACTTGTTCATTCGAAGACATGTAAGACAAAAAGTTGAAAAAATGCAATATTAAAAAATAAAAAAGTTCAAAATAAAAATGGAGGGGGCCCATAAAGTTGGAGGTTAGGGGGTCCCTTGATGTTCAAACCCATAATCGTCTCACACAATCCCATATTGTGTACTTGTTCATTCGAAGACATTTAAAAAAAAGTTGAAAAAATACCTTGTTAAAAAAAGTTTAAAAAAAACGTAGGGGGCCCATAAAGGGGAGGTTAGGGGGGACCCTTCCGTGTCTCAAGCGTATTACAAAAAAAGTATTAAAAAAAATAGGGGGGGGGCAAATAATTTGGGGCTTGGGGAGCGGGGGCCCTCGGGGGTTGGGGTAGGGGACCTTATAACACTGTTCAAATGGTACTTGTGTATTATACTGAACACAGTCGAGAACCGTCCACTGTATTCAATAGACATAGAAACATCAAACCACATATCCATCAACAGAACATAACTATGAAAAAAAATCAAACCATCCACAAACAGAACAAAACCAATATCAAATCATATAACCATCAAACAGAACAGAAACAACATCAAATCATATAACCAAACAAACAGAACCATGAACCAACATCATATCATATAACCAACAAACAGAACAGAACTATGAAAAAACATCAAATCATCAACAAACAGAATAGAACCAACATCAAATCATATAATTTTCAAACAGAACAGAAACAACATCAAATCATATAACCAACAAACAGAACAGAAACAACATCATATAGTCAACAAACAGATTGGAAATATGAAAAAAAAACATCAAATCATCAAGAAACAGAACAGAACCAACATCAAATCATATAACCAGCATACAATATAACCATCAAACAGGCCTAGAATGAGGTGTGGTCTTGTACCGTTAGACTCGATTATAGATGGAAGAAGTGGTACCTCCCGGACTGGCACACTCATTCCTACTTAAGCCTTCTAAGAGTTAATTCGTAAGTTACTTCAGAAAAAAATAGTGGACAAAAAAAAAACTTAAAACTTAAAACGACATTAATACTTAAAACGAACAGAAATTATTCTGTGTATGAAAGGCGCTCTCCCTTCTCAACACCTGGCTCTTTACGCTAAAGTATGACTCTTTTTTAACAGATCTATTTTTTGAAACAATAAAAAAAATTTAGCGTGAAAAGCGAAGCGTTGAGGAGGGGAGAGCGCCTTTCATATACAGAATAATTTCTGTTCGTTTTAAGTTTTAATGTCGCTCCTTACTTTCAGTTAAAAAAACTTGTTTTTTTTATTTAATCTGATTCATAGGCTAAGGGGAAATTGGTTTTTCACCAAGATATGGTCTTCGGCATCCGAGCCCGTGCCCCATCGGTTTCCACAATTAGAGTATTAGCTTGCTAGCCTTGTAATCCAAGGAGATATATAATGGGGAAAGCAGCTTCCTAATTCCAGTATCCCAGGAAAACTAACAAATACAATAAATTACCCTATAATACTTCTCTGTAAATCATGAATATCTAGCAAAAATAACTGCTTGATTCAGATGACAATATCCTTTGGTTCTTTGGTGGGTAAGGTTTGGTGGAAGTAATTCATAAACAGAGATTAGTCCTTGGTTTTCCCCCATCTATCCTATTGACTTCTGATTTCCTAGTGTAACAATTTTAACAGATAATGTTTCCATTGTGCCAGGTACACAGGGAGGTGCTATTCTTCAGTTTATAATCGGCTCCCCCATGTTTAGATGCCTTAAAGGTTTCCATACTCTTTCCAAAAAATAAAAATTACCGCCTCCGTAAAGTGTTTCGGTATCCTAAAACAATACGAGAACATGGGGAAACCCTCCCGCACATGTAACTCAGCACTTACTAGAGAAACCCAATATTAAAAAAAAAACAGCTTGCATCGAATATGTCAAGTTTTCATTATTTGCGTTAAAAAACAACAAGCTTCAGCCTATGATTTATCGAGGTTGCATGTCTCAAAAAAAAAACTTTTCTCTATGAGAAGATATTAAACTCCTTTTAATATGGCATATTTTAAGTTCCTTTTTACAAGCCTGGCTAACAGCATCCCCATGTTTGAGCGTGGTATAAGTTCTTCCCCTTGTACTTTTTTGGTCAATTTTTAAAAGAATTGATCAATTTGGCAGCTGAAAACTAAATACAGTGTCCGATTCGCCATTAAGCATTATTTCCGAATACAATGTTTGCTGCATCCGCGAAGTCCTTTTGGAACCCTAAAAAAAGATAGGAACATGGAAATAGTGTTGTGGCTAGGCGGGGAGGGAGGGGGCACGCGGGGATGGCTGTTCCAGATCGCAGAAGTTTTTGAAGAGGACACTCGGTGCCACCAACAAGGTATTCTTTGAAAATTTTAAACGGGGGGATTTTCCACGGGGCGGAATTTTCCATTTCAAGCCTATAGTCATTTGGCCACCAGGCTCCGTAGCCAAGCCAAGCCATTGAAAGCCGATATAAGTTTTGTTCTAATCTTCAATACCTTTTGGTCTTGCTTCGAAATTTTGATCTGATGGATACCATTTAGGGTCCAGGGGTGCATCATGCGCTGGAAGTCCGAGGGATTTTGCAGCCGAAGCACACCTCCCACCATACTGAAGAATTAGGGGGGGGACATACCCCCCCCCCAGATTTTTCTAGCTCCCTCATTTCGTGTTTTTTGCAGTTTTTCATTCTTTTTTAAAAATAATTTTGTCAATTTGGTCAATTATTGGCGCTCTTGTCACATTAGCCTTTCCCCAAGATTTTACTCTAGAGCCACCTTAATCCCACCACGTGTAGTTGTATCCCCTGCAAGATTCCAGTTTTTTCAAGGTGTGAAATACTCACCTTCTCAATTGGGTGTCGAAATTGGGATGACCTATACCCAATTAATTACTTTCGGTCCTTTAAAGTGGCACTAGAAATTAAACTATTTGATTGTATGATCTCCATCCTAAGCTTGTGTGACCAAACTTTCTATGCGGAATGACCGAATAAAATTGTAAAACCAGTGAAGCCCAGTTGCTCTTTACTAATTGATCGCTATTGTGGCGACTCTGAATTAAAGTTTTAACAAGCCCAAAGATATTTATTTTACACGCATTAAATACCATACCACAGGGAGGGCCGAACTACCCTTTTCTCTCTATCAGTCCCCCACCTTTTATATGTTGTAAGTCTCTTTGGGGCTCGTCCTTTTAGGGCCTTTTACCCTAAGAACATACTCAGTAGGCTTTTTAGCTGATTTACTAAAAAAAAATAATCATGGAATTACCCATTTTAGACCATTACTTACTGAGCCTTTGGATTACTGGCACCAAGCTTTGGATTGACAAAAAAACAAGTGCAATTTTTCTTAGATACCTTGAACCAAAGGAACGTGCCTTGTAAGTTTCAAACCTATTGAAAAAATATCTTTCCAATTTTATGTGTCACGAATAGATTAACCAAAATTTTTACCTTTTGTTTTTAGGTCAATTTAACCCAGTGTATTGCCTTGTGAGTTTCGTTCTGATTAGAGAAAAAAGTTTTTAGATTAATTTTCGAGCTTCGTGATATAAAACCCAAGCTATTCTCATTTCGACGTTTTTGCCTTCATTAATGTTCTCCAGTCCTTAGGGACCATTAAGGATTCTAAATGTCCTATAATCTTAGAGCCGATCTGCTTTTAAAGTTGAATTATTTTGGGCTGCTCATCGACACCACTACTTTCATTGATTTTTGTTTGTTTCATTTACGTCCCTTGACCAAATCCATATGCTCTGTTCATATATGCTCTGTCTGAAACAATTTAGGCCCGTTTTGGGGCTAACAAATTGATTTTTTTTTTTTTTTTCTTGGTTTTATTAAGGTATTAAGTTTAGCCGATCAAAAAATGAAGTTGTGCCTATTCTTCTACGTCATGAATCTGCGCAAATAAACTGTTTCCTATATTGTTTGTCTTTATTGTGGTTCTTTTTGTTTTGTTTTGTTGTGCCCTATAAATTCCTAGCCAATCGGTGAAAAAAATTAAACTTTTAACCAAAGATCGACGCAACCGAACTTATTTTTAAAGGTCTTCTTCTTCTTCTATTTCACAGCAGGCGGGCTTTTCAGTTGATACTATTTAGCCCTTTACCTTTTGCTTCACTCTGTGGGCTACAGAGCTACTGGCTTGGTTGTATCTTATTTTATTAGACATTCTCAAATATCTTTCAGTAGATCTTTCGACTCAAGGAGTTCAAATATAAGATGATAGATATCGATTTCTGTGCTCTGTGTGCAGGAATAGTCGGCTAGGCTCTTGGCTGATAGTGTGATTTGGTGGTGTTTGAAGCACTTTAACAGTTTACAATGCAAGGTATGCTGTGCAGACGTCATCATATTACATTCAAATAGGCGGTGGTCAATTGTTTCATTATTCATAATACAATACCTGCAAAGAGGGGACAGGGGAACTGAGCCAATTGAATTAGGAAACTGATACGAGAATGCAAGAAAGTTTAGTCCATTTGTTCCAGAACGAATTCTGTGATAAATTTTAGAAAAGTGCTTATTGGGAAAGGGGGAAAGAGTAGGATTTTTCCTATTAAACATAATATGAGATAGTCTCCATCGGTAAATATCTCTAATGGGGATTAGTCTCCCACTTGGCTGGTCAATATTTATAGCATTTTTTGCTATTTCATCAACCTGATGATTACCACTTATACCAGAGTGGCTAGGAATATACTGAATAGATAAGTTCTTATGCACTTGAAGCAAGATTAAGACAATGATAAGTGTCAATATCCAGCTTATACTGAGGAGCTGAAGACAGCAACTCAAGGCTTGATAAAGAGTCAGAATAAAACTACAATAATATTTGAATTAGCAATCAAGGGTTTATTTTCCATATGGTGTTCTAATGCCATGATTATGGCATTTAACTCTGCAGACATTATAGATACATTATTATACAATCTCTCACCCATTGCAATTGAAGGTTTTTTTTGTGTCCAATGAGGTCTACTTCTTCCTGTTCAAAATTCAGTTGAATTAAGAACTTTGATCAGGATAATTGCAATAGTGCACTTTAAAATGACGGTACAATGCCATTTTGAGGGATTTTATGGCCTTTTCCGAAGTTCTTACTTTCTCTTTGTGGACTCAATTTTAAACATTGAGAAGTTAGGGAAGGGGTTTATCCTGGGAAAATTTGCATCTGCGATGGAATTGGCTTGGGTATTTTTTTGTGGAGAGGGGAAATTTTCTGCGGGAGAAATTCTGCATGGGGAATTTTTTGTCATCCGCTATCAACTCACAGCGTCGGGCATTGACCGCAGCAGAGCTCCTACCCTCGCCCAAAACAGGCCACTCTGGAGACGACCAACGGCGCTGACGACTGGTTTCCCGTACGCTGGCGACGCTGCCGAGCAAGAGCTTTAAGTCTTGTAAGTAAAAATAAAGAATTTTTCGCGAGAGAATTTTTTTCGACATAACACCTTAAATGAAGTATCCTTTTCTCAGACCACACTGCCTTTCTATTATGGACATATAAATGTTCAAATGGGGATAAATATATCTATTTAGACAGTGAAAACAGGTTCACTAAATTTTTTTCGGAGAGAGTTCAATGACAGTTCACTCCAACGTGTGCCTCACACCACACTGGCGCATCCAGGGAGACCCCACCCCCTCCCTATATATTTTTTTTTCTAACACCCTCTGTCCGTTTTTCTTTCAGTTTTTCATTCTTTTTTGTAAATAAATTTGTCAATTTGGTCGATTATTAAATAACTGTTTAATTTTTTATACGTAGAAATTATTAATATTATGACGAAATGTATTGTTTTATTATATATCCCACTATTTATATACCCAATTATATTGTGAAAATACTTACTTTATATTATAGTCGACAAAATTTCCTCTGTCTTAATCCTATCACTATCTGAAGTCGACTGAATCAATCGAATGAATAAAACAAAAATCCTTTTCTTCCGTCTTTGTTCGTATATATAAGTATTTGAGGAAGAGAATAACATTTTCTCCAATTAGATAAAAAAGTTATTTTCAATTGAAAGTAAAGAGCACCGTTTAAAAAACTCAAAAGAAACAGAAATTAGTCCATGTATGAAGGAGGCAAGGCCATACCCAGAGGGGGGTGTGTAGGGGGTTTGAATCACCCCCGCCCGAAATGTTTGTCTGACTCATAAAAAACGAAACAAAAATGAATATAAACAAATTTTGTATGCGTTTTTTTTTAGGTTTTTTTTGTAATCCCCCCCCGAAATTTTTTTTGAGTAAAACCCTTTCGAAAAAAATCGTGGGTACGGCCTTGGAAGGAGGTGCTCTCCTTCTCAATACCTCACTCTTCACACTAAAGTTGTTAACGCTTTTAAAGAAGCTTCCTATTCTAATCGAACGGCTCTTGTGTTCCATGAGTCTTTCTTAGAAATTTGGAGAGAAACAGTAAATCTGTAGCGTAAAGAGGAAAGTATAGAGGAGGGAATAACCCCATCAGAAAAGAAACAATTCTGAAAACTATTCCCCAAATAATACAGTACTAAGACTAAAATATACTCTTCACAATTAGTGACAAAACAAAGTTGCTTCACCAGAGGTGATTATAGCACATTTGATATGGCAAGACCTAGACATGAGAAAATTAGCGCAGGCAACTTGGGAACTATACGACAAAAAAAATGAAAAAAACAAACAAAAATCTAGTACATTTGAACTATTCCTGCCTGTCTGACTGTTAATTAACAACACGAAGACGAGAAAAAATATAAAAGTATATCAGATATACTATAAACTATAAATCGACCTTTTCTCTGATCGACATCTTAATACAACTGCAAAGTTATTGACCTATGCTACATTTAATATTACATATAGTCCATGCAGATGAATACCATGATTCACGACAATGGCTCCTGGATTTTGTCTCCTATTTGAGCTACAATATATCGTAATTATTAAAAACTCAAAACAAACAAAAACTATTAGGTAAATAAGAGGGGTTGGCTCCTCCTTAATACCTAGATCTGTACGCTCAAAAACTAGTAAAAATAAAGGACTTGGCAGGATGAAGTAAGGTTGGCTGGAGAAGAAGCTCTGCTCATGATATATGGCTCATCAAAAGGGGGGAAATCTGAATGAACTCCGCAGGGAAGTTTTTAAAATGTAGGTGAACAGTTACCTAGAACAGTAACCACCAGCTTCTGATGCGGCTAGATTCCACAGTTACAGGGTTTTCTACCAAGTTCAGGTATAGAGTGGTGATCCTGATTCTGAACTTAAAGCCGAGGAATGGGGCTGGAAATTGATTTTTTTTTTTTTATTATCGATTCGATAATTTTATCAGTGGTGAAGACTAGTCAATTGTGAAGACTTATCAGTTGTGAAGACTAGTCAGTAGTTTATTCTAAGAGCGATTTTAAATGTCGGCCAATGAAAACTAGTTTTGTAGATGATTTCCCTTTTCTAATATTTTTCATGTTTTAACAAATATCTTGCAATCAGTCTTTTTAGGCCGACTCATCAGACACTGGAGCCAGTGACGATCAGATTCAGGCTAACTAATTATTAGATCTCAAAACAGACCAGCGAAAGATCGACTGGTAAAAAAAGGGGGTCACGACGACAAGAAGCGTAAAAACCTCATATTGATGATCAAGAAACCTTTTTTTATATATCGTACATCAAATTTTACTCCATTTTCACGTTCATTTCGTCTTTTTACATTGGAATAATTACTCAGTTCAAGAAAAACGAACAATTACCGGAACTTAATTTTTTGTCAGGAAAGTGAGAAAACTGAAACGATACGTAAAAAAAAAGTTTTGTGTCGACCTAGAATGTGTAAGTTTAGATATGTTGTTCAGCTTTCTTCTCTCTACAATATGGTGTAAAAACCATTTCTGTTGCTTTTTTTTAAATCTTTGCCCGTTTTGAATTAAAAACATTGTTAATTAGAAATATTAGTCACCCGCTCATTTGCAAATCCTGTGGACATAGTCGGTCATAAATATTTGAATTATATTTTGTCTCCAATTTCTTTCATATGGCTCACAGAAATAGTAGGAAGACTATTTAGCACTCAAGCTCTCTCATCACAAAATAATCACAAAAATTAATAGGCTAATTCTCCTGATTCATCCAGTATAGTTTCAATTTTTTTTTCAAAATGGCAAGAAAACAAGCACACTTCTATATTATAAATGAACTACACAGTCAAAATTAACTTCCAAGATTAGTACAGCGCATCGATTTCCTTGTTTTTCTAGATTTTCAAGGTTTTTAGAACAAGGGCAAAATTTTTGTATCTCAACCTTATTTCACTAAATATCTCCCCCCCCTGATAAACACCCAAAAAACTTTAGACATAAAGGTATGGAATAGCAATGAACAAAAAAAAAGGTTAGAATGTAACCTGATAAATAACAAAATATCACAGAAAAAGATGTAAATAGGTTATTAGTAATATGATTTCTTAATAGGCTATACATTACAAATAGTTTTATCCTGTCTATTAACTCATAAAAATAAGTAAGTAATTTTATTAAGTAGATATAATAATAAGTGATCGTTTTTTTAATATACAACTTTGAGCGGTTGCAAAACCATATGCCAACACTTCTACAACCCCTAAGTGGCAAGGAGTTGGTGTATGGGTTTAGTGATCGACTAAGAGTGCAGCTGCAAATCATGAAACTGGATGACCTCTATTCCCTTTGAATAAAAATACTAAACATTTTTTAAAAATAAGCGAATCACATTTAAAAAAATACTGAATTATCTGAAAAATAATCATGTAGAAGGGACAGAACCATTATTGAAAAAAAAATGTCCAAACAGGAATTGAACGCTTAACATTCTGACTTGAAGCCTAACGCTCTACTAACTAAACCACAGATTTGTTAATCTAATTTAATCTATTGGGGTTTGTTGGACCATAAATATATTACTCGTTAAGGGGGCTCGGAGGGGGAGTATACGGGAGGTGTTCTTGTAAACCTTCAGTTAAGAGTTTTGGACAATGATATTACAATGATATCGTTTTATACTTCTAAGCTTTTCCGCTTAAGAAGTGTCACCATAAGTGTTATTTTAGTGACATGTTGCACTTACTAATGGTATTGTTTATCACTCTAGAAATTCATTTATGGAAAAATCCTAGGTATAAGCAACAGCCTTTATATGAGCTACTAAACGTCTATCTATGATGTTCTGGTAGCCCATCAGAGAACATCATCTATGATGTTCTGGTATATATATATATGTATATATATATATATATATATATATATATATATATATATATATATATATATATATATATATATATATATATATATATATATATATATATATATATATATATATATATATATATATATATATATATATATATATATATATATATAAGTAGAAGGCTATCTTTATACTCGTGACAGGACCACGTGGTTTATGGTTTTCTCACTGAGAATGAAAAAACAGGAATTTTCTCACTTGAAAAAAACATGAACTTTCTCACTTTTATGGATGTTTTCTTGGATGGTTATGTGTGTTGGTCAATTTATTTGATGTTTTTCATGGATGTCAACAGCAATTCATGTCTGTTTTATGGTTCGTTGTCAGTGAGAATGAAAAAACCGGAACTTTCTCACTTTTGATGGATGTTTTATGGTTCGTTGTCAGTGAGAATGGAAAAACAGGAATTTTCTCACTTTGATGGATGTTTCAAGGTCGATTTATTTGCTGTTGTTTGTCCAGGTGTAATGACAATGGAGTGATTTACATAATCGGCGGGGGAATTATTGATTCATGAAAGGGGGAATTAAGAAACAAACATGGCTTCATTGTTGTTTGGCTAGCCTAACCTGAGAAATTGATTTACATAATCGGTGGGGGAGAATGTATTGATTTACGAAAGGGGGAATTAAGAAACAAACATGGCTTCTTTGATCTTTAGGCTAACCTAACCTGAGAAATTGATTTACATAATCGCTAGGGGAATGTATTGATTCACGAAAGGGGAATTAAGAAACATTATGGCTTCTTTAATCTTAGGTCTGAGGGATAAAACGTTTTTAGGTCAGAGAGAAAAATTAATATTCTATTTTTAAAATAGGGCTTCATTGATCTTTAGTGTCAGGAATTATAAATGACATCACTTGTTATCTTGGAATTATGCGGGAGTCTAAAGAGATAGAAATTCTATTTTTAAACACGGCTTCACTGAGCTTTAAGTCGGAGAGATAAATTGATATTCTAACGAAACCTTAATAGTGTAGCTAGGAACATTTATGAGATGAAGAGATTAACGTAGGAAAGGGTTTCCTAGAAATTTGAAATGTGTCAGCGCAGGGATGCCAAAAAAACAAAAGGAACACACAGAAAATACTTTTAGGGGATTATTTGGGCGAAACCGTTTTAGACAGGTTATGGAATTATTTCGGCGAAACAGTTAGAGACATTTTAAAAGATGATTTAAAAGATGATTTTAGAAGAGGTTTTGAGTGTGGTCGTTATAATACACAAGTTCCATTTGAACAGTGTTGTGAGGTCCCCTACCACAACCCCAAAGGATTCCGATCCCCCCACCCCAACCCCGAAGGAACCCACCGGTCCTCAAAGGTTCTCCGGATTCCCAAAGGGCCCCCGGCGCCCCAAAGGCTCCTGAGCCACCATTTTAATACTTTTTTAAGGCTTTATTATATCTTTCAGAACAAATATTATTTTAGGGAATTATTTCGGCGAAAACAGTTAGAGACATTTTAAAAGATGATTTTTGAAGAGATTTTTAGAAGAGGATTTGAGGGTGAAACTCTGAGGTCGTTATAATACACAAGTTCCATTTGAACAGTGTCGTGAGGTCCTCTACCCCAACCCCAAAGGGTTCCGATCCCCCCACCCCAACCCCGAAGGAAGCGCCCGGTCCTCAAAGGTCCCCCCAAGCTCCCAAAGGACCACCCGGCCCTCAAGGGTCCCACAGACCCTCAAAGGGCTCTCCCCGAGCCCCGTCTTTCGTTGATGTGTATTGTCTGAAACTTATGGTTTGGGATATGTAAATTACTATTTCGGACTTTTCTGAGCTAGATTTCTTAGTCTTTCGTTGGTGTGTGTTGTCTGAAACCTATGATTTGGGATGGATGGATTGCAATTTTGACTTTTCTGAGCTGGATTTCTTAGCCGTTCATAGGTGAGTGCTGTCAGAAAATTATGATTTGGGATGTGTAGTTTGCAAGTTGGACTTTTCAGAGCTATGATTCTTAGTCTCTCATAGGCGTTTGTTGTCTGAAACTTCTAGTTTGGGATGAATAGTTTGCTATTTCAGGCTTTTCTGAGCTAAGGTTTCCTAGTATTTTCGTAGGTGAATGTTGTCTGAAACTTATGATTTGGGATATGTAAATTACTATTTCGGGCTTTTCTAAGCTAGATTTCTTAGTCTTTCGTTGGTGTGTGTTGTCTGAAACCTATGATTTGGGATGGGTGGATTGCTATTTTTGACTTTTCTGAGCTGGATTTCTTAGCCGTTCATAGGTGTGTGTTGTCTGAAAACTTATGATTTGGGATGGTTAATTTGCTATTTTTGACTTTTCTGAGCTAGGTTTCTTAGCCTTTCATATGTGTGTGCTGTCAGAAAATTATGATTTGGGATTTGTAGTTTGCATTTTGGACTTTTCAGAGCTAGGATTCTTAGTCCCTCATAGGTGTTTGTTGTCTGGAGCCTATAGTTTGGGATGAGTAGTTTGCTATTTCAGGCTTTTCATAGCCAGATTTCTTAGTATTTCGTAGGTGTGTGTTGTCTGAAACCTATGATTTGGATTGTGTGGGATGCTATTTTTTGACTTTTCATAGCCAGATTTCTTAGTCTTTCGTAGGTGTGTGTTGTCTGAAAACCTATGATTTGGATTGTGTGGATTGCTATTTTTTGACTTTTCTGAGCTGGATTTCATAGCCTTTCGTTGGGATGTGTTGACTGAAACCTATGATTTGGGATGAGTGGTTTGCTTTTTGGACTTTTCAGAGCTGGATTTCTTAGCCGTTCATAGGTGAGTGTTGTCTGGAACCTATGATTTGGGATGGTTAATTTGCTATTTTTGACTTTTCTGAGCTAGGTTTCTTAGCCTTTCATAGGTGTGTGTTGTCAGAAAATTATGATTTGGGATGTGTAGTTTGCTATTTCAGGCTTTTCTGAGCTAAGGTTTCCTAGTATTTCGTAGGTGAATGTTGTCTGAAACCAATAGTTTGGGATGAGTAGTTTGCTATTTCAGGCTTTTATGAGCTAAGGTTTCATAGTATTTCGTAGGTGAATGTTGTCTGAAACCAATAGTTTGGGATGAGTAGTTTGCTATTTCGGGCTTTTATGAGCTAGGTTTCTTAGCCTTTTGTAGGTGTGTGTTGACTGAAACTTATGATATGGAATATGTAATTTGCTATTTCCGACTTTTCATAACCAGATTTCTTAGTCTTTCGTAGGTGTGTGGTGTCTGAAACCTATGATTTGGATGTGTGGGTTGCTATTTTTTGACTTTTCTGAGCTGGATTTCTTAGCCTTTCGTAGGTGTGAGTTGACTGAATCCTATGATTTGGGATGGTTAATTTGCTATTTTTGACTTTTCTGAGCTAGATTTCTTAGCCTTTCATAGGTGTATGCTTTCAGAAAATTATGATTTGGGAGGTGTAGTTTGCTTTTTGGACTTTTCAGAGCTAGGATTCTTAGTCACTCATAGGTGTTTGTTGTCTGAAACTTCGAGTTTGGGATGAGTAGTTGGCTATTTCAGACTTTTCTGAGCTAGGGTTTCTTAGTATTTCGTAGGTGAATGTTGTCTGAAACTTATGATTTGGGATATGTAAATTACTATTTCGGGCTTTTCTGAGTTAGATTTCTTAGTCTTTCATAGGTGTGTGATGTCTGAAACCTATGATTTGGGATGAGTGGTTTGCTTTTTGGACTTTTCTGAGCTGGATTTCTGAGCCTTTCGTAGGTGTGTGTTGACTGAAACCCTATGATTTGGGATGTGTAGTTGCTATTTTTGACTTTTCTGAGCTAGGTTTCTTAGCCTTTCATAGGTATGTGTTGTCAGAAAATTATGATTTGGGATGTGTAGTTTGCTATTTCAGGCTTTTCTGAGCTAAGGTTTCCTAGTATTTCGTAGGTGAATGTTGTCTGAAACCAATAGTTTGGGATGAGTAGTTTGCTATTTTTGACTTTTCTGAGCTAGGTTTCTTAGTCTTTCGTTGGTGTGTGTTGACTGAAACCTATAATTTGGGATATGTAGTTTGCTATTTTTGACTTTTCTGAGCTGGATTTATTAGCCTTTTTATAGGTGTGTGTTGACTGAAACCTATGATTGGGATGAGTGGTTTGCTATTTTTGTCTTTTCTGAGCTAGATTTCTTAGCCTTTCATAGGCTAACTTTTTTTGCATGTCTCTCACCTAACCTAAGCTAACCTAAGTGAAGCGTACGTAGGCTAACCTAACCTAATCTAACCTAACTTAATCTAGTCTAACCTAACCTAACCATACTCGCCGGAAAAGGTTAGGTTAACTTATCATGAGCACTCATGATAAGTTAACCACTCAGAATTAAAGTGGTGCTCCTTATCTTCATGTCGAATATTCAAATCAATGTATAACTTTTTCTATCTTCTATGAAAAATTTGGAACAGAACTTTAAATTTTTCATCTCTTTGCAAAAATCGGTAGTGAACTTAAGAAAATTAGAATTAAAGTGAAAACTTTTATCTTCACTGGAAAATAATCACAATCATAGTATAACTTTTCCTATCTTCTACAGAAAAATTTAGAACTGAACTTTAAATTTTTTTATGTCTTTGAGAAATTAAGAACTGAAGTGTAAGGTTTTTTCATTTTCATTGGTAAAATTCAGAATTGAGTTAACTTTTTTCTCTTCTTTAAGAAAATTCAGAAGAGAACTTGAACAATTTGCACTTCTTCGAGAAAACTCAGAATTAAAGTGGAGTTCCTTATCTTCATGTTGAATATTCTTAATCAATGTATAACTTTTTCTATCTTCTATGAAAAATTTGGAACAGAACTTTAAATTTTTCATCTCTTTGAGAAAAATCAGAACTGAATTTAAGAAAAATTTAAATAAATAAAGTGAAAACTTTTGATCTTTATGGAAAACAATCGCAGTCATAGTATTACTTTTTCTATCTTCCATCTAAAAAATTTAGAATAGAACTTTAAATTTCTTTATTTCTTTGGGGAACTTAAAACTGAAGTGGAAGATTTTTATTTTCTCTGGCGAAATTAGAATTGAAGTGTGTTCTTTGGTAAAGTTCAGAAGAGAACTTGAACTTTTTCTTCACTTCGTTGAGAAAATTTTAAATTGAACTAGAACTTTTTATCTTCCGGAAAATATTCACAAGCATGGTATTACTTTTTTCTATCTTCCACCGAAAAATTTAGAATTGAACTTTAAATTTCTTTATGTCTTTTGTGAAATAAAGAACTGAAGTGGAAGATTTTTATTTTCTCTGTAGAAATTAGAATTGAATTGTGTTCTTTGGTAAAATTCAGTAGAGAACTTGAACTTTTTCTTCACTTCATTGAGAAAATTTAAATTGAACTAGAACTTTTTATCTTCCATGAAAATAATCACAAGTATGATATTAATTTTCTATCTCCCACCGAAAAATTTAGAATTGAACTTTAAATTTCTTTATGTCTTTGTGAAATAAAGAACTGAAGTGGAAGATTTTTTGTTTTCTCTGGAGAAATTAGAATTGAAGTGTGTTCTTTGGTAAAGTTCAGAAGAGAACTTGAACTTTCCTTGACTTCGTTGAGAAAATTTTAAATTGAACTAGAACTTTTTATCTTCCGTGAAATATTCACAAGTATGGTATTACTTTTTTTTATCTTCCACCGAAAAATTAGAATTGAACTTTAAATTTCTTTATGTCTTTGTGAAATAAAGAACTGAAGTGGAAGATTTTTGTTTTCTCTGGAGAAATTAGAATTGAAGTGTGTTCTTTGGTAAAGTTCAGAAGAGAACTTGAACTTTTCTTCACTTCTTTGAGAAAATTTTAAATTGAACTAGAACTTTTATCTTCCGGGAAAATATTCACAAGTATGGTATTACTTTTTCTATCTTCCATCGAAAAATTTAGAATTGAACTTCAAATTTCTTTATGTCTTTGTGAAATAAAGAACTGAAGTGGAAGATTTTTATTTTCTCTGGAGAAATTAGAATTGAATTGTGTTCTTTTGGTAAAATTCCGAAGAGAACTTGAACTTTTTTATCTTCAGTGAAAAATTTGGAACAGTATTTTAAATTTTTTCATCTCTTCGAGCCAGATCTGAACTAAAGTGGAAAATTTTTATATTATTTGGAAAAATAGAAATGATCAATGACTAATTTTCTTTTTCATTGAGAAAATTCAGAAGAGAACTTGAACTTTCCATCACTTCGTTGAGAAAATTTTAAATTGAACTAGAACTTTTTATCTTCCATGAAAATATTCACAAGTATGGTATTACTTTTCCTATCTTCCACCGAAAAATTTAGAATTGAACTTTAAATTTCTTTATGTCTTTGTGAAATAAGGAACTGAAGTGGAAGATTTTTATTTTCTCTGGTGAAATTAGAATTGAATTGTGTTCTTTGGTAAAATTCAGAAGAGAACTTGAATTCTTCTTCACTTCGTTGAGAAAATTTTAAATTGAACTAGAACTTTTTATCTTCCGGGAAAATATTCACACGTATGGTATTACTTTTTCTATCTTCCACCGACAAATTTAGAATTGAACTTTAAATTTTTTATTGGGGAAATTAGAATTGAATTGTGTTCTTTGGTAAAATTCAGAATAGAACTCGAATATTCACAATCAAAGTATAACTTTTCCTATCTTCTATGAAAATTTGGAACAGAACTTTAAATTTCTTCATCTCTTTGAGAAAAAAATCTGAACTGAAGTGTAAATTTTTATATTATTTTGGGAAAAATAGATTTGATCAATAACTTATTTCATTTTCATTGAGAAAATTCAGAATCGAAAGTTGAACTTTTCTTCTTCCGGGAAAATATTTGGAACAGAACTTTAATTTTTCATCTCTTTGAGAAAGGTCGGAATTGAATTTAAGAAAATTTAGAATTAAAGTGAAACTTTTTATCTTCATGGAAAATAATCACAATCATAGCATAACTTTTCCTATCTTCTATGGAAAAAATTTAGAAGTGTCCAACTCAGAAAAGTCCGAAATAGTAATTCACATATCCCAAATCATAATTTTCTGAAAGCACACACCAATGAAAGGCTAAGAAATCTAGCTCAGAAAAGCCTGAAATAGCAAAACTACTCATCCCAAACTATTGGTTTCAGACAACAAAACACCTATGATGGACTAAAATCCTAGCTCTGAAAAGTCCAAATAGCAAACTACACATCCCAAATCATAATTTTCTGACAACACACACCTATCAAAGGCTAAGAAACCTAGCTAATAATAGCCGGAAATAGCAAATTAACCATCCCAAATCATAAGTTTCAGACAGCACTCACCTATGAACGGCTAAGAAATCCTGCTCGGAAAAGTAAAAAATAGCAACCCACACATCCCAAATCATAGGTTTCAGACAACACATACCTATGAAAGACTAAGAAATCCAACTCAGAAAAGCCCGAAATAGTAATTTACATATTCCCAAATCATAGGTTTCAGACAACACTCACCTATGA
Organism: Artemia sinica; assembly: GCA_027921565.1. Taxonomy (NCBI): domain Eukaryota; kingdom Metazoa; phylum Arthropoda; class Branchiopoda; order Anostraca; family Artemiidae; genus Artemia; species Artemia sinica. Next base: position 3,523,505 of record CM051264.1, on the reverse strand, counting down.
ACGGCTAAGAAACCTAGCTCAGAAAAGTCAAAAATAGCAAACTAGTCATCCAAACTATAGGTTTCAGACAACAAACACCTATGAAAGGCTAAGAAATCCAGCTCAGAAAAGTCAGAAGTAGCAATCCACCCATCCCAAACCATAGGTTTCAGACAACACACACCAACGAAAGACTAAGAAATCTAGCTTAGAAAAGCCCGAAATAGTAATTTACATATCCCAAATCATAGGTTTCAGACAACATTCACCTATGAAAGACTAAGAAACCTTAGCTCAGAAAAGCCTGAAATAGCAAACTACTCATCCCAAACTAGAAGTTTCAGACAAACGCCTATGATGGACTAACGCCTATGATGGACTAAGAATCATAGCTCTGAAAAGTCCAAATAGCAAACTACACATTCCAAATCTTAATTTTCTGACAACACATACCTATGAAAGGCTAAGAAATCTAGCTCAGAAAAGACAAAAATAGCAAACCACTCATCCCAATCATAGGTTTCAGTGAACACACCTATGAAAGGCAAATAAATCCAGCTCAGAAAAGTCAAAAATAGCAAACTACATATCCCAAATTATAGGTTTCAGTCAACACACACCAACGAAAGACTAAGAAACCTAGCTCAGAAAAGTCAAAAATAGCAAACTACTCATCCCAAACTATTGGTTTCAGACAACATTCACCTACGAAATACTAGGAAACCTTAGCTCAGAAAAGCCTGAAATAGCAAACTACACATCCCAAATCATAATTTTTCTGACAACACATACCTATGAAAGGCTAAGAAACCTAGCTCAGAAAAGTCAAAAATAGCAAACTACACATCCCAAATCATAGGTTTCAGTCAACACACACCTACGAAAGGCTCAGAAATCCAGCTCAGAAAAGTCCAAAAAGCAAACCACTCATCCCAAATCATAGGTTTCAGACATCACACACCTATGAAAGACTAAGAAATCTAACTCAGAAAAGCCCGAAATAGTAATTTACATATCCCAAATCATAAGTTTCAGACAACATTCACCTACGAAATACTAAGAAACCCTAGCTCAGAAAAGTCTGAAATAGCCAACTACTCATCCCAAACTCGAAGTTTCAGACAACAAACACCTATGAGTGACTAAGAATCCTAGCTCTGAAAAGTCCAAAAAGCAAACTACACCTCCCAAATCATAATTTTCTGAAAGCATACACCTATGAAAGGCTAAGAAATCTAGCTCAGAAAAGTCAAAAATAGCAAATTAACCATCCCAAATCATAGGTTTCAGTGAACACACACCTACGAAAGGCTAAGAAATCCAGCTCAGAAAAGTAAAAAAATAGCAACCCACACATCCCAAATCATAGGTTTCAGACACCACACACCTACGAAAGACTAAGAAATCTGGTTATGAAAAGTCGGAAATAGCAAATTACATATTCCATATCATAAGTTTCAGTCAACACACACCTACAAAAGGCTAAGAAACCTAGCTCATAAAAGCCCGAAATAGCAAACTACTCATCCCAAACTATTGGTTTCAGACAACATTCACCTACGAAATACTATGAAACCTTAGCTCATAAAAGCCTGAAATAGCAAACTACTCATCCCAAACTATTGGTTTCAGACAACATTCACCTACGAAATACTAGGAAACCTTAGCTCAGAAAAGCCTGAAATAGCAAACTACACATCCCAAGTCATAATTTTCTGACAACACACACCTATGAAAGGCTAAGAAACCTAGCTCAGAAAAGTCAAAAATAGCAAATTAACCATCCCAAATCATAGGTTTCAGACAACTCTCACCTATGAACGGCTAAGAAATCCAGCTCTGAAAAGTCCAAAAAGCAAACCACTCATCCCAAATCATAGGTTTCAGTCAACACATCCCTACGAAAGGCTATGAAATCCAGCTCAGAAAAGTCAAAAATAGCAATCCACACAATCCAAATCATAGGTTTCAGACAACACACACCTACGAAAGACTAAGAAATCTGGCTATGAAAAGTCAAAAAATAGCATCCCACACAATCCAAATCATAGGTTTCAGACAACACACACCTACGAAATACTAAGAAATCTGGCTATGAAAAGCCTGAAATAGCAAACTACTCATCCCAAACTATAGGCTTCAGACAACAAACACCTATGAGGGACTAAGAATCCTAGCTCTGAAAAGTCCAAAATGCAAACTACAAATCCCAAATCATAATTTTCTGACAGCACACACACATATGAAAGGCTAAGAAACCTAGCTCAGAAAAGTCAAAAATAGCAAATTAATCATCCCAAATCATAAGTTTCAGAAAACACACACCTATGAACGGCTAAGAAATCCAGCTCAGAAAAGTCAAAAATAGCAATCCACCCATCCCAAATCATAGGTTTCAGACAACACACACCAACGAAAGACTAAGAAACCTAGCTTAGAAAAGCCCGAAATAGTAATTTACATATCCCAATCATAAGTTTCAGACAACATTCACCTACGAAATACTAGGAAACCTTAGCTCAGAAAAGCCTGAAATAGCAAACTATTCATCCCAAACTAGAAGTTTCAGACAACAAACGCCTATGAGAGACTAAGAATCATAGCTCTGAAAAGTCCAACTTGCAAACTACACATCCAAAATCATAATTTTCTGACAGCACTCACCTATGAACGGCTAAGAAATCCAGCTCAGAAAAGTCAAAAATTGCAATCCATCCATCCCAAATCATAGGTTTCAGACAACACACACCAACGAAAGACTAAGAAATCTAGCTCAGAAAAGTCCGAAATAGTAATTTACATATCCCAAACCATAAGTTTCAGACAATACACATCAACGAAAGACGGGGCTCGGGGAGAGCCTTTGAGGGTCTGTGGGACCCTTGAGGGCCGGGTGGTCCTTTGGGAGCTTGGGGGACCTTTGAGGACCGGGCGCTTCCTTCGGGGTTGGGGTGGGGGGATCGGAACCCTTTGGGGTTGGGTAGAGGACCTCACGACACTGTTCAAATGGAACTTGTGTATTATAACGACCTCAGAGTTTCACCCTCAAATCCTCTTCTAAAATCTCTTCAAAAATCATCTTTTAAAATGTCTCTAACTGTTTCGCCGAAATAATTCCCTAAAATAATAATTTGTTCTGAAAAGATATAATAAAGCCTTAAAAAAGTATTAAAATGGTGGCTCAGGAGCCTTTGGGGGCGCCGGGGGCCCTTTGGGAATCCGGAGAACTTTTGAGGACCGGTGGGTTCCTTCGGGGTTGGGGTAGGGGGATCGGAACCCTTTGGGGTTGTGGTAGGGGACCTCACAACACTGTTCAAATGGAACTTGTGTATTATAACGACCACACTCAAAACCTCTTCTAAAATCATCTTTTAAATCATCTTTTAAAATGTCTCTAACTGTTTCGCCGAAATAATTCCATAACCTGTCTAAAACGGTTTCGCCCAAATAATCCCCTAAAAGTAATTTCTGTGTGTTCTTTTTGTTTTTTGGCATCCCTGCGCTGACACATTTCAAATTTCTAAGAAACCCTTTCCTACGTTAATCTCTTCATCTCATAAATGTTCCTAGCTACACTATTAAGGTTTCGTTAGAATATCAATTTGTCTCTCCGACTTAAAGCTCAGTGAAGCCGTATTTAAAAATAGAATTTCTATCTCTTTAGACTCCCGCATAATTCCAAGATAACAAGTGATGTCATTTATAATTCCTGACACTAAAGATCAATGAAGCCCTATTTAAAAATAGAATATTAATTTTTCTGTCCGACCTAAAGAACGTTTATCCCTCAGACCTAAGATTAAAGAAGCCATAATGTTTCTTAATTCCCCCTTTCGTGAATCAATACATTCCCCTAGCGATTATGTAAATCAATTTCTCAGGTTAGGTTAGCCTAAAGATCAAAGAAGCCATGTTTGTTTCTTAATTCCCCCTTTCGTAAATCAATACATTCTCCCCCACCGATTATGTAAATCAATTTCTCAGGTTAGGCTAGCCAAACAACAATGAAGCCATGTTTGTTTCTTAATTCCCCCTTTCATGAATCAATAATTCCCCCGCCGATTATGTAAATCACTCCATTGTCATTACACCTGGACAAACAACAGCAAATAAATCGATCTTGAAACATCCATCAAAGTGAGAAAATTCCTGTTTTTCCATTCTCACTGACAACGAACCATAAAACATCCATCAAAGTGAGAAAGTTCCTGTTTTTTTTTTTTTTCATTCTCACTGACAACGAACCATAAAACAGACATGAATTGCTGTTGACATCCATGAAAAACATCAAATAAATTGACCAACACACATAACCATCCAAGAAAACATCCATAAAAGTGAGAAAGTTCATGTTTTTTCAAGTGAGAAAATTCCTGTTTTTTTCATTCTCAGTGAGAAAACCATGAACCACGTGGTCCTGTCACGAGTATAAGATAGCTTTCTACTTATATATATATATATATATATATATATATATATATATATATATATAATATATATATATATATATATATATATATATATATATATATATATATATATATATATATATATATATATATATATATATATATAATATATATATATATATATATATATATATACACTTATTAGTTATTACGCATAAGTGTAAATGTATACATTGTTTTAAGTGTATTGTAAATCGCTGCTTCGTTCCATTTGTTTAAATATTTTTCATTTTCCTTCTGGTTTTTTATATACTCCTTGATTTCGACGGAAATAAATAAATCCTTGATTTTGAGGAAAATAAATAAATTCCTTGATTTCAAGGGAAATAAATAAATTCCTTGATTTCGAAGGAAATAAATATATTCCTTTATTTCGAGGGAAATAAATAAATACTATGTAGAATAAAGCTGCCGGACAAATGGTAACAGTTGCTCAAGTAGCAACAGGACAGTAAAAGCCTAGTCTACGAAATGGTCTTCGGTGAATAATGCAGATGGTTTTCCTGATTGGAGAACAGGGCAACCGCCATTAAAGGATCACGAAGTGCCCCAATATTACAATATTTGGTAAAAAATCAGCGCAGTACAATTTCGTTAGTGATTAAAAAACAAAATAGCCGGAAATCCCTGGCTGAATAATGCAGATGGTTTTTCCTGATTTGTGAACAGGGTAACCGCCATTAAAGGATCATGAAGTGCCCCAATACTACAATATTTGATAAAAAATCAGCGCAGTACAATTTCGTTAGTGATTAAAAAACAAAATAGCCGGAAACCCCTGACTGAATAATGCAGATGGTTTTTCCTGATTTGAGAACAGGGTAACCGCCATTAAAGGATCATGAAGTGCCCCAATACTACAATATTTGATAAAAAATCAGCGCAGTACGATTTCGTTAGTGATTAAAAAACAAAATAGCCGGAAACCCCTGGCTGAATAATGCAGATGGTTTTCCTGATTGGAGAACAGGGTAACCGCCATTAAAGGATCATGAAGTGCCCCAATACTACAATATTTGATAAAAAAATCAGCGCAGTAACGATTTCGTTAGTGATTAAAAAACAAAATAGCCGGAAATCCCTGGCTGAATAATGCAGATGGTTTTCCTGATTTGAGAACAGGGTAACCGCCATTAAAGGATCATGAAGTGCCCCAATACTACAATATTTGATAAAAAATCAGCGCAGTACGATTTCGTTAGTGATTAAAAAACAAAATAGCCGGAAACCCCTGGCTGAATAATGCAGATGGTTTTCCTGATTGGAGAACAGGGTAACCGCCATTAGAGGATCATGAAGTGCCCCAATACTACAATATTTGATAAAAAATCAGCGCAGTACAAATTCGTTAGTGATTAAAAAACAAAATAGCCGGAAACCCCCTGGCTGAATAATGCAGATGGTTTTCCTGATTGGAGAACAGGGTAACCTCCATTAAAGGACCACGAAGTGCCCCAATACTACAATATTTGGTAAAAAAATCAGCGCAGTACAATTTCGTTAGTGATTAAAAAACAAAATAGCCGGAAACCCCTGGCTGAATAATGCAGATGGTTTTCCTGATTGGAGAACAGGGTAACCGCCATTAAAGGACCACGAAGTGCCCCAATACTACAATATTTGATAAAAAATCAGCGCAGTACAATTTCGTTAGTGATTAAAAAACAAAATAGCCGGAAACCCCTGGCTGAATAATGCAGATGGTTTTCCTGATTGGACAACAGGGTAACCGCCATTAAAGGACCACGAAGTGCCCCAATATTACAATATTTGGTAAAAAAATCAGCGCAGTACAATTTCGTTAGTGATTAAAAAAACAAAATAGCCGGAAATCCCTGGCTGAATAATGCAGATGGTTTTCCTGATTGGAGAACAGGGTAACCGCCATTAGAGGATCATGAAGTGCCCCAATACTACAATATTTGATAAAAAAATCAGCGCAGTACAATTTCGTTAGTGATTAAAAAACAAAATAGCCGGAAACCCCTGGCTGAATAATGCAGATGGTTTTCCTGATTGGAGAACAGGGTAACCGCCATTAAAGGACCACGAAGTGCCCCAATATTACAATATTTGGTAAAAAATCAGCGCAGTACAATTTCGTTAGTGATTAAAAAAACAAAATAGCCGGAAACCCCTGGCTGAATAATGCAGATGGTTTTCCTGATTGGAGAACAGGATAACAGCCATTAAAGGACCACGAAGTGCCCAATATTACAATATTTGGTAAAAAATCAGCGCAGTACAATTTCGTTAGTGATTAAAAAAAACAAAAATAGCCGGAAATCCCTGGCTGAATAATGCAGATGGTTTTCCTGATTTGAGAACAGGGTAACCGTCATTAAAGGATCATGAAGTGCCCCAATACTACAATATTTGATAAAAAATCAGCGCAGTACAATTTCATTAGTGATTAAAAAACAAAATAGCCGGAAACCCCTGGCTGAATAATGCAGATGGTTTTTTCCTGATTGGAGAACAGGGTAACCGCCATTAAAGGACCACGAAGTGCCCCAATATTACAATATTTGTAAAAAAAATCAGCGCAGTACAATTTTCGTTAGTGATTAAAAAAACAAAATAGCCGGAAACCCCCTGCTGAATAATGCAGATAGTTTTTCCTGATTGGAGAACAGGGTAACCGCCATTAAAGGACCACGAAGTGCCCCAATATTACAATATTTGGTAAAAAATCAGCGCAGTACAATTTCGTTAGTGATTAAAAAACAAAATAGCCGGAAATCCCTGGCTGAATAATGCAGATGGTTTTTCCTGATTTGAGAACAGGGTAACCGCCATTATAGGATCATGAAGTGCCCCAATACTACAATATTTGATAAAAAATCAGCGCAGTACGATTTCGTTAGTGATTAAAAAACAAAATAGCCGGAAACCCCTGGCTGAATAATGCAGATGGTTTTCCTGATTGGAGAACAGGGTAACCGCCATTAGAGGATCATGAAGTGCCCCAATACTACAATATTTGATAAAAAATCAGCGCAGTACAATTTCGTTAGTGATTAAAAAACAGAATAGCCGGAAACCCCTGGCTGAATAATGCAGATGATTTTTCCTGATTGGAGAACAGGGTAACCGCCATTAAAGGACCACGAAGTGCCTCAATATTACAATATTTGGTAAAAAATCAGCGCAGCACAATTTCGTTAGTGATTAAAAAACGAAATAGCCGGAAACCCCTGGCTGAATAATGCAGATGGTTTTCCTGATTGGAGAACAGGGTAACCGCCATTAAAGGACCACGAAGTGCCCCAATATTACAATATTTGGTAAAAATCAGCGCAGTACAATTTCGTTAGTGATTAAAAAACAAAATAGCCGGAAATCCCTGGCTGAATAATGCAGATGGTTTTCCTGATTGGAGAACAGGGTAACCGCCATTAAAGACCACGAAGTGCCCCAATATTACAATATTTGGTAAAAAATCAGCGCAGTACAATTTCGTTAGTGATTAAAAAACAAAATAGCCGGAAAACCCCTGGCTGAATAATGCAGATGGTTTTCCTGATTGGAGAACAGGGTAACCGCCATTAAAGACCACGAAGTGCCCCAATATTACAATATTTGGTAAAAAATCAGCGCAGTACAATTTCGTTAGTGATTAAAAAACAAAATAGCCGGAAACCCCTGGCTGAATAATGCAGATGGTTTTCCTGATTGGGGGCGTGAGAACAGGGTAACCGCCATTAAAGGACCACGAAGTGCCCCAATATTACAATATTTGGTAAAAAAATCAGCGCAGTACAATTTCGTTAGTGATTAAAAAACAAAATAGCCGGAAACCCCTGGCTGAATAATGCAGATGTTTTCCTGATTGGAGAACAGGGTAACCGCCATTAAAGGACCACGAAGTGCCCCAATATTACAATATTTTGGTAAAAAATCAGCGCAGTACAATTTCGTTAGTGATTAAAAAACAAAATAGCCGGAACCCCTGGCTGAATAATGCAGATGGTTTTCCTGATTGGAGAACAGGGTAACCGCCATTAAAGGACCACGAAGTGCCCCAATATTACAATATTTGGTAAAAAATCAGCGCAGTACAATTTCGTTAGTGATTAAAAAAAAAACAAAATAGCCGGAAACCCCTAGCTGAATAATGCAGTAGCGCGGACGCTCCGTTTGTGGACGCTCTGTAGAGTGGACACTCCGTATCGTAGACGCTCCATGAATGGACACTCCGAGCGGTGGTCACTCCGTGCAGTAGTCGTTCCATGCGGTGGGTGTTCCGTGCGGTGGGCGCTCCGTCGTGGACGCAGTGACACAGGACCCAGTGCAGAGTGGACACTCAGGAACTAAACCCATTCAAATAGTAAGGCAAAATCTGGATTTATATTGGGAAAAGCCAAAATGATTTGAGACAATCTTTTCTTAACCAATCAAAAAGACTGTCAATTAAAAACGAACAGAAATTAGTTTAAAAACTAATTTTTTTTCGAAAAAAGTTTTTCAAAGAAAAGTGAACAGCGACATTAACCTTAAGATGAGTAGAAATAAGGTCAAATAGTTTTTTTCCCGGGGTAAACCACCATAAAATGGACTATCAATATGAAAATCAAATCCAAAACAAACAGAAATTACAATGAAAAACAAAGTCAAACTCAAAACAAGCAGAAAATACCACTAAGAAGAGTAGGGCTAAAGTTCCCCTTCCCCAAGCCATCATGCCTTCCATGCCATGCTATCAAAAGACCAGAACCTGATTTGAACTTGGTTCAAATTTCGAGGGAATGGCAGCTCTACTAGGGTAACCCACGCCCCCTTTGTCGCACCATTTTACAAGAGATGCATTATTTGGTCAATTGTCTTTTACTTGCTTTTATATGGCCCTGCATTAAATGAGTAAGCATACTGCTAGCTTAGCATATAGCTAGCTGTATACAAATCAATGGACATAATTCTCATTAGAATCTAATTGACATTGCCTAAACCTAGAAATTTTGTTTTCTAGAGCTTCAACCTTCAGAATTGGCAAATTTGAATTTTACAACAGACACACTCTTCCGAAAGATATTGATTGTTCTCAAATTAAAGTATGTTCTTGTTTTGATGGTAGCCGCTAAAGATCCCAGTAAAAGGCTTTTTAAGAACGGTCTGAAATTACACCCCATGTCCAACAGTCAACTGAGGAGTGTATCGCACTATCCTTGTCAGTATTATGATAGGACTCCTTCAAAACCGAATTTTGTCTCAAATACCTTCTTCCTAAAGATATCGATTTCTTTTTTCAATCAAATTACTCAGATCTAATTCTGTCTCGAATTATTAAACATCAAAAAAAACAGCCTCAAATTATTAAAAAACAAAATAACTCTGTCTCGAATTATTAATATACACCTGCTACTACTAATAACAACTCTCACCGCAGCACCAAGCCATCTAAGGACACCACAGCTACGTACACTCCTTCTCCTCCATCCAAATCTATTCAAAGCCTCCCTCTTTACAGCCTCTCCCAGGAAGTTCCGATTTCCCTTTAAATCTTTACTTGTGATATCCTCCTACTCCACCAGAGGACGACCTTGTTTCTGTTTTAGCCCTAGATGGTTGACTGAAAAGGGTATTTTTTGCCAATTTGTCATTCTTCATCCGTAGAACTTACTTTAGCCATCATAAACTTTCTCTCATTATAGCCCTAGACAGCCTGATTGAAACACACTTTTCGTAGAGCCTACTGTTTGAGATACGGTCACCTAGTCAAGTACCCAAAACAATCCATAGCTTTGGAAAATTAAATAAAAAAAACAAGTTTTTTTAAACTGAAAGTAAGGAGCGACATTAAAACTTAAAACGAACAGAAATTATTCCGTATATGAAAGGGGCTGTCCCCTCCTCAACGCCTCGCTCTTTACGCTAAAGTTTGACTCTGTCTCACAACTTTATTTTTTAAAAACAATAAAAAACTTTAGCGTAAAGAGCGAGGCGTTGAGGAGGGGACAGCCCCTTTCATATACGGAATAATTTCTGTTCGTTTTAAGTTTTAATGTCGCTCCTTACTTTCAGTTTAAAAAACTTGTTTTTTTTATTTAAATTTCTGATCGTTTTTTAGTTAATGCAGGGGATGTTTCCCCCCTCTTTAAAAAATCGAGTAAATTTTCTCAGGCTCGTAGCCTTTGATGAGTAATACTAAACTTAATAAAATTTATATATTTAGAATCAGCATTATAAACACATTCTTTTGATACATTTATTGACATCAAAATTCCGTTTTTAAAAGTTTCGATTACTATTGAGCCGTATCGCTTGTTTTTTTTTATTGTTTTTTTTTATTACGTATATGTTATTACGTATATGAGGGGGTTCTCCCCTTAGTCAATACCACGCTCTTTACATTAAAAGTTAAAAAAAAATTTGATTCACAAACCCCTGAATCACAAAGGCCGTTTAATTAGAATAGATAGCTCTTTTGAAAGCACTAAAAAAAAAAAAAAAACTGTAGCGTAAAGAGCGAGGTATTGACTTGGGGGAGAACCCCCCTAACATACGTTATAATTTCTGTTCGTTTTAAGTTCTAATATTCCTTCTTACATTTCAGTTGAAAAAACTTGTTTTTTTTATTTTAATTTCTGATCGTTTTTTAAATAATGCTTGGAAATCCGGCGCCCCCCTTCATAGAAATTTCCCTTACCCCAAAGAAACATCCTCCACGGAAATATTCTCCGGATTAACCCCCTCGTCTAGCCCCCCCCCCCCCTCCAGAAAAAATCCTTCCTGAAAATGGTTGTATACTTCCCAATAACCAATAAATAATGCTGGCAAGTCCGGCGCCCCCTTCATGGCAATTTCCTTTCCCCCATGAAAACTTCCTTCATGAACAGATCCTCTAACATAACCACCGACCCACCCTTCCCTCCCACTACCAGAAAAAAAAACCTCCTGAAAACTTCTGTATACTTCCCAATAACCAATACTATATGTTAACATTGGGTAAAGTTCATAACTTTTAGTTTAAGCCTCCCTCTGGGGAACTTCGGGGGATTAAGTCATCCTAAAAGACATATTTATCATATTTTCGACCATTCTGAACAAAATGGCTATCTCAGAATTTTGATCGGGTGACTTTGGGAAAAAAATAAGCGTGGGACGGGGCCTAGTTGCCCTCCATTTTTTTGGTCACTTAAAAAGGGCACTAGAACTTTTAATTTCCGTTCCAATGAGCCCTCTCACACGATATTCTAGGACCACTGGGTCGATACGATCACCCCCTGGGAAAAAAAAAAAAAAAAACAAAAAACACACAAACAAATAAAAACACGCATCCGTGATCTTTCTTCTGGCAAAAATGTAAAATTCCACATTTTTGTAGATAGGAGCTTGAAACCTGTACAGTAGGGTTCTCTGATACGCTGAATATGATGGTGTGATTTTCATTAAGGTTCTATAACTTTTTAGGGGGTCTTTCCCCTTTTTTTTGAAAATCAGCCAAATTTTCTCAGGCGCGTAACTTTTGATTGGTAGCACTAAACTTGATGAAAGTTATATATTTGAAATCAGCATTGAAATCTGATTCTTTTGATATATCTATTGGTATCAAAACCCGTTTTCTAGAGTTTCGGTTACCATTGAGCCGGGTCGCTCCTTACTTACAGTTCGTTACCACGAACTGTTTGAAACATCAAGGAAATCTCCTTCGTTTTTTGGAATGTCCATGCTTCAGATCTATATTTGACCACTGTCATCATTGTAGTTTCAAATACTCTAATCTTGGTTCACAGACTTATATTTCTATTTTTCCAAAATATTTTTCAACTGTGAAAAAAAACAGCTTGGGTCTTGGTTATTCTACTTTTAATATCCTCACTCCACTCACCGTCTTCAATAATAATACTACCAAGGTAAGTGAAGCTATCCACTTGGCGGATTTTCGTTACTCAACGTCACGTTTTCATCTTCTCTAATTCCTAGCCTTAGCAACTTAGTCTTCTTGACATTAATTTGAAACCTATTCTAGCACCCTATTACCATAATAAATATGTAAAAAAAAATCAACATCATATGATTCATATATTTATCGGAATAAAATCGAGAAACAAATTTAACAAGCTCTTCAATTGCGAACGATTATAACGTAAATTTTTTAAATACAGATAAAAAATAGAAGTATTTTTTGGTGAACAAAATTTTGGTTTAGATGAACGGATAAGATAAAGACTAGCATGAATTCACAACACATTATATATTTTACAATGCACAACATGCTAGTTGAACATCATTCAAATCTGTATCATCTACAAAATTTCCTCTATCTGGCTCAGCTATTGTCAGGATGGCACAAGCTGCATACCCGATTGGACAGGTACCACTGAAAGCTGTGTTTGCACTATATCTGTTTCCATTACCTTCGATTGTGGTAATGCCGCTGGCCTCAAAAAGGTTCTACATACTCCTTTCATATTATTAAAAGCTGTTTCATCTCCCAGTAGGCTTGTTAGTTCATTTGAAGAGCACAGCCAACAATGTTAGCACGATTGCTTCCTACCATGGGACAAGTTTAAAGCCCTCCCATGTCAACCCAAAAGTCACCTTACGGGCCTTCAGAGGAATAGGGACGGTTTGCCTGCAGACCAATGTTGGCATAAACACATTCTAAGCAAATGAATATACTGAGGTTTCGTCAGCTATATTTTCAGGTTCAACTTGCTACCATGAAGCCAGAATTAGTTGTGCATTAAAGGAAGAAGGATAAAAAATAATGTTCTAAAACGGCTTTTTTTTTAGCATTTTTTAACTACATTACGTATAAATTAATGCGTTATTAAGGGAGGCAAAGTAGTTCTATTGGTATTGCAGAAAGATGATAGCCATTGTGCCGGGTGTAGCGAAGTGTCTTAAAAAAATACTTAACTGGAAAAATGCATCACATGAATCTGTTCGTTTTTTTTCACTTTAAATTCGTTTGTTAGCAGCGCAACTCATTGTACTTAATGTTACTATTTTAGTTACAAAATGGGCGCTATCCACAATTAAATGATCAATCGTAGGCAGTGCGATAGCGCTGCCTAAGTAAAGAACGATGTGGGGACAATGTATTATTTATTTTTCTTTTTTCTTCTTCTTCTTTCTTCTCCATAACCGGCACTTCGTATCGAAGGAGTTTGTCGTAGAAACTTCAAAAAGGGCTCATTCGATTGGAGATTGGAGTAGCTAGTGCCCTTTTTAATAGTCAAAAGTGATTAGATGGCAACTATTCCCCCTCCCCCCACGCCCATCATTCCTGAAACACATCCAATCAAAATTTTGAAATAGCCATTTTGTTCAGCGTAATAGATTTCCGCTTTAATTAATTTCTTTTCGTTTTATATTGACATAGTCTCTTTCAGGGAAGAAGAAAATAATACATGTTTTCGTTTTCTAAGACTTTATAGTTTTGTCTGCTATTTGTATGTTGGAGAACAATTTTCAGCAATTTTTTTTCACAACATACACCCTTTTAAAATCTGGACACAAATAGTAGTCTTTAATTTCGTTTCATACCTCCTCTAGTTGACCTGAAATGAAAAACTTGATACCATTCGCAAAAAAATTCTCCTTACTTTCTTTGATAGGTTGGATACACTTACGCTATTTTGACTTGGTTAAATTTCAAGAGCAGAAGTAGAACCGAAGATTTGAACATAATACCCTCAGTAGTAAGCCTACTACTACTACTAGTGCTACTACTTGTTCTACCACCTCTGCTACTAATACTAATAGTGCTACTGCTACCGTTACTACTGCTATTTTTATTGCAGCTACTTGCAACTGTGACTACGTCTGCGACTGCAACTGTGACTACGTCTGCGACTGCAACTGTGACTATTTGCAACTGCGACTTTGACTAATTGCAGCTAGCAGCAAAGAAAAAAAAGGACACATCAGTGTCCTTCAATAACTGGTTTTAATTAGTGTTCAAGGTGGGGCTGTAATTTTTCTTCGGCTATGGTGATTCCAATAGGAGTATTAGAAATATCTCAGGAACAGCTGAGGTATTGAGTTGAAACTCAATACGTGTCTATCAAAATTGTGAAAAAAGCACCTGTGTACTATCCCAGCCCAAGAATAGTTAATGGCATTATGTTGGAACTTTTAGAGAACGTTTTTGGTCATGTTGAACTAAATTGAAAGACACTGTGTACATCCAAGCTTGTCAAAAGGACGTATCAGTATCATCTAAGGAACACTAAGGGTAATCAGCTAAAACTTCCAGGACATTTTGAGGGGATTTTTAACTAAACCAAATAGACTATGTGCATCTAGGTTGTTTTGTCAAAAGGACGTATATGTAATGTGTCTGAAATGACTAGAGGCATTAAGGTGAAATTTCGAGAAAATAATGAGTGGGATGTTGAACTAAGTCAAGAAACAGTATATACATGCAGGTTGTCAAAAGGGTATACCAGTAATATCTCAGGAACAGTTGAGGGTACTAGGATGAACTTTTAGGGCTACTACTAATACTAATAGTGCTTCTGTTGCTTTCCCTGAGGTGTGCGATTACTTTTGACTGCGTCTGCGGCTCCTTACGACTACCTGCAACTGCAAGTACTTGCTAATGCGACTATGACTACTTCCGACTGCGACTTCTTTCTTGCGACTGTGACTACTTGCGACTGCAACGATCTGTAACTGCTTGCGATTGTGACAACGACTGCTTGTGACTACGACTACTTTGTTACTTAATCAGTAGTATTATTCAAAGCAGCTAATCACAAAACCAATTACGGATCCAATCAAACTGAATGGAGGGCTAACAGCCTCACTCACACGCCCATTTCAGCTCCTCCCCCAAAGAAACACGATTAAAATTTTTAGATAGCCATGGGGTTAAAAATAGTTGAACGATTCAATATCTAAGTGTTCGGAAATAACATATCCCAATAGACCAATAGCAATTGGTTGAAAAGCAGGCGAAATCTTAGAAAAGGGCACTGGAATTTTCAATTTCCAATTGCCTAAGCCCCCTTCAAAGCTAATTTGACCACCCCTTACACATAAAGTGCCTGAGAGAAAATATATGAACAATTATCAATACATTGAACCCTTATGGGTCTTTACCATAAGTAATGTAATACGATTATTCCTGACAAATATGGAGAGTAGAAATTTCAATTTCCTTTCTACTGAATATCTGGGATTATCCAAGGGGAAAATAGGGGGCACTTTTCTTTGGAGAGGAGGATATTCCACGGCACTATTTTCCACGAACGCTTCGCCGGCTTCTGGGGAAAGACGACGTCAATACAAGATTTCTCTGAGATGTGAAATTTAAAACAAAAATGAGGATATTAATTCTTCTTTGGTCCTTCTTATTATTGAAAATTCAGAACATTTGGACCCCAGTTCTTTTTCATGAGGCAACTTTAACATTTGTAGAAAGTGAATGGCTTCCTACAGCGTAAAGAGTAAGGCATTGGGCAGGGGATCACCCCTTTCATATACGGAATAATTTCTGTTCGTTTTAAGTTTTAATGTCACTCCTTACTTTCAGTTAAAAAAAATTGTTTTTTTATTTAATTTCTTGTATTTTATTTAATTTTGGATCACCGTACATGAATAATTAAAACGAAATTGGCATATTGGTTTTACTATTTTTGGCTAAATGACTTTTTTTCGAAATTTTGTTCCGACGTAATTTACGAATTAACTTATGTAACGAACTTCAATATTCGTATGTTTTTATTATGTATATTAGGAAGTTCGCCTTTCTTGTCAATACCTTACTCTTTACGCTATAGTTCGAATTCTGTTTGAATCACAAACCCCTGCATCACAAAGACTGGTTGATTAGAATAGATTGCTCTTTTAAAAGTACTAAAAAAACTTTGGCTTCCTACATTATTTTAAGAAGGCAATTGAAATTAGGGGAATTGAACCTTGCTTCAAGTAGAGATACGGGAGATATTCCTATCAACCCATGTGCAATAACTCAAATTGAAGGGTTCTTCATTTTAATCTAAGATCATCTGACCACAATTTTGATGGAAATTGGACCAGTAGGCAACCTAAGTCAATGACCTAGAAGATTTCTTGCCCAATCTAATTGGTGAAGTCTTTCATTTATTCTAGTTTGTTTTTTAGTTAGTTTGATTCAGTCTTTCTTCTGCTCAGTTAGAGTTAATTCAAGAGGTTTGCCTTCCTACTTTTTTGAGAAGTGAAGACGGCTTGGCGGAAGTCCCCGGCGAATCATCTATCTCTTTCATTTTCGAATCTATTTTTCTGCTGGCTGACTTTACTCTCATTTTACACAGCTATTTAGTTGCATTATTTGTTTTCTTGTTTTTCATATGTCAATCCTGCTTGTAACCCTTACTACATTTAACACTTCACAGAACTAATGTAATTTTATTTCAGCTAATATTTCACCATTTTAAAATTATAATTACCTGCACCCCCCTTAAAACCGGGAACACAGCTATACACATAACAACATCATATTCAATCCTTTTTCTGCTAGCCTCTTTGCGCTTTTATGCTCTTAAATTGCAATCCGTCGTAAAATGTGGCAGTAAAAATATATAAAATACCGGTAAAATACGTTCATTACGTAAAATAAGTAAATTACGTAAAATAGGCAAAATACCAATTTACGGGGGTCCGTAAAATTAAGTAAAATATATAAAATACCCAATTTTACCGTAACCAATTTAAACAGTTACAACACTAATCACTACTAACAGCTCACTGCAGCACCAAGACGTCAATATTAGCACAGCTCTACACACTCCTCATTAACCCCATCGTTCGGCTACATGTGGATGGCTCAAAAGTACAATCTTTGGCAATTTTGTCATCCTTCGCCGTAAGACGTATCATAGCCATCTCAGCCTTCCTTTCATATTAGCCCTATAATGCATCGTCTAATATACAGACTTCGCAAGACCCAAACTCAAAACTAAACTCCCAAGACCTTGAAAAAAAACACAAGGATCAGTCATCTGGTTTGTTGCAGTATCATTAGAGGAAGCAGCCCCAAACTTTTTCGATTCCTCTATTTGTTATGAAACAATTAGATTTGTCTCTTTTAATCTTTTGACCAAGATCGTGAATACTTTGTGTGAGAACAACAAACAATCATAAAGTTGTAATACATTCAAAAAAATAAGAAATATTAAGAAAGTACAACAAAAAAATGGAGAAGAATTTTAGCCAATGAAAACATACAGAAAAACGAAAATATTTCAGCAAAGAACCTCGCCCGCCACCTTAATGCAAAAACAAAAATAAATAGAAACAAGAATAAATAAGCAAGATTAGAACAAAATAATACAATTATAGTTGACCCTGTTATCAAGTGTCTCTTTTACTTCTCCTTTTTAAGTCTGTCTTTCTATTTAGTTTTGCGGATTTTAATTATATCTTCCTTCTTTTTAGTGATAAAAAATTTTCAACCTATTTTTATAGGCTGAAATTTTTCCTCGGTTAACTTTTTACGCTTTTTCCATGCGACACGTTGGCGAGTGTCGTCCTAGACCTTATCCAAAAAAGCGATGGCATTAACCTAAACGAAAAGTATACTTAGGAAATAACTTCCCCCGCCCCCCCCCCCCCCCCCAAAAAAAAAAGGAGATCTCAATGGGCTAAATAGTAAACCAATGCAAAACATGAAAAAAATCATCAACAGACTTAGACTAAAGATTTGATAAACTTCGAGACGGAGAGGTTGAAGAATTTCTTTTATTAAATTTACACATTCTAGTGACTATTTTATTGTATCGTCGTTATTCTTTCTTGATGCTATTATATCATCCAATCTGAACTGTCTAATCGCTGATCCAAAAACAGCAATTGAAGCTGGTGCTGGAGACTGGCGCTAGTGTTGACAAAAAAAATACCCTCAGCGACATCTAGCATTTGACAACACTTGGCACATTTTTTCAGTGAAATAGTAAGAACTCTTAATTTAACTTGTGTAGTTGGTAAAATTAGAGTGGTAACAGGTGCCTAATATCAGTTTCTGACAGGAAAATAGTTTTAAAGCTTAAAAAATACCAAGCATCGCCGTATGCTAGATGGTGTTGATGCTTTCTGGCCGATTCTAACGCCAGTTTCCACTCTTTTAAGTTACCCATGCTCTTTGGGTTAAACCATGAAATTATAGGGATAATTTATATTTTCTAGGTGCATCGAGAAAATAATCCTGAAATAAGAGCAGCCAGGGTTGCCACATATAGTTATCTATCCCTATTTCTAGAGCTTTTCACTTTCTCTAAACAGAAAAGAATCACTAAATCAGCACATTAGCCACTAGACTATTGAAGAAAACCACTAAATCAACCTAAGATTCACCAAAACCTATTGATTTTTTTTCTCCAGGTGGCATCATGTACCAAGAAAGATACAGTTAATTCATTCTCAGCAGCATTCGGCATCTTCTCACTAAGTCTTATACCTAAAATTATAGTAAACAGTGGAACAAATTTTGGCTCGTTACGCTGCTAAAAAAAATATAATAAAATAAAACAAATCAGAGGACTAATTTCTGAGGCACACTTTTGGGCAATTTACCTGTACTCTAATCAAGCATTATATAAGTTCACTTCAGTTGTTGCCGAAAATCAGAGAGAATCAGCTTCAACTAACTACAGAAAATCGATGCGTGCGTCTTGAAGCCTGTAATATCGGCCCCCCTTCCTTCTGGATTTAGTTGAGTGTCCCTATCTTTGATAACATAATGATGTTGATCTGCTGAGCAAACTAGGTTGTTATCCTTCACCTAGGAAATCTTTTCTGTTTTTTTTTTCTAATAAAGACCTAATATATACGAGGTTTCAGGCCTAAATCATCAAAAAAAAAAAAAATACATAAGATTCCTTTTTTGATGACTGAGTCCGGGTTTTTATTACTATCCAAGGGTTTATTTTAATCCCTGCTTAGTTGGTATTTTATTGATGTTGTATTACGGTTGAGCTGGTGTTTAGTTTAAGGGGGATTCAGTATTTTAATAATATCTGCTTCTTTGCTTTCTCTCTTTTTTTTACAGTTAAGTAGTATATGGCCAGTGTTTCCTTCTTTGAGTTTAAAATATTGTGCAATAGAATACTAGTTGCGTATCCATTTGGTTGCTCCAACTGGTATGAATAGAAAATATGGCTAAAATTGGCTGTAATGGTATTTAGAAGAATAACTCCAATAGACTTTATTTCGCTATTCGATCTACTTCTTCCTTTTTTTTCTATGCCTCGATAGCTATGAAAACTGTAACTTACTTTAACACAACCTAGCTTTCCAATGTTACTGAGCCTGATTCTTCTCGTTCTTCTATTAGGGTTTATGAACTGTCCAGTCAAGACTATTTAAAACTGCTCTAATTTCTCTGTCTTCAAATGGTGTATTCTACTGCGACTGCTAGCAGCTCTTGCACTAGCTCTTTAGATTCTAGGCATTGGACTTTAAGTTGCATATTTCAGTTGAACACTTATTGTTGGGGTGGGTCAACCAAGTTATTAACTTGAGGTGTTAATTTGCAGACTTTGAGGTACTTTATTGTTTTATTGGGAGGAGCCTACTGTAACAGTTTTGGCACATTCACAATTTAAATAGTCAATACTTTTATTCTTAATGCTGTAGAACCTAAAATACGCAAGGGTGAGACCATTTAAGCCTCCACAGATTCTATGAAAATTTTTTTGGGGGGAATGGGAATAAATTGGGTTTATTATTAGTTATTATTATTACTTTTTTAGTTTTATTTAGTTTAGTTTTATTAGTTTAGTTTAGTTTCAGTTTTTAATTTTAATAGTTTTATTATAGTTATAAAGACCTTAAATAGCTTCCACTGATAACCGCCTTTTAAGTGGTTGGGTTACCCATTTGGCTGGTCAATATTCAGGGAATAAAAAAAAATTTGTCTGTGCGATCCTTACCAATACCACCTGACTCGCTGGCAATATAATAAAAGTAAATCTTTAGAACCATTGGTGTTGGTGCATTTGAAAGTTCTGTACAATCAGAATAGCCCTAATATCTGCTGACCTTAAAAATAAATTATCAAGCAAAAAACAACCAAAATTCTTCTTCCCTTCGGTTTAGTTTACGAGAATTTTACTAAAAATCCGAAGAACTAAGAACCTAGTACTAAAGGCTACAATCAGAGAGAGGAGAACAAAATAGAGGAGAGCTCTTTATTTTCCTTATGTTTAGGGATTTGCAAGTTTATATTACTTAGCCCTTTTCTTATTTCCCTGACTTTACTGCAGTGTAGTACTAGGCTGGTAGTTTGATTTTCAAAATAAACCTAACATTCTTTTTCTTTTCTTTGGTTTATGTATTTTTTTTTTTCTGAAAACTCCCTAGACTCCCATCTTCTTTCTTCACTGAGGTATCAGTTTTATAGCTATATATTTGTTAAGGGCAATAAACAAGTTAACATAACACACAAAAACACAAGTTAAAACTAAAACAACTAAACTTACGAATAATTTTGTCAACTGGATCATAATCGTCAAATTCAACAAAACCAAATCCCCTTTTCCTCTTTGTGTTTTTTTTCTTTAACTACTTCAGCATCAGTGATTGTGCCATACTGTCCAAAGTATTCTCTAAGTTCCTCATCCTCGACGTCTTCCTTCAGTCCACCAACAAAAATATTCTTCACAGAGGCATCAGCATCTGCTTTTCCAGAAAAATCTAAAATTATTTTTTTTTTGGCAAAATTTAGCAACACCTTTGATGCCAAGAAAATTGAGAAGCTTTCTTAAAAGATGTATGAATAATAAGATTTCTTGATAACTTGATATTTTCTTAATAAGTAAAAATGAATTAATTTTTTTAACTTTTCAAATAAAGTTATGTCGAACTTCATTGCAATAAGAACATAAGAGTTTTCAACTTAACAATAGTGTGTAACTTTTCTTCTTTGATTTTTTAGAGACGCTTATGTGTAATCTCTAAGCGATTCTAAGAAAACCTAGGTTAGTAAAGAGCATCCTTTAAATTTTATCAATCAATATAAATAGACTAAAATAATTTGCCAGAAAATCTAGCAGATTTTTTTCATTAAAATATATGCCAGATAATGATTGGGTTTCATTTAGGCTCCACCCCCTTGTTACTCAAAACATTACACTTTATTTGATCAATGACTGCAAAGTATTCCTAAAATAATTAATTATCATTGATTTTTTCCTTATTTTACTAATTAATTATGCTAATAATAAGGGACAAAGAACTTGTATCCTTATGACCACTGTCAATCGCTAATATTTTTTTATACATCCCTTGATATGTCTATATGCAAAACACAAAAATGACAGAGGGCAATTTTCACAAGTTAAAGTTTACGGTGGTAACTATGAGGCACCTGAAAATAAATCAAACCTTTATTATGAAAGAGTCTCACTGAAGAAGATATGACTCCAAGACGTTTTTCGGAACGGAATTATTGACAATAAGGAGTAGGGCAAATAAGGACTAGGTCCTGTTCAACTGTATGAGTTATCCATATCAATGTATATCTCAGCATCTAAAAGTGAACATATGACCAACATAAGGATGCCTGAGACATTGTTAGTGCCGGAATCAAAAGACGTTACCCTGCAGCACAGCTTCAAGATAAGTGGAGAGGTTTCGTCAATGACATTTGTTCCATCAATGGCTCTGGAGGATCTAAGCTAATGAGTAAATATACAATATGTAATAAAGTAGGTAATTATCAATCATACCTGTCTAGGATTAGCTCTCTTTGGTTGAACTTCTCTACCATCAACTCTGTGAGGTCTAGCGTCTTGTGCATCATCAACCATTGCAGCTCTTAAATATGTTAGAAATCCAAAAACCCAAGATCTGAAGAGAAAAACAAATAAACACAAAAAAAATTCACAGGATTTTGAAACCATTCTCCAATGAAGATACTTAAAAAGGAATTCCACTGTGAAGGATTTGAACCAAGGTTGAACTTCACAATGGCGAAAAATAATTAGAATCAAAAGTGCGCCAAACCAGCTTGAAAAGCTTTATTGTACAGGAAATAAGCCAATCATGACTAAGCTTAAAACGAGGTACAGTGGAGCTCAGATAACACAGTTTTTACGTTTTCTATACATTTAAAAGACCACTTATGCCATGCAAAAAGCATCACATAGATTATAATAGCTTTATTGTAGGCTAGATATTGAGGCTTGATTTGGTTTTTTCCGACATCAAACAACAGAAAAACAAATTTTTCTCATTAGCACTAGCACAAATGTGTTAATTTCATTAACATATTTTCAGTCCTTGTTCTTATCATACATTACTACAAAACCCTAAGCGTGAAAGAGGTACTCACAGGCAAAAAGTAAATTTCAAAAGGAAATATATAAACTTATTTTAATTTAGCTTTTGGAAAAAATGTGAGAAAGCGTGCGAAACAGATCACGTTGTGACGTCGTGACTTGCCCCAAAGAATATGCCCGAATTATCACTAACCCCAACTTAACAATATTCCTAGACACGAATATGGTTTTACTACACAAAAAAAAGAGAAATGTTGTTCTGAATCAGAATATCACTGGGGGCAGTTCAGTAGTTGAAATTTCCAAGATACTCATGTTGTCGTTATTTTATAGTGTGTGCAAGGTACAATAGCCGAGGGAGGGGAGGTTCAAGTTTCCTATGGGTACACACAGATTCTCTGTTGTTAAAAGTTAAAACCGGGATTTATTGAATGATTTGAAAAATGGGGTGGACATTGGCCAACGGATGGAATACACGAACTGGAATGAAAGCATCTACCCTGTGTTGGTGAAACGCCAGGCCCCCAATCAATTATTAAATTTAAAGTTGGAGATGGGGAGTGATTTAATATCCAATGGGGTGTTGTTCCCCGGTCCAAAAGTTTACTTTGGGGAAACACACGGAAAGGATGTAAAACAGGCATGCAAAGGGGTGCCTACACACTTTGTAAGAAATAATTTCAACATGAGTGTCTACAGAAACTGTGTGGACAGTTGTGTAGTGAAAAGAGCAAAAGTGCAGGCAATTCGCTCTCTATAATATAGGAAATATACTGTAAGAGTGGAGAAAGATGCAATGTTTTGCATATCTGACAAGATCTTTGCGCTCGAGAATGGTGTAAGAGTACTCCCCCATGATCAATATCAAATTTTCAAATCGAGTTGAATATGTGGACTATCGAAAACAACTCGGTCTGAAATAAATTAACTTAAATTAAAAAAAGTAATTGGTGGATGGGGGACAACAATTTCTCAATATAATCTTCATTGCCATTGTCATTACTGTTATCATTTTACTGCAGCAGCTGCTATTGTATACAGAGTTTTGTTTCCCTCCACCCTTTCCGGCCCGCGACTGCCAGCCTTCGGCCCCGGAGGGGAGGGGGCCTTAGGGAGGGGGGGGGAGAATTACGATCTTTCAAATGTTTTTAATAGTGGTTTATCATATTTAGTCTACAAATATGTTTAACTGTGTTGCTGCTATTGTTCTTTTAAGTTTGTATTTTTAAGTTTTTTTTTGTGCATAAATGAAAAATATTATTCTGTTATTAATTCTATTGTTTGTACAAAAAGTAATATTAATAAAAAAATATGTTTATATTGTTCTTGTTGAATAACGTACTAGGTAGATCTAAGGGAAAATTTCTATTATTTATTCATTAGACAAGTATGGTTTACAGTTAGTTGTTGTCCAACTGTTGTTAACAGCAGCAGCAGTATGTATCAATTTAAAAACACCATTCAGATTGTTTCTTTGTGGCCCGTCAATGATTGGGAAAAACGACAAAATTAGCTAAAATATTTAAAAATTGTAATAAAATTTTTATGGAAAAACCGAAGTAAATTTACTATTGCCATAGTATTTGGCAGGAGTCCTATGATCAAATAAAAGCAATCGCCACTGCCGAGTCCATGCCAATACAATTCATACGGGGAATTGCCGTTTTTCTCAATAGTATTGAGCCAATTCATGGCTGATTATTGAGGATTTAGCTGAACAGATTGAACAGTTCTCACAGGAAATGCTACAACTGTTTAATGTTTTGCTCTCATCATGAACAAAATTTCCATAACCCTAATTCTACATAATCTATTTCATTAGAGCAAGAGGTTGAGAACCCTTGTTTTGATTGCACCGTCTATATTATCTACCGAATTGTTCGTGACTCAAGTTCTCTAATAGCTCTCAATAAGCAAATATATCCCGGTGCTCCATAATTTCTACTTTCAGCGCACAGTCAGGCGACAAATAAGCCATACGGGTAAATTTTGCCAGATCTTAATCACAATACACCAGAGGATCTATGTTTAGTCACAGATAGTTTTGACAAGTATATTACTGTATATCTTCCAGTAAACAGTAGAAAGGGCTATTGGTTGCCATCAAGACATTGAAGAAACTACACGAAAATAGACACTTATTTTCCGTTCTAGGCACTTCAAAAGCTCCAATCAAGAAGGCCCCGCTCAAACATGGAGTTGAAAAAGAATTTATTATTATATTATCTGAACTTTGCTTAAATTTAACTGTGGGCAATGTACACTTTTCAGAAGGTCTTAGACAACAGACAAAGCAACATCGTTCCACTGTACGTGCCTTGGCTTGCAAAAACAAAGAAAAAATTTTGAAAGAAAACGTCTCCCTCAAGTGGGTGGTGGCTTTTTTTTACACTTTTAGTACCAATAATCACAGGACTAGTAAACAGTTTTTCTCTAGATGGCTAAACCCTATAAATTAACTCCAATAGAACTTGTCCTCTCACAAGTTAAACACTATGAAGACAATCTAAGCAGCAGATTCATTAATGATGAAAATGTTACCGATGATAAAAAGCTAGTTTTACTTCAAGATACACTGCGTCGTGTGGACAAACACAGACCTTATTGTGAGAGACCAACCACTCTCACTGATCCCCCCCCCCCTAAACAGGAAACATATCCTCAAGATTTGGCAGTAGCAACAGCACAATCAAAAGAAAAAGAATTGAATTCAATGGTGATATGAATTGTAAGCCTATTGCCAGTGACCTATCGAGAACAGAGTAAAAGAGTCTTAACATATCTCATGTTGGAAAGTGGTGGTGATGGTTGTCAAGTTCAAGTCGATAGCACTGGGAAACGAATTATAATTCAGGGAAAAGTTTATAATCTACATGATTTAATTTGTGATATGGTTAGAGATTGTAAAGGACTTTTATCAATTGACAATAATCTATACACCTTTCTAAATACCTCAAACTTCCCCAAAAGTCTTATCGGCAATAAGGAAATTCTAAAAGAAATTAGGAGAATAAGGTAGAGGTTCAGCCCTCTAACAACACAACAACATTTAAAGAAGAAGAAGAAGAAGAAGATTTTAAATCAATCTTGGAAAATACTAGTACTCGTAGTAGCAGCAGCAATGATTTGATAACACCATTGATGACGTTTAGACAAAAGCGAAGAAGTATTGATATCAAATCACCGTCACAATCACCACACTCTAGTGTAGAAAAGGGGAGTGGACATTACTCTACGTGTTTACATTCAAAATGGATGAAGTTTTTAAAACATATCTATGAAAATATTGGTGAAGTGGGAAGTTTAAGCTCCCATCAACGCTTTCTAAAGTTGCCTCTGACATAGGTGGCAGCATATTACAAAATGCAAAAGAGTATCTAGAAAATGAACCGAGTTACACTCTGTATCGGAATCGTAGGCTTCGTGGCAAACATATGGACAAACTAAAACCTTTTCCCTCTGTATATAATGCGCAAACTGATCTTTTAACTCTAGATGTGATTCAATGACGTCACAATACACCCTACAAATATATTCTAGGCAATAGGCGTCTTTAGTCACTATGCATATCCCATTCCATTGCGATCAAAGAGAGGTATTGAAGTTGATCAGGCTTTAGAAAGTATCCTTGAACAAGATTGCTATAGAAAAATTCAAAGTGACCGCGATAGCAAATTTATTCATCCTCATGTGCAAAAGGTTCTATTGAAATATAATGCAGAGCTATATCACAATCACTGTCCGATAAGTGCTGCATTAGCTGAACGATGGATAAGAACGATTCGTGTATTAATTTTGAGACATTGCACGCTGAAAAATACTGCTGCTTTTATTCATGATTTAGATAAAATCATGCTAGTATATAACCAACGATCATATCAATCACTGTCCAATGTTAGCCCTCAGGAAGTTCATTGCAGTGAAAATACATTTGACGCTTTTCTTAAGCATATTCCAATAAAAAAACAACAACAAAAAAAATATGAAGAAAATTCAATTTTTGTGATAATTTTCGAATTAATAGAACCACGAATATTTTTGAAAAGGAGAGAATTACTTATGAGGCACTGAACTTCTCAAAGCGTCCAAAATCCTATACACTGAACCCACGACATATCGGCTGCGAGACACCAAAGATAATGAGCTCCTCGATGGTTTTCTTATGAATGTAAACTACAAAAAGTTAGAAACAGTAACGAAATTTATCAAATTGAAAAGATATTAAAGAGCCGAACTTGCAGGGGCAAGAGACAGTTGCTTATTCGTTGGCTAGGGTTCAACTCTGATTTTGATTTTTGGGTTGCAGTTGAAGATATTAACAATTCCCAATGATTTCTATCTGATATTCATGTCCAATATCTCTGACCCTCTCTACAATGATTTGAATGAAACAAGTGATTTTTGGACAAAACTCTCTCCCACTATCAAATTCGACGGCGCGTATGAAGTGGCTCTTGTCGACTGTATTCTCGAAAATACATATGCTATTCTGAGAAAAGATCGCAAATATGAAATACTAATTAGACCCTATGACTGGCCACCACTACCCAATAGCGAACAGCATAAAATTCAAATGATCAATAGGATGGATTATCCATATATTGAATTACCATACGCCGAAGTCACCTGTATGAATGATTTATGTTTGTTCTATCAATAAAAGAGTTTCCGCTCGTAAAAAAGGGGCCTTTCATTTCAACTATTCAAAGGAAGAGGGCAAGATCTACATTAGTTCACCCATTCCCGATGGAAAGGCTATTCTCAATGATAGTCTAAAAGATGTTCTTGGCTTTAAGCTCAATAAAATCAATGGTAAAAGTGCTGAAAAAAACACTAATTTTTATTTTTGCTGACTACCCACCCGCCTTCTCCATAAGAACTTGTATATTTCTCTATGATTCATTTGTTGAAACATCCAGAGTTGGCAATAGCAATGTCCCCCTCCTTCGAGTTCTTGAACAAAAAACCAATCAAGAACATATCCATCATTAAAATATAAAGCATCTTAAGTATATCCCTGTAAACACTTCCTATTTGGAACTCTGCCAAGTTAACACTAAGAACTGAATTAGGTGATCCCTCGCAATATCAAAAGTTTTGCTGTCATTACACGCCATTTTCGAACCATTGTTGTCGGTGTTCAAAAATAAGATGTCTAATAGAAAAGTCATACTCATTTGTCCTGATATTGATTGCTATGTCAATACTCTTGATTCGAGACAACTGGGCAATGGAATGGACTATTAAAAAGATCGCTATTCAATGTCTGGCTATGGTATTGGCACTTGGTTTGCTAAGCTGTTTTGCTCTGCACTACCTCTGGCTAGAAGATATATTGTACCGGTTGCGACAGAATTTGCATCCTCTACGCTATACAATTGGAGCTCTGGCAAGGATTTAAAAAAAGTGCTTCGGAAAAGCTTTGGTCCAGTGCACAAACTCTTGGGGAACAATTGAAATCTCAACAAAATGGAAAAGGTTTAAAATGGTCGAGAAAACAGTGCACCACTCATCAGTCTCTATTCAGGTCAGAAACGAAAGACATCACCCCTGTCAAAGAAAAGAAGGAAAAAGACGACACGTCCAGTAAACAGAAGAAGCCCCAGGAAGAGAATTGATAGATCGAGACTGAAATTCTTTGCATAGACTGAACAATGGCATATCTACCGCATAACGATTCCCGACCTTCAATCACTTCATCTATAAATCTATTCAATGCAGAAAATGTCGTAGTGAGTGTAAAACATGGATACTATGAACAATTTTTTATATCCACAACAACCCCTCTCCGATAAATGTCCACTTTCAAATTTATTCCAATGAAGACTACTTTATGGACATGTCTTCAAAATTTTTAGATTTACATATGAAAGTCCGGAAATGTGACAAAGGAATGCAAGTTCGTGCTGATGGCAATATCTTACAAAAAATTAAGCGGGTTGTATATTACAATATTTATATCGTCAAATCAGTGTCTACATAAATGGCACTTTGTGAGAACCAGCAACAACCTCTGCAATTATAAAGGCTATATGCAGTTCATGTTGATGACACCAAGTCATACAAGGAATGGAGAGGCATCTCAAATGGTTTGTTTTCTCCTTGTAAATATATTACTGATACTAATAGTACAGATACACTTAAAAAATGTTACAACTAGTAAATTATATCTAGTTGGAAAAATATGTCATGAAACGTTTAATATACTCCAATAGCTACCAGCAAATATTAAGGTGGATATAAAGTTGACCCTTGTCCCATCCAATTTCATTCTACGAAAGGAACTTCCTTCCAATCCTGATGTGACACTCTCCCCCACCTCGTCAATACTACATGTACGAAAGCAGCAGGTTATGAGTTCTATTTCTTTGGCAGTGGAAAAACTGAGAACCTGTGGAAATAATATTAAACTACTTGTTCCTCATACGATCACCAGTCAACGTTATATTGCCACAGGCTCAATCATATTCACCGACTCATTTTTTTTTATCAATGGCAAAATTCGGTCAAAATTAGCAGTGGAATTTATAAAAAGCGCTAGTGCAGTAGGATCGTAGACTTGCTGCCCACATAAATTTGAGATGTTTTGGGCTTTCATCCCTTGTCTGCAAAGGGAATGGAATCCCACTCTACAATCTATCTTTTGATAAATCCTTTAAGACATTGTGTGAGTTGACAATGCAAACCCAAGATCATAATTCACAACTATTCGAAATGGTATAACCGAAGAAATGTTCACTAAACACGTGTTGTCATTATACTAGACCTGTCTGGCACCCAGGGTATGAGTAAAGTACGAACGGGGAGTGTGCGTTTTAGAGTGTACATTTGCCGACCCATTACATGAAAGTATTGCTACTAATCTCATTAAATCAATTTAAAACCTACTGGGAAATCACTCCAAAAGGCAGTGTTCTAATAGACCTTGCACCATAAACACCAGACAAATAATCAATGTATTTAATATGGACCCCTACATGTCCAAATACAGATCCTATTGTCTACCCTCAGACTTTTCCTTGGAAAAATTCAAAGTGTCAACAATACTCTAATCATTGTGAATAGCAGTCCATCAACTTTAAATACTGGCCATTGTTGGTTTTGTATCTTTCGAACAATGAATACGAATTGAATTTTTTAATCCTCTTGGTCTACCTTATACATTCTACACTCCAAACACAAACAACTATATTGACAGAAGTGGGAAAACTATTATTCAAAATCGGAAGAGAGTACAGAATCTGACGACTAAAAGTTGAGGTTTCCATGTGCTACTATATTTCGTTTTTAGATGTCGCGGCTATACTTACAAGCAGTTTCTCGACATTTCCATAGACATTACCCGTCTGAACGATTTTTATGGTGGAAAATATCCTCTCAGACCTCTATAATATTGATTTTAGTGCCGTACTAGTAAAGTGCTTTAAAAATAAAAGTGAATTTATTTATTAATAAAGAAAAATGTATATATGCAACAATGTCTTTATTCTTCACGTTAGATTTCTTTCTTCGTGCATTGGCAATAGCCGAGAACCCACTAATGCTGGTAGTTCATTTGAATTCACTGTATGTTCATCTTGATTGACTGCAAAGTCAGGGTCACATTTTCTACAGTACAATGTAACTTCACTCTTGTCGGTCGTTCTCTTCGTATAGTCAATGATACTATTTGTATTCATATTGTGAAATTCGCGTGTTTCAATCTGTCTATTTGATGCAATATCAAATACAGTATTTTCAAGTGGTTAATCACATTCGGTAACTGCCAAATAAAAAATCACTAGGTTTTACAGTCATAAAAGGCAGTTTGTCACAACGATGACGTAGAAACCAAATTTTCTTGTCACCCCAACAGTTGAATCATAAACCTGATTCTTCCTCCCAAAATAATTTAAAACTACGACGATATCAAACTCGTAGAAATAACGTTTAGCGTTCTTTCCAATCATACCACTATAAGTATTCTCCCCACTAATCACATTTGTCATAGTGGCAATTGGAACATATAGGTTGCCCTCCTCTAGGGTAAGATTCATAAATCCCTTAAAGACATGAATTACAGTTTTTTAATCTGTACTGCATATCCTCTATGTAATTTACACGGATTGTATATTTTTGCAATTTTCATTTATATTCATCAATGATTGTTCTTGGCTCAACGATTGTTCTCGGAACAATGATTGCTCATCAATCATTGATCAATCATCAATGATTGATCAATGATGATATGACCAACTGCCAAGAGTGTACATGCATAGTGAACGTGTATAGAACATTTTTTTTGTTTCCGATGTCAACTCAACAATTCGCGGGTCACTCAAGTGCTAAAAAGAAAGTAATCCATATTCGATAAATTCAGATGGGGATGCGAGAGGAGTAACTCTGTGATCTTAAATAACCTCTTTCAAAGGGGGAAACCATCTACATAGAATCTATGGCAATGTTTTTCAAAAGTATGTCCACGATATTATTCTGATTTGTTTCAATTAATATATCAATAAATTGAGTGAAAGCATTTGACTCACGTTGTAAAAGCTTCATACAATAGTCCCAATGGGGGATAATTAGTTTTTCATTATATTGTCAATGTTCCTGTGAGAATATCTTCCGTTGAAGGGATAACTCGAGAAAATCGTCTTCCAAAATCAAAGGTTTTTCCCGTAATCACAAGATTTGACCTAATTCTATCTTTGTTCAAATTTATTTATTTTTCTTTTAAACCTTAACAGTCTCACTGCTGACTCTAGACTAATCACAATTCATTCTACTTCAAGAATATTCTATAACCTATGGAAATCTAACAAAGAAGGGGGGGTCATTTTCGATTTCGAAACAACTTTATTGAGCGTGATCATCCAACAATAATGTATATTACACATATACAATTACCCATATAACTTATTGTCCTCTATATTTTTCACTATTGCAATTAAAGCACTTTAAAAATCTATTCACATTGGCTATATCAACTTTTGCAGCGAAGCATAATTCGTCCTCTAATTTAAATTTGCTCAATGATAACAAATATCTTGCATTCACTTCATCCCATTCAAGACAAAGCCTTGATCCTCTCGTGATTTCTACTGCTATGTTCGCTGTTCTTGCATCATTGCTGCTGTTACAACCTCCACTATCATTTTCTAATATTGTAAACATTCCATTCATTATTTTTAAATATATCTAAACGAATAGATAAACGAGTAAAGTCAAACTGTTCTCACTCCTTAAATTCTATTCTCACACTAATAATAACTATACCAAAAATCCTTCCTTATATCTGTTGCGTCACTTCCCGTTAGTAAATCTGACTAGTGATTGATCTAGAAAGAAACACGTGATCTTGTTCGTAAACAGATTGTAGGCCTCTGATTGGCTGTCCAGTTGTTCGTACCGTTAGCAGGTCAATAACATTGTCATGCTCGTATTCCCTGAAATGCTGCGACACTCCCGTTAGTGGTTTTCACCCATATATGGACTTTTGATTTCGTCTTCACCTCCTGACCCGTCCTACTCAAATGATGCGGCTGCGGGATCGAACTTCTTCAACACGAGTTTCGTACGAAAAGTGTGCACAGAAACTTGACCCATGGATCACTGAAGTTATTTTGACATCGTTCAAACATAAATAGAAAAATTTTAAGAATTATTTAAAATTAAATACTCCTGAGTCGTTTGAAGAATTAGGAGTTTATGGAATAAGTTATATTCAATTATACAGACATGAGAAGAGAGAATATAATAAAGATAATTTTTTTGGAGCATAAATCAGATATGAAAAAGACATTGCAATTGATAAATGAAAAGATACGTCCTCAGAGTCGTAAAAGTACTAGTGTTAATTGCTTTGTTTTAAATGATGAAAAAGTTACAGAGCCGAATGAAATTGTAAATGCATTTGGAGATTATTTCAGTAATATTGGTTCTTGACTTGCATCGACTATGAATATATGACTGAATTCCCCTTTTGTTCCAATTAATGAGGCAATATACAGAAAATTCGTTTTTTTCTGACATTGTGCCTCATGAGATTGAAAAAAGGTATTCTGAAGCTTAAACGTAGTTTTTCTAAGGACGAATTTGGATTTTCGGCTCAAAACCGTAAAGCAAATAGCGTCAAGCATTTCACCTTTGTTGGCATATATTTTTAATCTATCACTTATGCATGGGGTTTTTCCTGAGCTTTTAAAAAAAGCAAATGTTATTGCATTACCTAAAGCTGGGAATTCAACTCACCCTGCAGATTATAGAGGCATTTCTCTACTTTCGATTTTCAGCAAGATTTTGGAAAAACTTGGAAATAGTCAATTACAAAAATATTGTTTGATAGTACGATTTTACAGGTACTGTTCTATTATTCGGATTTTTTTTTTTTGTATCTCAAACTTGAGATGCGTTGAAAAACCCGTTTTTACGGGATGATAGAAGACACCGCTGTAGAGAAATACAATGTATAGTGTGGTTTTAAATGCGTGTACGATATTTAAAGTGTTGTTTTTTTTTGTTTTTTTTTTTTGGGTGGGGAAGGTACTTAGGCTAGGTTAGGTTACGTATTTAACATATGCTATACTTTACCCCCCCCCCCCCTAATCTGCAAATATATAGCAGAAATTCGTTTCTATACTATTATAAAACCATCCCATTTTGTTTCATTATCATTAATCAAACTAGCGCTATATAAAAGAGTCCGGTTATTAGAAGAGTACCATTTTCCACACGTCTCAATATGATTTTACAAAAGAAAAGTCAACTAAACTGGAAATTCATGAGCTTTTACTAAATATTAAGGATTCAATAGATAAAGGTTAACACGCTCTGACGATTTTTTCTTGATGTCGTTAAGGCGTTTGACACAGTAAATCATTAGTTGCTTTTTTCTGTACTTAATCCTTATGGGTTTTCAACACAATGTGTTGAATTTTTGCATCTTACCTTTCTGGGAGACGACTAGATTATGTTTGATAAATCTTGTTATCTCCGTTCAGAAACTTTTCCGATTAATTACAGAGTGCATCAGGACTCTGTCCTTGGTCCTGTTCTATTTCTTCTTTTATAAATGATTTGCCTGAAGTTTTTGCCTCTTTGTAAAATTAAATAAAAAAAAAACAAGTTTTTTAAACTGAAAGTAAGGAGTGACATTAAAACTTAAAACGAAACAGAAATTATTCCGTATATGAAAGGGGCTGTCCCCTCCTCAACGCCTCGTTCTTTAGGCTAAAGTTTGACTCTGTCTCAAAACTTTATTTTTTTAAAACAATAAAAAACTTTAGCGTAAAGAGCGAGCCGTTGAGGAGGGGACAGCCCCTTTCATATACGGAATAATTTCTGCTCGTTTTAAGTTTTAAAGTCGCTCCTTACTTTCAGTTTAAAAAACTTGTTTTTTTTTTTTACTTAATTTCTGATCGTTTTTTAGTTAATGCAGGGGATGTTTCCCCCCTCTTTAAAAATCGAGTAAATTTTCTCAGGCTCGTAGCCTTTGATGAGTAATACTAAACTTAATAAAATTTATATATTTAGAATCAGCATTATAAACACATTCTTTTGATACATTTATTGACATCAAAATTCCGTTTTGAAAAGTTTCGATTACTATTGAGCCGTATCGCTTGTTTTTTTATTGTTTTTTTTTTATTACGTATATGTTATTACGTATATGAGGGGGTTCTCCCCTTAGTCAATACCACGCTCTTTACGTTAAAAGTTAAAAAAAAATTTTTGATTCACAAACCCCTGAATCACAAAGGCCGTTTAATTAGAATAGATAGCTCTTTTGAAAGCACTAAAAAAAAAACTGTAGCGTAAAGAGTGAGGTATTGACTTGGGGGAGAACCCCCTCACATACGTTATAATTTCTGTTCGTTTTAAGTTCTAATATTCCTTCTTACATTTCAGTTGAAAAAACTTGTTTTTTTTTATTTAATTTCTGATCGTTTTTTAAATAGTGCTTGGAAATCCGGCGCCCCCTTCATAGAAATGTCCCTTACCCCAAAGAAACATCCTCCACGGAAATATTCTCCAGATTAACCCCCTCGTCTAGCCCCCCCCCCCTCCAGAAAAAAAATCTTTCCTGAAAACGGTTGTATACTTCCCAATAACCAATAAATAATGCTGGCAAGTCCGGCGCCCCCTTCATGGCAATTTCCCTTCCCCCATGAAAACTTCCTTCATGAACAGATCCTCCAACATAACCACCGACCCACCCTTCCCTCCCACTACCAGAAAAAAAACCTCCTGAAAACTTCTGTATACTTCCCAATAACCAATACTATATGTTAACATTGGGTAAAGTTCATAACTTTTGAGCCCTCCCTCTGGGAACTTCGGGGGATTTAAGTCATCCTAAAAGACATATTTATCATATTTTCGACCATGCTGAACAAAACGGCTATCTCAAAATTTTGATCGGGTGACTTTGGTAAAAAAATAAGCGTGGGGAGGGGGCCTAGTTGCCCTCCATTTTTTTTTTGGTCACTTAAAAAGGGCACTAGAACTTTTAATTTCCGTTCCCAATGAGCCCTCCCACGATATTCTAGGACCACTGGGTCGATACCATCACCCCTGGGGAAAAAAAACAAAACAACAAACAAACAAAACAAATAAACACGCATCCGTGATCTTTCTTCTGGCAAAAAAATGTAAAATTCCACATTTTTGTAGATAGGAGCTTGAAACCTCTACAGTAGGGTTTCTCTGATACGCTGAATATGATGGTGTGATTTTCATTAAGGTTCTATAACTTTTAGGGGGTCTTTCCCCCCTTTTTTTGAAAATCAGCCAAATTTTCTCAGGCGCGTAACTTTTGATGGGTAGCACTAAACTTGATGAAAGTTATATATTTGAAATCCGCATTGAAATCTGATTCTTTTGATATATCTACTGGTATCAAAAACCCGTTTTCTAGAGTTTCGGTTACCATTGAGCCGGGTCGCTCCTTACTTACAGTTCGTTACCACGAAGCTGTTTGATTATAATGTTTGCTCATGATGTAGTAATTTTTGCTTCTCACCGAAACCTATCAGTTTTTTTTTCAGAACTTAGAAAGTACGTTACTAATTTTATCTGATTGGTATTCAAGGAATTTTGAATGGTCTTGAATTAAAACGGGTAGATCAGTTTAAATATCTTTGGATTATTCTAGATGACAATTTGTCATTTCATAAATATTTAAAAATACTATAGTTAAAATCTTCCCGAAATATTGGCATGCTAACTTGTCTTCTTCATTTCATTCCTAAAGCCATTCTAAAATCTATTTATTATTCTTTCGTCCACCCATATTTTCTCTATTGCATTTCGCTTTGGGCATCTACCTTTTCGTCTGCTTCCAAATCTCTCCAAATGCTTCAGAATAAAGCAATAAGGATTCTTTTAACGTTGATTGCGGATCTTTAGTTAGACACCTATATGAGACTTCAAGAATTTTTTCTTTGGACCAACATTTTATTTCTATCTCTAGTTGTTGTCACGATTATCAATACAGTAGTTCACCTGTGAATTTCTCCTGCATTTTTCCAACTAATTCTCAATTTCATAGTTATCATACTACGCATCGTACATACTTTTCATGCAAAATTCGACAAACATCGAAGGCGAGATTCAGCATCCGTCACACTGGGCCAAAAATATGGGACTCAATTCCAGCATCAGTTCGAAAGTGCAGCAACAAGAGATATTTTTCTAAGACTGGTGAAGAAATATCCTGTGACAAGCGAAGTGTTTTGTTTATTACCGTTTTCTTTTTCGTTGTTGTAAAATTTAGTTAGAAAACGGCTGTGTATTTTCGATGGCAATGTTTTCGGCGTTAAAGTATGCCATCAGGCATGTGCGCTGTTTGTGACATCTATTTATGTATGTGTTATAAATAAAATATTCTACTCTACTCTAAAAAAAAAACAACTCCTGATTTGATAAGAAAGCAGCTGCTAACCTTATTTCTTACCTTAACTCCAGCAGTGTTATTTTCGTACAGAGCTCTAATCACTTTTATGTAATTGTGTGGCATCATGGTAAAAACTTCAAAGGGGGCTTATTCGATTGGAAACAGAGAGTGTTCTAGTGCCCTTTTCAAGAGTCAAAAGTGATTGGAATGCAACTAAAATTTCTTCCACGACCACCATTTCCCCCAAACACACCCAATCAAAATCTATAGGAAGAACTTACGAAGAATTGGAACTTGGAATGTTACGAAATTAAATAGAAGAACTATACTAGGAATTGGAACTTGGAATGTTACGACATTAAAAAATGACTATCGCATCAGCATTTTGACCGAAGAATTCTGACGATTCCAACTGGATTTATTAGGAATTTTAGAAACTTGTATCCCAGGGGTAGGAAGCATGAAATTAGGTGATATAAAATTTGTTTACTCAGGCACGAAGGATGGGGTGCACAGACAATAAGTAGGGCTCATGATGAATAAGGAAGCTGCTAAGTCTTGTTTAGACTGGAAAGATATTAATAATGGAATACTAATTGTTCATTTTATGACTAAAAAGTTCAGGGTATCAGTTATAGTAGTATACGCCCCTGTAGAACCGACTGACGGAGATACTAGTGACTCAGAAGAATTTTACATACAGTTACAGACGCAAAAAAAACAGAGTCCCAGTAGAAATATGATGTTATTACTGGGATATTTTATCGCCCAGGTTGGTAAAAATAGGGATAGATGGCATCCCAGCCTAGGTAAATTTGGTTTAGGAAACGAAAACAGTAATGGATACAGAGTTTTGCAATTTTGTAGGTATAACAATCTAGTTATAACCAATACGGTGTTTGGTCATAAAATGGCTCATAAGTTAACATGGTATTCACGTGATGGTAAGACAGCGAACCTTATTGATTATGTTATCGTTAACCGAAGACTAGCAGGATCAATACAAGAAACCTGGGTATATAGGAGTGCTGTTATTGATGTTAAAAGTAAAGATCACCATCTAGTAGAGTCAAGGGTTAATTTAAAGCTGAAATTTCAGAAGGGTAACTACCTCTTGGGAAGTTGTGATGTTGGTAGACACCAGGATGAGAATTTGAGAGAGACTTTCCAAGAACAGATCAATACTAAACTTGAGAGTTTTTAAAATTTGATAATGTGGAAGATGATTGGAATAATTTTAGAAAAATAATTTGTGAAGTTGCTGAAGGTTTATTAGGGAAGAAAGCTAGAACTGCAGCTAAGAATATTAGTGAAAAATCGTTATGTTTAATAGAAAGGAGAAAGGACTTGTACAAGAATTATCTGAGTTATAGATCGTATGAAAACAAAAGAAATGTAAAGAAACCACTAAAATATGAACTAAGGAGTGTGTGAAGTGGAGGCCGGGGATAAAATTGCTGAGGTTCTGGAAGATGGAGCTAGACGGCATAATAGTAAAATATTGTACTGGCATATCAATAAATTGAGATGGAGTAGTCAATTTAGACTTGACCCAGTTAAAGATAGGAATGGGGTCACAATTAGCGATAAGGAACAAACTAAAGAGAGATAGGGTGAACATTTTGATAATTTGCTTAACCGAGATAGAGTTGCAGGAAAAAATATTGAGGAAAATGAAGTAGTTTTGATACCTTGGAATGTGAAGAAAGATTTGTTTTGTGAGGAGGAATTAGCAACAGTATTAAAAGGATTAAAGAATATAAGGCTCCAGGTACTGACAGGGTGGTAAATGAGTTTCTTAAATATGGTGGTGCTGAGGTTAAAAATAAGTTACTAAAGATTATGAATATGGTTTTTTAAAAAAGGGAAGTACCTTACGATTTTAGGAAAATCTTAATTAAGCCACTTTATAAGAAAGGTGATAAAAGTGAGTGTGGTAATTATCTTGACATTAGTCTGGTTTCTGTAGGTAGTAAATTACTTAGTAATATGATACTTTTTAGACTGAGAGATGCCGTAGACAAAGTTTTAAGAGAAGAGCGGTTTTAGAAAAGGTAGAGGATGTGTCGACCAAATTTTCACTCTAGATTATGAGCAAGCGTTCGATTCTGTTGATAGAAGAGCTTTAGTAAAGGTTTTATCCTTGTATGGTATACCAGAAAAATACATTAAAGTGATTAGGGCTATGTACGAGAATAACTCTGCTGTTGCTGTTAAGGTAGGAAATAAGGTTAGCAGCTAGGCTATTCCAAATGAATAGCAAAAAAAGATCTTGCTTTACTTTTAACAAAGCTGAGCAAAGATACACAGTCATATGAAAAAATAAATCGACAACACAACAAATATCAAAACTCCAGTGGAATGTAAGATCACTCACAGAAAATAAGCTAAATGAACTAATATCTCTTATGAATAATAATTCCATTAATATTGCTTGCCTCCAGGAAACTCATTTAACCAAAAATCAACAAATTAAGTCCCTGGGATATACTATCCTGAGAAAGGATAAATCATCAGAGAGAAAAGGAGGTGGGGTTGCTTTATTAGTTAAAAATAATATAAAATTCTGTGGCATCAATTTTCCAGATTTTGCAAATGATGTTGATGCAATTGGTATCAGTGTTTGGCTGAATAATATAAAAACCTACATAATAAGCTTTTATAACCCTAATGGCCAAACTACAGATGCCATGGATTTCTTTAATTATATAAATAATTCTAATATGTTAAAAAATATTATTATTTGTGAGATTTCAATGCCCACAGCCTTTTATGGGGGAATAAACCAGCAAATAAAGCTGGTAAATTGATTGAGCATATGACTTCAAATAATCATGAATTAGCTGTTGCTACCCCTCCAAACCTGAATACATATTTCAACCCCAAAATTGGCAGATTTTCCACAATTGACCTACAAATTGTGTCATTAAATATTTTGAATAAAATTTATATAAATAAAATTGATAGTTTATGTACTGACCACTTTGCTATAGTTTGCTCCCTAAATGAACCTGCTGAAACTTTATCACATACATCCAAATATATCAACACTAAAGCAAATTGGTCTATGTTCCAAAATAAGCTAAATGATGAAATTACAAGTTTCACCCAAAATTCATGCATTCCAAACACACAACAGTTGACACACATGCTGAAGTCTTGACATCTTTACTAAAAATACAGCTAATCATGCTATCCCCAGGACAACACCTAAGAAAAACATTCCCTAAACACATTCCTAAAGCATGGTGGACAAATGAGTGCCAAAATAAATGGAGAATAAAAAAGGAAGCTAGGACAGAATTCATAAAAAAAAGCATCACCTACTACATATTTAAAAAAAATTACAAGCAGAATCTAATCTAAAAAGGACTATAATAGATGCTAAATATAAATACTGGAATAATTTTGCAGATAATCTCTCCAGAGAAAACACATGAGCCAATTATACATAACGTCATTAGCCAAATCTGTGGGAAAAAGACTTCCCCCAACCCACTCCTGTATGAGCTTATACATAATAATACCCATTATGACAAAGATAATGAAAAAAGCTAAGCTATTTGCAACTCTTTTTGTTAATAAGCTAACATCAAATAATAAAAGCAAAATGTCCCCAATTCCTATGAACCCAAGTTACCAACCACGCCCAGGATCCGAGTAAATAACTAATCCATTTTCAGTCCAGGAAATGAATAATGCAATACATCATATTAGGACCAAAACTAGCGGCAGCTATGACAATATACACCCTACATG
Source organism: Artemia sinica (assembly GCA_027921565.1). Lineage (NCBI taxonomy): Eukaryota > Metazoa > Arthropoda > Branchiopoda > Anostraca > Artemiidae > Artemia > Artemia sinica. The sequence continues at coordinate 3,483,213 of CM051264.1, read as the reverse complement.
GATAAAGAATCTCACCCCTTCATACAAACAAGAACTGCTAAATTGTTATAATCACGCTTGGGCATCTTCTATGTTCCCCAATATATGGAAATGTTCATCCCTCCTACCAATCCTAAAGAAAAATAAACCCAAAAGATAATCTGAATTCTATAGGCCCATAATGATTACTCCTGTGATGGGGAAAATAATGGAGAAAATGATGTATCACAGACTCCTCTGGTTTGTTGAAAAAAATAATATGATCCCTCATACTCAACCTGGACTCAGGAAATACCACTCCTCAACATATGCTTTCATTTTGCTAACAAATGCAATAAATGAATCTTTCTCAAAAAATAATGTCCTCGTTGCAGCTTTCCTAGATTTTGAAGGGGCATATGACAATGTGAACCACCAAATTCTTTTTAACAAACTTGCAAACCTTGGACTACCCCCCAAGATAGTATCTTTTATAAAATCCTTCATAGAACTGCGAAGTTTCAGTGTTTGTGTTGGTTCAGCCTCTTCACCCCAAAAGACAATAACCAAAGGCCTACCTCAGGGAGCAGTCCTCAGTTGCCTCCTATTTGCCCTATATCTCTGGGACATTAACCTACCCCATACGAATCTACAATATGCTGATGATATGGTGCTATGGTCATCTGGCAACACCTTTCAGATAGCACAGTCAAATCTGCAAAAGTCACTTTTCCAGTTTGAAAAATTCTCTCAACATTCAGATTTACCCATTGCACCTACCAAGTCAAAAATAATCCAATTTCACCGAAAGCGAAACCATGTTAATGCATAACTAACTCTAAATAAAACAACTATTCCAGAAGATAATCATATTAATTACCTAGGTCTCATGCTTGACCAAAAACTTAATTTCCACCTCCATATTTCAAACACAATAAAAAAATGCTATAGAAAAACAAATATACTAAAAAGACTTCTTTCCACACCCTGGGGCTGTAAGGAGAAAACCTTACTCCAGTTTTATAAATCACATATAAGACCCCATATTGACTATGGGCTCATCGTCTATGGTGCATGTGCAAAGACCCAGATGCAAAAAATTGAAACGACACAAAATGATATAATATGTCTCATATTTGGTCTTAGGAAACCCACAAGCACCAAGTTTTCTACTTATGGAGAGTGGATTAACAACAATAAGGTAGAGACTTAGTTTTCTCTTGACAAAACATCTTACAAAAATTGAATCAAATTGCTCACACACCCTACATAATTGGTTAAGAAATCCAGCCATGTATAGAGGCATTGCAGATGAGTATGCTATTATTCAGAAGAAGTTCCCCATACCAGCAAAGTCTATTGCACCCACTTTCCCCCAATCCCCTCCATGGAACTGGTCAATTCCCATAATAAATACTGATTTCTCAAAGTGGAATAAAGATTTAACCCCCATTGCTTTGTCCAGAAAAAATTTGCAGAATTTAATACAATTACCTATAAAAATCATTTTCAAATATTTGTTGATGGGTCAAAAATGAATGAGAAGGTTGCAAGTGGTGCTTTCCTTCCTCATCTGAAAATTGCAATGGGCGAGAGATTATATAATAATGTATCTATAATGTCTGCTGAGTTAAATGTCATAATTATGGCATTAGAACACCTTAAGGAAAACCAACCTTTGATTACAAAATTCAAATAATATTATTGTATACTCCGACTCTCTATCAAGCCTTGAGTTGCTGGCTTCAGCTCCTCAGTATAAGTTGGACATTGACACTTATCATTGTCTCAGTATTATAGATAATCTTGCTTCAAGTGGCATAAGAACTTATTTTCAGTATATTCCTAGCCACTCTGGCATAAGTGGTAATCATCAGGTTGATGAAATAGCAAAAAAATGCTATAAATATTGACGAGCCAAGTGGCAGACCAATCCCGATTAGAGATATTTACCCGATGGAGGCTATCAGATATTAATTTTAATAAGAGTAATCCTATCCTTTCCCCATTTCCCAATAAGTATCTTTCTAAAATTTATCATAGAATTCGTTCTGAAACAAATGAGCTAAATTTTCTTGCATTCTCTTATAAGTTTTCTAATTCAAGTGGTTCAATTCCCCTGTCCCCTCTTTGCAGGCACTGTAATATGAATAATGAAACAATTGACCATTGCCTATTTGAATGTAATATGCTAACGTCTGCACAACATACCTTGCTTTGTAAATTGTTAAAATTCTTCAAACACCACAAAATCTAACTATCAGCCAAGAGCCTAGCAAACTACACCTGCATACAGAGCACAGAAATCGATATCTATCATCTTATATTTGAACTCCTTGAGTCGAAAGATCTATTGAAAGATATCTGAGAATATCTAATAAATAAGAGACAACCAAGCCAGTAGCTCTTTAGCCCACAGAAAGAAGCAAAAGGAAAAGGGCTAAATAGTATCAACTGAAAAGCCCGCCTGCTGTGAATTAGAAGAAGAAGAAGAAGTCAGGGCCAAACGACGAAGAACCCTTCAAGCTATTTACAATCCTGGCTGCTTCAACATCTTAAGCCGGATATAATACCATCGATTTGGGACAAGTCGGACCAAGATACAATTTGTAATCTGGTTGTGACTATGAAGACCTGACTGAAGAAGCAGTGGCTTTCCCAATATTGGCGAAACATGTTGTAAATGCTTCTTGAACAGATGGAATACCTTCAACAACCACATCACCAACTACAAGAATTAGAGGGATAGAAGGGAGCCGGAGAAGAACGTTTGAGGACGGAATTGATTACTTGCCAAGTTTTTTGAGTTTCTTTCCCCACAGTTTGAGAATTTTTAGGAATAATAGAGGAATTTAGCCTTCCGGCATAAAGAATTAAAAACATTCCTGTAGAGTTTAAATTGCTGAAGAACTGCAGTATTTAAAGATGGCTTTGGTGACTTAAAAGCTTTCCAGAGATTATTTTTTCTTCTACAACTCTTTAGAAGACCAGAGGTCATCCACGGGTGACTTTTTTTGAAGTAGTAGAGGAGGACAGAGCACATATGTCAAAAATAGACTCCTTCACTGACTCATAAAAATAGTTAAACTTCGAACAAAAATCAATATCGTCACAAAAAATATGCCATGTCTTCTCAGCTAAATTGGATCTAGGGCGGATCAATTCATTCAAACCAAACCTAAAAGAAGCTGAAACAGATGCTGGAGTGTCCCTATTCAATGTTTTTTTCAAGGATAAAACTGTAAAATACAGGAAAATGGTCTGCAATATCACTCACTACGACAGAATTCCCGAACCAAATTAAGAGACGAAAAAATGTTATCAATTAAAGACGCTGACGTATCAGTTACACGTGCTGGAATACAGGTTGTTGGTAGAACCCAGCAGTGAGCATATCTGAGAGAAAATCCATCGTAGCAGAGGAAGCCATGTCAATTAGATCTAAGTTAAATTCTCTCATTATTACAACTTCACATGCACGTCCTGCTTATTAAATCCAAGACTTCATCAAGGACCTGAAGAAAAGAAGGGACAGATCCACTGGGAGATCTATAAACTTTACAATTATCAAAACCTTATTTCTGAAATTGATTTCAATAAACTGAGATTCAAAAACACCTTCGTCATTCCTTGACAGATCGCTTCGAAGAGTATAGGGAAAAATATCAGAAATATACGTTACTAGTCCACTCTTTGCCATCCTCCTGCGATTTAGTCGCTCCATTTTGTAACCGGGTATATCTAAAAGCATTTTATTGCTAGAATTAAGAAAAGTCTCTCATAGTCCGATAACATTTGGGTCGCCCATCAAAAACTATCCGCCTTAACTGATCAATCGATGAGCAAAGACCCTGAGTATTGAGTTGAAGGACGAAAAATGGTCATCTCGTCTAGTAGCCCACTTTAAATCAGAAACATACTTACTATTAGTTGATTGGGAAGTATTTAGGGAATTTCTTTTAATTGGACCAATAGAATTATTATAATTCTCAAAACATCCAAGGGGTTTCTTGTAACTGAACTAAACGCCCATCAAGGGAATAAAAATCCTCAAAGCCTGAGTTAGAAAAATTCATATAATTTAAGGAGACTATGTATCAAACCTGCACCGCAACACACCCAAAATAAAATAAATAAAAAAAAATAACTATATATATCTATGTATAACTATGTATATCTAAAAGCATTTTATTGCTTGAGTTAAGAAAAGTCTCACATAATCCGATAACATCGGGTCGCCCATCAAAAACTATCTGCCTCAACTGATCAATTGATGAGCAAAGACCCTGAATATTGAGTTGAAGGACGGAAAAATGATCATCTCGTCTAGTAGCCCACTTTAAATCAGAAACATACTTAGGATTAGTTGATTGGGAAGTATTTAGGGAATTTCTTTTAATTGGACCAATAGAATTATTATAATACTCAAAACATCCAAGGGCTTTTCTTTGTAACTGAACTAAACGCCCATCAAGGGAGTAAAAATCCTCAAAGCCTGAGTTAGAAAAATTCATATAATTTAAGGAGACTATGTATCAAACCTGCACCGCAACACACCCAAAATAAAATAAATAAAAAAATAAATAAGAGGCTATAAATAAAAGCAAAAAATAAATAAATAAAATCACAACAATCATACCAATACTGCAATACTGCAAAAAAAAAATTAAAAAAAAACTTATTTTTTAAACACACTCGGCTAGAGTATGAATTTTTCTAGTGACACTTTCACCGTTAGGCCTTGCCAAAATTTGCCCTCGATCAGTCCAAACATTTCTATGTCCAAATTTGTTCTTAGCAGCATATAGGATCTCACGTTGCATCTTTGTCAATTTTTCCAATAGGAAAAATTCCACTTGAAGCTAACCCGCCTTTTGCTTTGAAGACTTTCTTCACTACATCACTATTCACAAATTTAACTAAAACAGGAGGGACTTTGTCGTTTAGGGAGGCATCGGGAGGCATCTGAATTTTGGAACTTCTCAAACAGAAGCTTATTAACTTGTTAACCAGACGAACCTTAGACAAATGAAATCATGGAGAAAAGATCTAATGGCCATTTCCTTGATTCGCATAAAAATGTCAGACGGAAGGATATTCCTTAAACGGTGTCAACAGAATTTTAGTCCTTAGACAGATGAAAACGTCTCTGTTTTTGTTCAGAAACTACGTGGTTTAAAGCCATTAGGCTTAATTTGTTTTTTAATTTTGTTTCATTTTCAATTCCAAAATGGGTACATATTTTAGAAGATTTTGGAATCGCCGATTCTTTCTTGCAATTTTTTAAGAAAGTTTGTTGATTTAACAAATTTGCATGTTTTTTAACCAAAGACAAATAATAATTGACAGAAGCGGCTAATTGTTGCCCGTACAATTGACGAATGAAAGATCAGCCGTACTGGCCAGCCATGACAAAAAACTAACAAAGAGAAAAATGTCAGTGAAAAAAAAAACAACAAAACGAGACTGCGGCCAGTGGAGAGAAAAGAAACGACAAATGCAAAACAACGCGGATATCAGACTTCTATCTAAACAAGGCGTCTTCAGCACGATAAAAACAAAAGAAGAACAAGACAAAAAAAAAACAAGTTAAAACTAAAAAAGCCCAATAACACCACCACCAAAAAAAAATATATGTATATATATACAATTAGCGCAAAAACTGATCCACGTAGGGAAAAGACGCTATTATGGAATTACCTCAGTGAGAACACCAGAGCAACTGAGGAAAAAAAAATGGAAATTACTTTTAACTATTCTGTTACGAAATAATCCTTTTATTGGCTATTATTGAAGCAATTCGTTTTGGTCTAGCAGGTAAAAACAGTCCCCTGGTGATTTTTTATAATCTTAATTCACTTATTGACTGTTGATTCACTCTTTAGAAGATTATCGTAAATTGGACCAATATTTAAACTATTTGTGTCCCTATTTGTCGAAAGGTTAGCAAACATATGTTTTTTAAATTTTGATGGCTTCTCTCTCGCCCATTGTGTACAACCTTTATCATTTGAAATAGCTAAGGCCTCATCAAATTTTACAAAGTGATCTGGTTGAAACCAAATATGTTCTGCTAAAGCTGAAACAAAAGTTTCCGGAGGCTTGCTTCATTGTTTGGTTTTTTCTATTGAATTTCGGTGTTCAATAAACCTTTCAACAAATTGTTTGTGAGTCCTACCAATATAAAACTTCCCACAAGAACACGGAATTTTATACACCCCGCTTACTAAATTCCCCGGGTTGAATCCTTACCAGAATTAAAAAAAAAAAAAACCACTATCCATTGGCCTCAACGATTGGAAACATGTATCAATACTAAACTTATGCAAAATCGGTTGAAAGTTTCTCACCCAGACCAGGTTCATAAGGCAGTGAAATGAAACTTTTTGATACATTTAAATCTAAAGACTGAGAACCCAATAACCCTACTATTTTTGCAGCCAATTACTTAGACCCTATTACTTTAGAATCACTTTAAGTTAAGAACAATCCCCCGAAGCTAGGAATAGGTCTTCAAGCACTGATAATGAAAGTGTTAAGGAGAGATGGACCGTAAGAAAAAAAAAAAACAGAACATATATAAAACATTACTTCTGCAACATAATTAGGGGTAAAAAAAAATAGAAATTGACTAATGCGACTTTAGAAGCAATCTAAATGGTAAAAAAAAAGAAGTGAAAACACAATTAAAGAGATATTGGTATGTTTGCGGAGAGAATGGGCCCTAAAGAATGACGTTGCCAGGCAATTTCATAAAGGAAGGGGGCATGCACCACCAGATTGGACTCTGCACACAAATAATGTCTAAGTGCAGTGATATAACTAATAGGGGAGGGGGTCAAACAGTTGTAATTAGCTGGGGCAGGGGGGGGGGGGGGGTAACATCTGAGACCTCAGACTATTTGATGAACAAAATATGTCCTTCCGGTAACTATGGTTTTAAAAATCCAAGTCACTACATGCTTCTTTTGCAAGCCTGTAATTATATAGGATGCTGAGTCGTAAAAGCGACACGTCCTAAACAGTCATGGAACCACCTATTTTTACTTTAAACGACTAAGTATTAGCCAATGGCAAAATTTAAGTGGAAAGGAAGGGTTAGGGTCATAGATCCCCCAAGGAGCCTCTAAAAAGGAACCAAATAGCATATAAGTTCACAAAAAATAAAAAAAAGCAAATGAATATCAATTGACCATATTTAGTATTCAATCTGCAAGCAAGGCTAAGGTGCTTGCATTTTTGTTGAAACCCAGTCTCCAACACGCCAAAAAAAATTATCTGTCAATGATTCAGGTTCGTTAAAAAAAGCAAAAAATGTAATCAGCAAGTTTTTTGACAATTAGTAACTCCCAATTGAACATACGAACAGGAGGCAAGAAGAATATTCTTCAAACCCTTTGACAGAATACAACAAAAAATAACTGTTGAGTTGCAACAGCTTCAGACCTGATCAGAGAATTCTCCTTCTTAAAGCTTTTCGAACTCTTAGATCCAGAATTTGCATTGAAACTGTATAGTGCTTTCTAGGACTTGAGGAAAGAAGAGTTTCATGTGGATTGGAGTCAAAAGCAATTGCAGAAATACATCAATGCTGTTTAAGACTGGGCAAAATTTCAAAGGAGGACCGCTTGAGCTTTTGAAACTTACCCGGCAAAGCAGCAACAATGAACGTGTTGTATATATTTTTTACCGTGTCACGATTGTTTTTTCTTTACTATCAAAATAAGTGTAACCAGCAGGGAGAGAAGTTTTTTTACAGGAGATCGTTCTTACCACGACTTGCATGGGAGTTTGATAACGAGTGGTTGAATTTCCTTCAGGTAATAATATTGAAACTTTTTTAATTTGGTTTTACTTTTAAGTGTCGTGTATTTCTTTGTAAGGTTTTAATTTTATATTTGTCTTATTATTTTACGTATTTTATTTTGCCCTTAGATGTTCGTTTACTTAATTTTTTTGTCTTGAAATAGTTCCTCGTTGTTTTATTTTTTTCATGTTATTACAAGAGAGTCTTCCTCATTTTCATCTGTTAAAGCTTTTTATTAATGTCTTAGTTTCCCAGGGTATTCACCACCCATCCGTTGTAGCGCTTGTGATAATGGTCCATAGGAGAGTATTAGAACCCAAGATTAAATTCCGAAAAAGGAACTTAAGAGGCAGTTTTTTACTTTTAGTAAATTAAAAATCCAGTTTTGTAAAAGAAACAAGAGCCTATGATTATTATTATGGAGGAGGGGTAGACCCACCATCCTTGAATCGAGGTTCAGGGTCTTTTTGTAATGTATTACCCCGCCTTTTTTGGACTTATTAAACTTCAACTGGCTTTGAACTTATATTATTTCAGTGGTGTGAACTTGAATATTTGGATAATTTTTACATTTCTCGCTCAAGTGGCCATCTCTGGACTCTGATTTATGGATAACAAGCTAAATTTGGGATGTGTCAACAAAAGTTATGTGATAAGTTAAAAGATCAGTTTTTTTTTTATCTTAGTAAAATGAAAATCATATTATAATCAGCTTCTTATACATAACTAAAAAAGAAAATTTATTATTGATTTGCAATGAACTGGCTTATATGTAAATTCTTTACACTAGAATATCCGCGTTGTTTTGCATTTTTTGTTTCTTTTCTCTCGCAAAGCATATTTTAATGAAACTCGAATGAATAGAAAATATGAATATTGTTTCTTCAATCAAAGGGAGCAAAATTTTTTTTTTTAAATAAAGTTCAAGAAATGGTTGTGCAAAAATGCTTTAGGAGGCAGGCTAAAAGAACTAAACATTTGCTCAAAGAATATGTCATTTGAGCAATGGGATGGCTTTGGGTGTTCCCCGTTGTGCATCTCATTTTCATTGAACACCTTGCCTCCCCAGAGTACGTAAAGTTTTGGTTATTTCAGTAAAATTTAATAGTGAAACCAGAGTCGCAATAGCTCTTTTAGGATGACTAGTCCTTTTTGGTTTTGTTAGTGGGTCCTTTGTCAAAGATACACTCAGCCAGACTCACAGAATAATTTTTAAGTATTAAATTGCGGAAAAAAAAAAAAAAAAAAAAAGCACCTATTTGATTGTCACTGTGAATGGTTTGTCATGAAAACCATAAGTGGAAAATAAGTTTAGCAGGTTTCCTTTGCATTTTCAAAAGAAAAAGATATTTCGTATCCTAACATGGGTCTGATAGAAAAGAGAAAATACATTCATGTTTCTTGTTATGAAACTATTATTTACCCTGACATTAGCTAATAAATTTGATGGGTATATGTAATAGTTTTACAACAAAATCAGAATAAGGTAAATGCATATTCTAAAGTAATCTAACATTCGGGTTACGAGCTTCCCATGTCCACTCTATGATGTGCTAGATTTTTAAGTGAGTCTAAGATTTCTCGGCATGTCCTCGGCATACGGCAGGCTTCTATATATAAATTCTCATTGTCACTTGTCTTCTAAACGTAGACAATTTTAGACTTTTCTTTGATGTCCTTAAGTCGAAATTGACCTTAAACTATAAGAAGTACTTTTGTAAAATTACGCTTTTTCATCGAACCTATAACTTTAGACTTAGCTTCTTATTTTTCATTATGAAAGACTAGTTGCCAAACCTTTGTTTCTTTTAATTGTTCAGGTGGTGTGTCAAAAACTTATTTTTCGTCCAATGAATTATCTAGTCCAGGTTTTGATTTTCAAAGGTATGGTAGACATTGATGACCTCATCCGTGTTAAAATCCAAAGCCCAATCATCATCGCCATCGTTTTCAATTTGTTTTACCTCCGCTTGTCTTTCGTCACATATCGCCAAACCATTGTTATTTTTTTTAAACAAAGGTATGGTGGCACTGATGACCTTTTCCATGTTAAAATCCGAAACCCAATCACCATCGCTATCATTTTCAATTTTGACACGTTTTGATTGTTGATTGCTATTGACTCGCTGACATACTCGGTGTCGCATGCCTTCTAAACATGTGTGTCTTTGCTCTTCATTTTTTATTTTTGACACACCGATGCTGTTCTTCTAACCGCGCGTGTATTTACTCTTAATTTTCATTTTTGACTGGCTCACATGCTGAGTGCCGCATTTCTTCTAACCGCGTGTGTCTTTGCTCTTTATTTTGATTACTGACACAATGTCACTTTTCTTCTAACCGCGTTTGCCTTAGCTCTTCATTATTGACTCGCTCACATGCTTGGTGTGTCACATGTCTTCTAACAGTTTGTTTCTTTACTCTTCATTCTCATTTTTGACACACTCTAATTGTTGTTTTAACATATTTTCTAACCAAGTGTGTTTTTGCTCTTTATTTTCATTTTTGACTCGCTAAAATGCTTGGTGCCGCATTTCTTCTAATAGCGTGCGTCTTTGCTCTTCATTTTGATTATTGATACGCCGTCGCTTTTCTTCTAGCCGTATGTGCCTTTACTCTTCATTTTTGAATCGCTCCCATGCTTGGTGTCGCATGTCTCCTATCCGTTTGTTCCTTTACTCTTCATTTTCATTTTTGAGACGCTCTGATTGTTGTTTTCGTACATCTTCTAACCGCCCGTGGCTTTTTCTCTTCATTTTCATTTTTCGAGAAGTTTTTGGATTTTGATTATTTCAGAAAATTTTGGAATGACCTTTGTTTTAGCTGCCCGTATTGGTGTTGTTGGAATTGATGGTCCAGGTTGTTAATTTTCACATCTTATCCAGTTTGATAGTTCAGGTGTTGGTTTCAAAGACTCATCATTTATAGTAACGGCATCTGCAAATTTTTGTTTTTTTTGGCCTTCCAACAGACATTGGATTATATAAATATCTTACGCGTTGGAAACTCAATAATATTATTTATTATTTACATGAAATCATATAACAAATTGCTTATATGATGTCATAAGAAATGCTTATATGATGTACTAACATAGTGCATGAAGTCATTTGCAAAAACCAAAATTAAGGTTATTAACAAGTTTTCTCAGACTTTAAAACAAACCTAATTGTCCCGTTTTAATGTGCGACTTATCCGATTTCTTTTCAAAAAGAGAGGTTGGTACTGAGGCATGCAAATCTCTTTATTAGCCTGAATTCTAGACCAGAAGGATACATACTATAGGAGATACCTGGACAACAAAATTAGTACTTGTCCATGCTTTGATCGCACCTATGTAAAAGGCCCTTGTGTTCATAATGAGTGTGATTTTGATTAGTGGCTATGAACGTCTTTTTACCTTTAAAGGATACGAGTGAAGAATTGTTCGAAATTGCCACTCGTATTAAACCGTAAGCCGTAACTTATCAGATTTATCGATAACGTTGAAACTACGCAAGACTGTAGCGCCAATTAAGTACGATTTTCATAAATTTTTGAGTAAGGCAATATTCAACATTGAAGCATAAGATTTTTGAGCGAGGATTAAGTCAAGAATTTAAGGGCTATTTTTTGGAAACTATAAAAAGGTGGAGTTACTTTGAGAAAACATTTTTCTGTCGACAACAGAAATTTGGTTACAAAGCAAAAACATATCATCATTGAAGAACAGCTGGGAACAAATCATTGTCGAAACATCGTAGGAATCATCTTTTTATTATTTTTTTAACCATGACATGGTCCAAATAATGGAAATGTTCCATTTAACGGATCTGTACCAGTTGGGAATCTTCCTAAAGGGAATGAATCTAAGGCAGAAGCTGGATACTTCTAAGGCAGAACCTAGAGGCAGAATCTGGATACAAGAGTCGACAACACTGTTAAAACGCTACTTGTGTATTATACAGAACATATCAGAGAAGTAAAGCTAGGTCAACTCACAATGTCATTTTATCATCGTTAACTATTTTCATAGATTAATGTTGTTCGAAATTTATAACAAATTGCCTGAGTTAACAACCCCTTCGGGCCTACCTTAACTGGTAATCAGCTTAACCCTTTTTTAGTATCTTCATACAATCCGATCACCAATTAAGATCATACCCACTCCTATTATTCAATCATCAATTAAGATCCTTCATACAGTCACAATTCGCAAATGCTATATCTATTTTCGCCCTCTATTATTCATTCATACACTCCAATTCGTAAATGCTATATCTCTTTTTTCGCAAATTGAGTTAGCTTTTACGCAAAATGATATAAAAAAAAAAAAACATGACTATTTTCCAGTACGACTGAAACCCACATTTTTATATAAAGCCCATTAACCTACTAAACACCTTGTACCAAGGTCTCTTGTAGAGGCGGCAAATCTATTACACTTCTGTGTATATTCTTTGTATAGTTGATAGTAATTAATTCCCATATACCATCATTAAACCTACCATTGTATGCTAATAGCCGAAAGCATGGCTGTTAATCATTTTACAGAAAAGTCCAAAAGACCTTTGAATACGCAAATTGACGATCTCAAGTTTTGGCACTGAAACCCTGAGACAGGACATATATTCGTGTATAATTCCTCCTAGATCTCTGATTACCCCAAAAAAATGAGTGTTGCCTCAGAAATCTGTCTTGTAACCAATTATATATATATATATATATATATATATATATATATATATATATATATATATATATATATATATATATATATATATATATATATATATATATATATATATATATATATATATATATATATATATATATATATATATATATATATATATATATATATAAAATTGAAGTTCATTCAATTTGATACGCTTCAATGGTTCCTATATGTCTAAGCAAAGTATTTCCTATATGTCCCAGAAAAATGGAACATAGGACTCTAGTGTTGTCAAAACGTTCCAGATGCAATATCTTTCGAATGGAATAGAGTATTAATTGAAACTTTCAGAGAAAATTGCCATTTTTGGCACTCAATTTGAGAATGTCCATTTATCAAGCTTTTACATAAAATGCAGTTTATTCGTAAAAGGTGATTGTATTTTTTAAAATTTTTGCTTTTTAATTAAAAAAGAAACTAGGACTTTTTATTTCCGTTCGAATGAGCCGTCTCACGACATTTTAGGACCACTGGGTTGATACGATCACCCCTGGGATAAAAAAAAAAACTAAACAAAAACAATTAAACACTCATTCGTGCCAAAAAACATATAGAGTCAGGATAAGAAAACAGCAGCTCTAAAGAAACATCGAGTTGCATCGTAAAAATCAGATTGAAAAGGTTACTGTTTACAGCTTGTTGAAAAGATACCAAGGGATTGATTTTTCTCGAATAACTATATATGACGTAATAAGTGAATGCAATATTTATAAACGTTTATCTTTCGACAACAAATTTTTGTTTTATTTTTATTCTTATTGTATTAAAGACGATCATTAGAATTTATAATAAAGAACGAACTCTAGCACATAGTAACTTAAATGTTTATAATAAAGAACGAACTCTTGCCAATACTCACTTGAATAGGAAAACTTAACTATTGTATAGGCTTTTACAGTTATTAATTTAAAAAAACTTTCAGAAAAATAAGTATTTCAAAGAAAAGTAAAGGTCATTTTAAACGTAAGCTCAGGATATAAAAATACCTGTTAAAATTCAAACTCAAAATGACCAGAAATTACTATTAAATAATAAATGAAACCCAAAACGAACAGAAAATAAATAAACAATCATAGCAAAAAACATACAACAAGTAATAATATAAATGAATAGATTGATCTTAAAGCGAGTAATTCTTAGATTGAATATAAAAATCAAGCTTAAAACGAAAACAAACATTTTGCTGTTAAAGTATAAATGAAACATAAAACGAACAGAAATTAAACAAACAATCGTTGCGAACAAACATAGAGTATATATTAATGTAAATGGATAAATATATCTTAAAACGAGTTAAACTTAAATTGAACATGCAAATCAAGTTTGAATCGAATAAAAATAACTACAAACAAGAGTTTGGGTATCGTATCACTGCAGAAGCCTAGAACCTACTGCGTCATTGGCGCTTTACTGAAAACGATTCTTTGAAATATTTTTACTTTTGTAACTTTAAGAAATTAAAACTTAATTAAGATCTTAGGGAATAAATATCAGCATATGTATATTAAATTGACCATGCCCATTTTTTTCAGTAAACTCATTTGAATTTTTTTTTTTTTTTCAGTAAAGTACAAATTATATTCTGGCTTTTAGAAAGCATAGGGGTTTTGAACCGTACTCACATTAATTTATGATCGTTTCGAGTTTGACTCTAATATTTATTTTAATTTTTGTTCGTTTTGGGTTTCATTTATTTATTGATCCTGATTTGGGGTAGTTGTAAACTTGGATGATTACATGATTGTCCGAACGCCAGGTGTTAAAAATGTTAACTATACCACGAAGTAATGGAGCTGCTACGAGAATCAGCCTACCCTCCACCCCCTAAATTGACCATGCGGATTCAAAAATACCAATGGCACTTGCTTGCGAGTGGTGGAACACTCCGAAACTTGACGTTTTATTAGATTTTGGTGTTTCATGCAAGAAAATGCATGTTCCACAAAGTTTGAGGTGCACTTTTTCGCTCAAATAGAAAATGCCTAGAAGCCATAGAATGTTTTCATAACAAACTGACACGATTAGTTAAAAAAAAGGCAAAACTATATGAGTCTTGAACAGTAATGGAAAGTATAAACAAAATCAAATTGAATATTAGATATATAATTATATTAATTGTTGACAGATCCATCAGTTCAAGATTTTTTGCACTGTAATTTTTATTTTCATTTTCAATGCTGTAAGAACTGGAAAATAATAAATTTGTAATATACGAGTAATTCGTTTTCAGTGAAGCACCAATGACGCAGAAGGCTTTAGGTTTTTTACAGTTAAAGAAGGGGGCAGCATCCAAATTTTGCTTGTAGTGGAACTATATTTGTCTTGACCAATCTTGACAAGAACTAATAAATTAAACTAAATATTTGATGCATAATGATATTAATTGCTAAAAGCTCATCAGTCCAAAATTTTACTGTAATTTTAATATTTATTTTCAATATTAAGTAAAAAAAAAAAAATTTGTAATATAATTCGTTTTCAGTAGAGCGCCAATGACGCAGTAGGGTTTTAGGCTTCTGCAGTGATACGAAACCCAAACTCTTGTTTGTAGTTATTTTTATTCGATTTAAACTTGATTTACATATTCAATTTAAGTTTTACTCGTTTTAAGATTTATTTATTGATTTAAATTAATATATATTTTGTTTGTTTGCATTGATTGTGTATTTAATTTCTGTTCGTTTTAAGTTTCATTTATACTTTAATAGCAAAATATTTGTTTTCGTTTTAAGCTTTATTTTCATATTCAATCCAAGCATTACTCGCTTTAAGATCTATTTATTCATTTATATTATTACTTGTTGTATGTTTTTTGCTACGATTGTTTATTTAATTTCTGTTCGTTTTGGGTTTCATTTATTCTTTAATAGTAATTTCTGGTCGTTTTGAGTTTGAATTTTAACAGGTATTTGTATATCTCCTGAGCTTAAGTTTAAAATGACCTTTACTTTTCTTTGAAAAACTTATTTTTCGGAATGTTTTTTTAAATTAATTTTTTTCGTTTTTGATTGCAAAAGTTTTCAAGTTTTTATGGCATGGGGGGCCTTACTGTCCGATTATTCTTGACTTTAAAAAATGGATCTAGAACTTTCAATTTTAAATCAAATGAGCCCTCTCTAAAGTTTATACGAGTATCCCTTCCACAAGAAATAATATGCAGGATTTGGAGAATCCTTAAATTATAATCCTTGCCCTGAGGGCTTTGGGGGTTTGTAATCCTCAAAGAAATAATTTCCAGAACTTAAAACTACGTTTAATAAAATGGCTGTCTTAAAATTTTGATTAGATGTGTTTTGGGGAAAAGGTGGGCATGAGAGGGGGGTTAGTTGCCCTCAAATCACTTTCGACTATTGCAAAAGGCACTAGCCCTCAGAATTTCCAATCGAATGAGCCTTTTTTGAAGTTTCTATGACACTGCCTTCTATAAAAACCCTTATATGCCCCCAGGGCATAACTTAAAACCCTTGCCCTGAGGGTTGTGGGGGATTGACCTCCTCAAAAACATATTTAATATCTCGAAATCAACTACGCTGAATCAAATGGCTATCTCAAAATTTTGATTGGATGTATATGGGGAAGTGATGGGCGTGGGTGGGGGGCTAACTGCCCTCCAATTACATTTGACTATTAAAAAGGGCATTAGCCTTTTAATTTTCAATCGAATGAGCCTGTTTTGAAGTTTCTACGACAACGCCTTCTATAAAAACCTTATATGCCCTCAGGGCATAACTTAAAATCCTGGCCCTGAGGGTTGTGTCCTCCTCAAAAATATATTTTCAATCTGGAAATCAACTACGCTGAACAAAAATGTCTATCTCAAAATTTTGATTGGATGTGTTTGGGTGAATGATGGGCGTGGGTGGGGGGCTAGTTGCCCCCCCCCCCAATCCCTTTCGGCAATTAAAAAGGGCACTAGCCACTCCAATTTCCAATCTAATGAGCCATTTTCGAAGTTTCAACGACGACTTCTTCGATACGAAGTGCCCGGGTATGGAAAAAAAAACAACACATTGTGCCCACATCGTTCTTTAGTTAGGCAGCGTGCGCCTAGTGTTTGGGAGACTGGGAAAGAAAAAAGATGCCAGGAAGAAAAAAAAACAGAAAATGTGATTTAAGGGATAAGATTTTTGGGATGTTTAAAAGCTTCCCCAAGGGTTTTCCCTTGGAGGAGTACAGGCCATAAAGAGTTGGTGATTTTTTATGGATGCGAGCAACTACAAATGGTGATGCTCGTTTAGGTCACCCGAGAGCTAAGTTGTGGAGTTTTTCTAATTACTTTGCACCATCTTATTTAACTTCACCTATACATGTGAAAGAGGCAAAAGCTGTCTTAAACGCCATCCTAGCTGTGTTTATAATTAGTCAGAGATTCCCGGGTGATAGCTAAGGTCGACAACAAAGCGGTTGTTGATAGCTGGAACTTGTCCGGGAGTGTTGCTGGGGATCTTAAAACATATTGAAGGAACTCATCCTATCAGTTGTAAAAGTGAAAATTTTGGTCGAATATGGTTTCTGTAACCAAGAGTTTGAATCTTGCCGATTTGCCTTCAAGATCGATTGTGAAATTACTCCAATCACTTTCAACTATTAAAAAGGACACTAGCATTTTGAATTTACAATTGAAAGTGCCTGTTATGAAGTTTCTACGACAACGCCTTCTATAAAAACCTTATATGCCCCAAGGCATAACTTAAAATCCTTGCCCTGAGGGTTGTGGGGAGTATCCTCCTCAAAAATATATTTTCAATCTGGAAATCAACTACGCTGAACAAAAATGGATATCTCAAAATTTTGATTGGATGTGTTTTTTGGGGGAATGATGGGCGTAGGGGGGGGGGGGGGTCTAGTTGCTCTCCAATCACTTTTGACTATTAAAAAGGGCACTATCCCTTTGAATTTCCAATCAAATGAGCCTTTTTAAAGTTTCTATGACAACGCCTTCAATAAAAACATTAGATGCCCCCAGGGCATAACTTAAAACCCCTTGCCCTGAGGTTTGTGGGGGATTGTCCTCCTCAAAAACATGTTTTCTATCTGAAGATCAACTACACTGAACAAAATGGCTATCTCAAAATTTTGATTGGATGTGTTTGGGGGAATGATGGCGTGGGCGGGGGGGGGGGGGCTAGTTGCCCTCAAATCACTTTCGACTATTAAAAAGGGCACTATCCCTTTGAATTTCCAATCGAATGAGCCTTTTTTGAAGTTTCTACGACAAACCTTCTATAAAAAACCTTATATGCCCCCAGGTCATACCTTAAAACCCTTGCCCTGAAGGTTCTGCGGGAGTGTCCTCCTCAAAAACATATTTTCTATCTTGAAATCAAATACGCTGAACAAAATAGTTATCTCAAAATTTTGATGGGATGTGTTTGGGGAAATGATGAGCGTGGGGAGAGGTTAGTTGCACTCCAATCACTTTCGACTATTAAAAAGGGCACTAGCCCTTTAATCACCAAACGAAAGAGCCTGTTTTGAAGTTTCTACGACAAAATCTTCTATAAAAACCTTATATGCCCCAAGGGCATAACTTAAAACCTTTGTCATGAGGGTTGTGGGGGAGTGTCCAACTACGCTGAACAAAAATGGCTATCTGATAATTTTGATTGGATGTGTTTGCGGAAATGATGGGCGTGGGGGGAGGCTAGTTGCACTCCAATCAATTTCGACTATTAAAAAGGGCACTAGCCCTTTAATCACCAATCGAATGAGCCTGTTTTTAAAGTTTCCACGACAACACCTTCTATAAAAAACCTTATATGCCCCCAGGGCTAACTTAAAACCCTTGCCCTGAGGGTTTTGGGGGAGTATCCTCCTCAAAAATATATTTTCTATCTTGAAATCAACTACGCTAAACAAAATGGTTATCTCAAAATTTGATTGGATGTGTTTGGATGGGCGTGGGGGGGGGGGGGGGGGGGGCTAGTTGCCCTCCAATTACTTTTGACTATTAAAAAGGCCATTAGCCTTTTAATTTTCAATCGAATGAGCCTGTTTTGAAGTTTCTACGACAACGCCTTCTATAAAAACCTTATATGCCCTCAGGGCATAACTTAAAATCCTTGCCCTGAGGGTTGTGTCCTCCTCAAAAATATATTTTCAATCTGGAAATCAACTACGCTGAACAAAAATGTCTATCTCAAAATTTGTGGGGGGCTGGTTGCCCTCCATTCATTTTCGACTATTAAAAAGGGTACTAGCCCTTTAATTTCCAATCCAATTAGTCTGTTTTGAACTTTCTACGACAACACTTTCTGTAAAAAACCTTATATGCCACCAGGGCATATTTTAAAACCCTTGTCCTGTGTGTTGTGGGGGAGTATCCTCCTCAAAAAATATATTTTCTATCTGGAAATCAACTACGCTTAACAAAATGGCTATCTCAAAATTTTGACTGGATGTGTTTGGGGAAATGATGGACGTGGGGAGAGGGGGTTAGTTACACTCCAATCACTTTCGACTATTAAAAAGGGCACTAGCCCTTTAATTTTCAATCGAATGAGCCTGTTTTGAAGTTTCTATGACAACATCATCTATAAAATCTTATATGACCCCCAGGGCATAACTTAAAACCCTTGCCCTGAGGGTTGTTGTGGAGTTTCCTCCTCAAAAATATATTTTTTATTTGGAAATCAACTACGCTGAACAAAATGGCTATCTAAAATTTTTGATTGGATGTGTTTAGGGGAATAATGGGCATGGGGGGCTAGCTGCCCTTCAATGACTTCCGACTATTAAAAAGGGCACTAGCTGTTCGAATTTCCAATCGAATGAGCTTCTTATAGAGTTTCTACGACAAACGTCTTCTATAAAAACCTTATATACCCCCCAGGGTATAACTTAAAACCCTTGCCCTGAGGGTTGCGGGGGAGTTTCCACCTCAAAAATATATTTTCTATCTGGAAATCAATTACGCTGAACAAAAATGGCTATCTCAAAATTTTGATTGAATGTATTTGGGGAAGTGATGTGCGTGGGGGGTGGGGGGCTACTACTAACATTCCAATCACTTTCGACTATTAAAAAGGGCACTAGCTTTTTAATTTCCAATCGAATGAGCCTGCTTTGAAGTTTCTACGACAACGCCTTCTATAAAAACCTTATATGCCCCCAGGGCATAACTTAAAACCCTTGCCCTGAGGGTTGTGGGGGAGTATCCTCCTCAAAATATATTTTCTATGTGGAAATCAACTAAGCTGAACAAAATGGCTATCTCAAAATTTTATTGGTGTGTTTGGGGGAATGATGGGCGTGGGGGGGGGGGCTAGTTGCCCTCCAATCATTTTCGACTATTAAAAAGGGCACTAGAACTCTCGATTTCAAATCGAAGGAATCCCCTTTGAAGCTTCTACGACGATCTCTTCCATATGAAGTGCCTCTGGGAAAAAAAAATAATTATTAAAACATTGGAGCTGTATGGCCTTTACTATAGGCAACGCTAAAGCGTTGTCTCAGATATTTTAAGTCAATATATTAAAATTTCCTCCAACGGGGGGAGTCGAACACTTATGAAAAACAAGTTACACATAAGACATGATAATAAATATGCTAATACACTAAAAAAAATTACTTAAAGACTGTCTGGTTAATTATAAATGGGGATTATGGAAGTTTCATTGGTATCATAGCTGTAGATATGGCTGAAACTTGGTAAAGAACAAATCATGTCACATATTGGGTTTAGTTTGATGCATCATTCTCTGAAGTTTGTCTCTTACTATTCCAAACTGAGTGAGAAAGTCAAACTTTAGCGTAAAGAGCGAGGCGCCGAGGAGGGGACAGCCCCTTTCATATACGGAATAATTTCTGTTCGTTTTAAGTTTTAATGTCGCTCCTTACTTTCAGTTTAAAAAACTTGTTTTTTTTATTTAGTTTCTAATCGTTTTTTTAGTTAATGCAGCTTTTATTTTGGCTCGCCGTAATTGAATAGGTAAACAAAATTTTACTTTTGGTTTTGCTAAATGACTGTCTCTACATTTGGTTCTGACGTAATTTACAAGTTAACTTACGTAATGAACTTTTATATTCGTATATTTTTATTACGTATATTATGGGGTTTCCCCCTAGTCAATACCTCGTTCTTTACGTTAAGTTTAAAATCGTGTTCCAATTCTTTAAGAATGACTCCTTAATCACAAAGGCCGTTAATTAGAATAAAAATATCTTTGACGAAAGTACAAAAAAACTTATTTTATATTGAACTGCTGATCGTTTTTAAATAAAGTTGGAAAATTTTCATGTCCATCTCCATGGAAAATTCTCTTGCCCCACGGGAAATTTCTCCATGGAAAAATTGTACCACGTAACTAAAATTCGCGATAATTGCTGGGCAATTTTTTTAAATCCGGTACCCTCTTCATAGCAATGTCCCTTCCCCCATGAAAACTTCCTTCGTGGAAAGATCCTCCCACCCAACACCCGACCCACTCCTCCCTACTGCCAGAAAAAATCCCCCTTGAAAACTTATGTATATTTTCCCAATAACCAATACTATATGTTAACATTAGGTAAAGTTCATAAATTTCAGTCCTCCCCCTGTTACTTCGGGGGATTAACTCATCAAAAAGACATAGTTATCATATTTTTGACCCTGCTGACCAAAATGGCTATCTCAAATGAGCGCAGGAGGGGGCCTAGTTGCCCTCAATTTTTTTTCGGTCACTTACAAAGGGCACTAGAACTTTTAATTTTCGTTCGAATGAGCCCTCCCACGACATTCTAGGACCACAGGGTCAATACAATCACCCCTGGAAAAAAAAACAACAAACAAACAAACAAATAAACACGCATCCGTGATCTTTCTTCTGGCAAAAAATGCAAAATTCCACATTTGTATGGATAGGAGCTTGAAACCTCTGCAGTAGGGTTCTCTAATACGCTGAATATGATGGTGTGATTTTCATTAAGGTTCTATAGCTTTTAGGGGGGCGTTTCCCCTTTTTACAAAAATCAGCCAAATTTTCTCAGGAGCGTAACTTTTGATAGCTAGGACTAAACTTGATGAAACTTATATATTTGAAATTAACATTAAAATCTGATTCTTTTGATGTATCTATTAGTATAAAAAAACCCATTTTCTAGAGTTTCGGTTACCATTGAGCCGGGTCGCTCATTGCTTACAGTTCGTTACCACGAACTGTTTGATGATATTCACCAATGATTCTTCATCACACGTAAACGGATCAATATGGCCTTCGATAACAGAGACCACATTACTGAAAAGATTTTCTTTTCTAATTTCTAAAAAAAACTAATTTGTATTTCTGCTAGTGTACGAGGTGTGTTTGTTAAGTAAGGTCCATTTAAAGATAAGTATACAAAGAAAGATTATTTCAAAAGAGCGAATTTCGTTTCAGAAAGTCCATATTTTATTCTTTTTACTGGCATAGTTGCCAAGTTTGTTGGCGTTGAGGAGGAGGCAGTCCCTCTCATATACGAAATAATTTCTGTTCGTTTTAAGTTTTAACGTCGTTCCTTACTTTCAGTTAAAAAAAACTTTTTTTTTTTTTATTTTTTTAACGTTTTTCAATTAATGCAGATTTTGATTTTGTTTCACCGTACATGAATAATTGAAACGATATTTGGAAATTAATTTGACTTTCATTTGGTTAAATGGCTTTCTCGAAGTTTGTTTAATTTTATTTACGAACGGTTTTATTAGTAATAAATATACATAATTTGAGAATTAACTTACGTAACGAACTTCTATGTTCAAATATTTTAATACGTACATTAGGGGGTTCACTCCCTGGTCAATACCTCGCTCTTTAAGCTAAATTTCGAATTTTGTTCCAGTTCTTTAAAAATGACCGCTTAATCACAAAGGCCGCTATTTAAAATAAAGAGCTCTTATGAAAAGCACTAAAAAATCTTTGGCTTCTAAAAAGCGAGGTATTGACAAGGGGGTGAACCCAATCATATACGTAATATTTTCTGTTCGTTTTAAGCTCTGATGTTGCTGCTTACTTTCAGTTGAAAAAGTAGTTTTTTTATATTTAATTTCTGATCTTTTTTTTTAAAATAATGCTGGGAAATCCGACACCCCCTTATAGCAATGTCCCTTCCCCCATGAAAACTTCCTTCATAGAAAGATCCTCCACATAACCATCCCCACTACAAGGAAAAATTCCCCCCTGAAAACTTCTGTATACTTCCCAATAACCAATACTATATGTTAACGATAGGCAAAGTTTATAGCTTTCAGTCCTCCCCCCTGGGACTTTGGGGGACTGTGTCATCGTAAAAGACATATTTAACATATTTCCGGCCATGTTGAACAAAATGGCAATCTCAAAATTTGATCGGGTGACTTTGGGAAAAAATCAGCGCGGGAGGGGGCCTAGTTGTCCTCCATTTCTTTTGGTCACTTAAAAAGGGCACTAGAACTTTTACTTTCCGTTCCAATAAGCCCTCCCATGATATTATAGGACCACTGGGTCGATACTATCACCCCTGGGAAAAAAGCAAAAAAACAAACACGCATCTTTCTTCTTCTGGCAAAAAATGCAAAACTCCAAATTTTGTAGATAGGAGCTTGAAACCTCTACAGTAAGATTCTCTGATACGCTGAATTTGATGGTGTGATTTTCATTAAGGTATATAGTTTTTACACGGTCTTTCCCCCTTTTTTCGAAAATCACCCAAATGTTCTAACGCGCGTAACTTTTTGTGGGTAGGATTAAATTTAATGAAACTTATATATTTGAAATCAGCATAAAATTTGATTCTTTGTATGTATTTATTGGTATCAAAATCCCGTTTTCTAGAGTTTGGATTACCATTGAACCAGGTCGTTCCTTACTTATAGTTCGCTACCATGAACTGTTTGATTTTAAAATCGAAGTGCGTTTAACGTTGCTCCTTTATCTGGGATTTTCTTCCTGGGGAGTTCATCCCTAAAAGTTTCTCTCTCGGCTCTTTCAAAAGAAGTTTGAACAGTTATCAAAAACTTCGATAAGAGACTAGCGGCAAATCAGATATATAATTATACCTGGCGCGAAAAATTTAAATAATTTTAGTGTGCTTAAGTATCCTTGCAAACATATAATTTTCTATAAACTAACATTTTATATATGATCATACCAAGGTTAAAATACATAGAAAAAATTGAGTTTTACTCGAGTTACAAAATAGAGGACCAAGTAAAAAAATCGGTCTCCGGTCTCCTTTGAATTTCCTGAGTATTTGAAAACCCTAACAAACACAGATTTTCACAGTCATCATTTATTTTTCCCAAATCTTTTGGTGTCCATACATTGCTTAAAATTTACCTTGAAACTATAACACTTACAAGAAAATTTCTAGATCAAACCTACAAACCAAGATCAAACCAACAAACCAATTTCACATCAAACCTACTTACGGTAAAACGAACGGTAAAAATGTAACAATAAAAACGAACATTAACAATTATAACGAACAACAATACTATGGTCCGGAAGGCCAAATAAAGCACTTAAGATCTCCGGTCGTAGTATTTTTTTTGCAGATGTTGCGGCACTTGTTGAGCAATACTGCGCAATGTACATAATCCCTTTGTCCTGAAAACGGAAGAAAAACAAGTAATTCAGGGGAGAAAAAAAACAACTAATTTTGTATCATTTTCAATTAAATTTATGATCTGACTATCATAAATAATATAAAATACGAGGAACTCCTCTGATCAAAATCTTCTTAATACAACTGCGAAGTTATTGACCTATTCTACATTTAATATTTAATGCAGATGAATACCATGACAATGGCAATGCCTCCTGGATTTTGTCTCCTATTTGAGCTACAATATATCGTAATTATTAAAAACTCAAAACAAACAAAAACTATTAGGTAAATAAGAGGGGTTGGCTCCTCCTTAATACCTAAATCTGTACGCTCAAAAACTAGTAAAAATAAACCCACTAATCATTCTTCCCTATTTACTAGTACATCCTTTTTCTAGGCAATGAATAACGATCTGGGTGTCTTACAGTCTCCTAGCTGCCTCCGCTTGGACGTTTCCTCATGCTGTTTTCTAGTTCCATAGAACTATGTAAAGATGTCCCAATTGTGCAAGCTGCTTTGATTCTTCCCCCTATTACGACATTGCCGTTATTGGATAAATTACTGATCTTTTGGTTCTATTGTATTATCATGGTGACCTGTCAACCTAATAAAACTATTCTTTACACCTGAGCCAAAGTTAAACAAAGCTCCCCGAATATGGGATGTTCACAAATTGAACGAGAAGCTGGGCCAAGAGACATGCCATCTGATTCTTTTTGCTTACACCATCTCAGGCTGTGACTCTACTTCACGGATCCACAGTGTAGGAAAATATGGTGTAAAAATCATTTATGTGGCTTTTTTAATTAATCTTTGCCCTTCTTGAATTCAAAAACATTGTTAATTAGATATATATTTGAATTATAATTTGTCTCCAATTTCTTTCATATGGCTCACAGAAAGAGTAGGGAGACAATTTAGCACTCAAGCTCTCTCATCACAAAAGAATTACAAAAGATTAATAGGTTAATTCTCCTCCTTAGTCATCCAGTATAGTTTCAATTTTTTTCAAAATGGCAAGTAAACAAGCACTCTTCTATATTAAAAATGAACTACATAGTCAGAGTTAACCTCCAAGATTAGTACAGCGCATCGATTTCCTAGTTTTCCTAGAATTTCAAGGTTTTTACTTCCAGGGCAAAATTTTTTTTATTTCTACCTTATTTCACTAAATATCTCCTCCCCTTGCTAAACACTAACAATCTTTAGACAAAAAGGTATACCTGACAAATAACAAAATATCACAGAACAAGATGTAAATAGTTATTAGTAACATGAACTCTTAATAGGCTATACATTACAAATAGTTTTATCCTGTCTAATAACTTATAAAAATAAGTAATTAGTTTTATTAAGTAGATATAATAATAAGTAATCGTTTTTTTAATATGCAACTTTGAGCGGTTTCAAAACCATATGCCAACACTTCTACAACTCCTAAGGGGCAAGGGGTTGGGGTAATGGTTTAGTGGTCAACTGAGGGTGCAGCTGCAAATCATGAAAACTGGATGACGTCTATTCACTTTTGAATAAAAATACTTAACATTTTTATAAAAATAAGCGAATCACATTTAAGAAAATAATGAATTATCTGAAAAATCATCATGTAGAAGGACAGAACCACTATTGGAAAAAAAAATGTCCAAACAGGAATTGAATGCTTAACATTCTGACTTGAAGCCTAACGCTCTACTAACTAAACCACCGATTTGTTAATCTAATTTAATCTATTGGGGTTTATTGGACCATAAATATATTACTCGTTAAGGGGGCTTGGAGGGGAGTATACGGGAGGTATTCTTGTAAATCTTCAGTTAAGAGTTTTGAACAATGATTATTACAATGATACCGTTTTACACTTACAAGCTTTTCCACTAAGAAGTGTCACCATAAGTGTTGTTTTAGTGACTTGTTGCACTTACGAATGGAATTGTTTATCACTCTAAAAGTTCATTTAGAAAAATCCTAGGTATAAGCAATAGCCTTTATATGAGCTACTAAACGTCTCTCTATTATGTTCTGGTAGCCCACAAGCCCAACCCCTTAGCAAATGACACAAAAGTGATGTTTTTTCATTAGATGGCACTTGCAGTATCATGTATCATGATGGAATTTATAAAAAGAACGTAAATATGTGAAATAGATTTCTAGGAAGGCATTAAAAATCGCTCTTTGATGTTCTTATAAACCACTTGCCATGGGTAGCATTAAACTTGATGAATTTTATTTATTATGAATCATTTTAAAAATGCAATTCTTTTTATGTGTCTATTGTTATCAAGACTTTGTTTCTTAGAGTGTCGGTTACTTTTGAGCTGCATTGCACCCTGCTTACTGTTCGTTGCCACAAAACTGTTTGATAATTCAAAAAAAAATCTAAAGGAATAGTTAGACCTAAAGTATTTAGAGGCTTTTTTTATGTTTAGACTTTTTTTTTCTCTTTAGACATTAGAATATAGACATTTTTGTCTATGTGTGCCAACTGTTACCAAAATACTATTGATTTTGCGCTAAACAAAATCTTTGTAACTTTACACGGCTTATTTCTGAAAATGCTATAGTTTTCGAAAGTAACAAGGAAGATAGTAGGTTAAATTTCTGCATAAAGAATTTAGATTGTATGCATTCTCATGTAAAAGCATTCTAGACACATTCTAGACCATTCTATAATATAATGAAGAAAATTTATTGGCGATAAATAGGGTATACATCTGTAAAACTTAACCAAGCCTGGCAAAACATTTGCGATTTTAAGCAGTCTATCCTATTTTAAAAACAGTCTAAACCAGGTGTTAACATATCAAAGAAATAAATTTATCATAGAAATAAAATTTAATATATTGAAGAAAACTTACTGGCGATAAATTTGGGTATATTCTGTAAAACCTAACCAACCCAGGTGTCATCACATTATGAAACCAGCTGCCGCAGTTGTTCTTCTTTAGCTCCTGGGGGAGCAATGATCAATATCTCACGACATGGTTTATCATCTAACAAAAAAGTGAAATGCTAAATTAAACGGCAAAGGAAAGGAAAAAGAAGTTAAAGACACTAACAATAACGGCAATAATGAGCTTTAATTTTTTCTTGAGCAAAAAGTAATTTAGTCACCTTTTAAAATTCAATCAATTGATATAGGAATCACCGGGCTGGTATTATTTGGAATTTCCTGGTATTATTCGAAAAAAAACAGGAATTATTTTTTCAGCATATTAAAAAGATTCTTATTTTAACTAACGATTCTTATTTTAACTGCTATTGTGGAAGTGACGGGTAGCATTAAACCCCAAAATGAGCAGAATTTATTCTGTTTAGGAAGGGGACTGACCCTTTTTCATCCATGCCTCCGCTTCATGCTCACAGAAACTTCCGACGATGCGCATTAGATCATGAATCGACACTGCCAGTATTTTTTAGGTCGAAAGTGATTGGAATCAGCGTCTCCTAGATGTCTAGTTTTTTTTTGTAATTCGTTGTACGAACTGCAAGTAAGGAGCGACCCAGCTCAATAGTAACCGAAACTCCAAGAAACAGAATTTTGATGCCAGTAGATACCAGTTTGATGCTAGTAGATACAAAAGAATCGGATTTTTAAAGCGAATTTCAAATACATAATTTTTCATCAAATTTAGTCTAACCCATCAAAAGTTACAAGCCTGAAAAATATTTGCCTTATTTTGAAAAAAATGAAAAAAACACACTAGAAAATGATTAAATCTTAATGAAAATCAAACCATCACATTCAGTGTAACAGAAAACCTTACTGTAGATGTTTCAAGCTCCTATCTGCAAAAATGGGGAATTTTGTATTTTTTGCCAGAAGAGAGATCACGCAAAGATGCGTCTTGATTTGTTTTTTTTTTTCCAGAGGTCATCATATCAATTCAGTGGTCCTAGAATATCGTGAGAGGGCTCATTTGACTGGCAAATTAAAAGTTCTAGTGCCATTTTTAATGACCAAAAAACTGGAGGGCAACTTGACCCTTTCCCAAGCTCATTTTGTTTCCCAAAGTCACCGAATAGACATTTTGAGATAGCCATTCTACTCAATATAGTCACAAATCTATTAAATATTTCTTTGGGGATGACTTAGTTCACCATAGTTGCCGGGAGAAGGGCTGCAAGTTATGAACTTTGTCAATTGTTTTCATCTAGTATTGGTTATTGGGAAGTGAAGAGACGTTAACTGCAGGGATTTTTTCTTGGTGGGCTTGGGGGGGGGGGAGACTAGGGAATTAAGTGGGAGGACCTTGCCATGGAGGATATTTCCTTGTGGGAAGAGACATTTCTAGAAGGGGGGCGTCGGATTTCCCAGAATTATTAAAAAACGATCAGAAATTAAATAAAAAAAAAAAATGTTTCAACTGAAAGTAAGGACCAACATTAAAACTTAAGACGAACAAAAATTATTACGTATATGAGGGCGTCCGCACCCTAGCCAATACCTCGCTCTTTACGCTAAAGTTTTTTTTTAGTACTTTCAAAAAGAGCTATCTATTCTGACTAAACGGCCTTTGTGATTCAAACAAAATTCAAACTTTAGCGTAAAGAGCGAGGTATTGACTAGGCGGCGAACCCCCTCATACACTTAATAATTTCTGTTCGTGAGTTTTAATGTTGCTCCTTACTTTCAGTTGAAAAAACTTGTTTTTTTAATCACATGTATTGTTTTGTTTTGTTTTTTAACGTCGAAACTACACAGGACTGCAGCGCCAATGAGTAACGAATTTCATAATTTTTTGAGTAGGGCAATGTTCAACACTAAAGCATAAGATTTTTTATTGAGGATTAAGTCAAAAATTTATGTGCTATTTTTTGGAGCCATACAAAAAAGTGGAGTAAGCTTGAGAAAGCAGTTGTCCATCGGCAACAGTTATTTGAAAGTAAGGAGCAACATTAAAACTTAAGACAAACAAAAATTATTACGTGCATGAGGGGGTCCGCACCCCAGTCCTCGCTCTTTTACGCTAAAGTTTCTTTTAGTACTTTCAAAAAGAGCTATCTATTCTAATTACACGGCCTTTGTGATTCAAACAAAATTCAAACTTTAGCATAAAAGCGAGGTATTGACTAGGCGGCGAACCCCCTCATACACTTAATAATTTCAGTTCGTTTTGAGTTTTATGTTGCTCCTTACTTTCAGTTGAAAAAAACTTCTTTTTTTTTTAACTTCGAAACTACACACGACTGCAGCGCCAATGAGTTACGAATTTCATAATTTTTGAGTAGGGCAATGTTCAACACTAAAGCATAAGATTTTTTATTGAGGATTAGTCAAAAATTTATGTGCTATTTTTTGGAGCCATACAAAAAAGTGGAGTAAGCTTGAGAAAGCAGTTTTCCATCGGCAACAGTTTATTTGAAAGTAAGGAGCAACATTAAAACTTAAGACGAACAAAAATTATTACGTACATGAGGGGGTCCGCACCAGTGCTGTAACAAGTACTCCAAATTTTTACTTAAGTAACAAGTACCAAGTACTATCAATTTTTTTACTTAAGTATCAAGTATCAAGTAATCCACCAAAATTGTACTTAAGTAGTTCAAGTAATAAGTAGTCTGAAATAGTACTTAAGTAGTACTTCAAGTACTACTTCAAGTAATCAAATTATATGATGTTAAAATTACTATTGAGCTAAAAAAAAAAGGGAATTCTTCCATGGGAGGCTCTTTCCAGCACAACAATCACACACTTACGCCACTGACACTCAGGTTAACTTAATGGTTTCATTTCTTATATTAAAGAACGAGTACAAAAACAGAATCAAATTGAAAAGGTGTGTTTTTTCCAACTCTACTTTTCCAGCATTATCAACATCATTAAGGTAAAAAAAAAAAAAGCTGGAAAAGAAACGGAAATAAATATCCCGTTCTCAACAGATCTTCCAGCGATTCACTCAGTCAGAAAATCGTCTTACCACATACGGTATACATAGTCAGTCGCTCAGTGCCATTCTTCAAAGACAGTTTCGCAAAAGGAGCTGATTCTGACATCTGCTTTTCAAAAGGTGACATTAAAATAGGTTGAAAAGGAAACCATCAAAACAGTAAAACGAACTCTCAAACTACGTCCATATTTTGCTGAAAAACCTGAATTTCTCATTGGCTTTCAACAAAACGAGGCTCTCAAACTTCCGTCCGCCAAGGAATTACGCCTTGGACTCATTATAATGCCACCTTTCGAAAAGAGACGCTCAACTGGGGCCAATGTAGGAAGCATACAATTATACTTCCGAAACACTGAATTCACTGCGCGGGGTACTCTTGTAAGATCGAGAGAGTCTTTCGGGAATCACTGAGATATCTCAGAATCTCGATCTTGACCGTATTTGCCACAGTTGGGTTGCTGAGTGCTTGTGTTCCTGATTCGTCATCCGAAAAGTCAAAAAAAGCCTCAGGAGATCTCTCAAGAACTATGCCACTGCTTTTTTCACTAGTGGCACCCATTTTCTGCTTCATTGTTATGGCCTCCTCTGTCATCAAACCCAGCACCAGTTCCTTGTGTTCTTCTTTCCCAAACTTGTCCTTGAAAAACGGCAATGACCACGTAGCAAGATGGTAGTCCGAATGAACCGCTGGAGATCCACATGAGAAACGGAAATCTTTTTCCAAGTCCTTCGAGCAGCGTCTGGGTTAAGACCCTTGTGAGTTTGACACTTTGGTGCAACTTCACCAACTTCCTTTCCAAGCACTTGATAGTTGGGAGAACAGTCCCGAAATAGGCTTTCTCCTCACCCTGAAGCATATCTAGGGCGATTGCTATGGGCTCAAGGACTGAGACGTACTCAGCAAGAAATTCAAGCTCACTTGTTTTGAATCTTGGTTTTTTCAAGACATCACACACTGCTGAGAGCTTTCCAGCCATGTGACACTCAAGAATTCTTTTCAGTGCATCGTATTCAGAATTCCATCTTGTTGCGTTGGGTCTTATCAGCTTTTTTTCGAAGACCTCTTTCAATAGGTCATTGTTTTTTGAGCTGTGGCTTAGGGAATTCCATAAGCCCTGACACTTGCTCTTGACACTCTGCAGATTTCTTTTGTAACTCACGTCCGTATTTGAAGCATACTTGGCATCTGTGGTGGCCAAAAGGTTTCAGGGTATGACTAGAGCAGCGAAAGTGTGGAGGTAAGTACATACCTATATTACCTAATGAGTCCGATCTGCCATCATTCCCTTCGGGGCTCAGAAATATCGCTATCGTCATCATTTGTGTTAACAATACGGTCGGGAAGATCAGAATAACTATCAGAGGTCCCTCTAACCCCTGCTTCTAGTTCATCTTGGTCTTGTGCACCACTTCTGGGGATTGACACTAGAACCCAATTCTGGTTCCCCGACATCAGTCACATTCACCCTGTCAAAGATCTTACCAACGTCAACAACATCTAATTCTTCGGATTCGGAATCCATGCTTTCTTCATCAGGTGTGTCACTCTCACTGGTTGCAAAACTCAGAGCTGGATTCTTGCTCCTTTGATTTTCCTAACTCCTTAAAAGCTTTGACGAAGTTTGAAGCATTGTCTGTTACAATTGCCCGAATTTTGCTCAGATTCTTGTCAAGACCATATTCACGAAAAATATTGCAAACAGCAAGTCTGAAATTCTGTCGAAGGTATGCGCTCCAGCAAACCTTCTAACTGCAAGCACCATAGGCACAAATTTGTTTTTGACTATCTAACACATGAGCTGTTACTCCCATAAAGCTCTATTATTAGAAGACCAGATATCACACGTCATAGTGACATAGTCTACTTTTTCAAAGAGCTGAATCATTTCTTTCTTTACAACTAACAGAGACTCATCAATTTTACCGGCCAGAGTTTTCCTTGACATTATTGGTCCGATACTTGGGTTTATCCCCAGAATCATTTGCTTAAATGCATGACTTTCCACTGTAGAGAGTGGGCGCATGTCAGACACTATGTAATTCATAATCAACTCATCAGCCCTTTTTTTCGTACATTTCTTTTTTTTTCAAAGAAAGAAAAAGGTGTATCCTCTTGCTTAGGCTCGGGGATGCTTTCATCGGTTGCGTCATCAGCAGAATCAATGGTCTGCTCATCTCCATCTCGCCTCCTTTTTTTTCTAGTGTTCACTTTGGAGAATTCAACATAGGTTGAAGGATGAGCTGTCTGAAAGCAGACATAATGTTTAGTTTTGCTATATGAATCAAATCCAAAGGCTCATTGCTTTTCCACAGGATCCACTGAACATTGAAACTGCAGTATAACAAGTATAACAAA
The DNA here is from genome assembly GCA_027921565.1 of Artemia sinica. Taxonomy (NCBI): domain Eukaryota; kingdom Metazoa; phylum Arthropoda; class Branchiopoda; order Anostraca; family Artemiidae; genus Artemia; species Artemia sinica. The sequence continues at coordinate 3,450,946 of CM051264.1, read as the reverse complement.
TATGAATGAACCATCACTTTCTGAAGGTCTGATGGTTTGGTTTTGTCAGTCAGGAACTCAACTACTTTGAGACCATCACCTGATAGAGGGAAGTTCACCTAATGTGAGGATATGTCCCTTGTCACCTGCTTGTCAGTGAATGCCCAAAATGAAATGATTCCCAGGTCCCAGGTACAGCCATATACCTCTCAGGAGGAGATCTTCACATTCTCCTCCTGAGTGGAAGGTTCCTTTACTTGGGAATAATCTCATTTCAGACATTTTACTAACTAGAGACATATCCTCTCATTAGGTGAACTTGCTTGTATCCGGCAATAGTCTCAAAATACAAGTTCCTGACTGGGTTTGGTGGATCCTTCACAATAACAACAAACCTTCACATTACTGCAGATTCAAACGATTACAATGATCACCATAGAAAACCTTTTTGCAGCTTAAACTTGGACCATCCTCTGCAAAAAAGCAATGAACCCTCATGTTTCTGCAGCATCGTTGAAACATCAACATCAACCGAAAATTTGTCCAGAAATAAAACTGAGTTGTTAGCAATATAGAAACATAGTAATATAACAACTAGCCTATCATCAAACTTGTAAATAGCTTATGGACATATCCAGGCATTAGTGAGCTGCAGTTAAACTGGAAGCAGGTTAACTGAAAATACAATAAGGTATGTAGCCTGGGATATCTGGCCTATGCAACAAATAGCCTAGGTCTAAGGATTTCCCTATTAACACATTAAATTTAATGGGAAAAATTAACATTCCTGCTATACTAGCTTCTCAATCTCAACAAAATGCCTAGAACCCAGAAAATAAAGGTTAGACTATACAACAATATGTAATTGTGATAAAAAAAAAATATAGTTGTTGGTTTAGTATATAAATCACCTAAAAATCACCATTGGTTTAGTATATAAAATATCATAAAATGAAATTTTTATTAGGGAGATGGAGAATTTAATGGAAAATTTGAATAGTGAACCTAAATATAAAGTGCAAAAAATGGGAGATTTCAATACTGACTTCCTTAAAAGTTCAGATTGTCCAGATTTTCTCAATTTAGTAATTTCTTCTTTTCTATATCCACTGAAACTATCCTTACATGAGTTACTGGGAAATCTGCAACACTAATTGACAATATATTTGTGGATGAAAATCTAATTGAATGTTTGAATGCTGGTGTATTAATTATGGATGGATCAGTAGATCACAAGCAGGCAAGCCTATTAAGCTTAGGCTATACAAGCCCAATGGACATTGTGGCTTGATGCAATGCTTCCAATTACTTGATTTTACTTCAAGTCAGGAAATGGAAAATGGGGCTAGGTCAGGAAAATGAAATTTTCAGTAGACTAAAGATAGGCTTTGTAAGGATAGACTAGTCTAGGCCTAGTAATAGCAAAACATATTTTAGCTCTAATATTTATTAAAGGGGAGAAATCAGATAAAGAAAAAAAGGAAATATACCATTAGATTTTCTATTTCCTTGTCTATTCCCCCACAAAGCCAGATACACCTTTAGGCTTAACAAAACAGTTTGATTTTTCTTTAAACTAGCTTTATTTGGTAATACACATCAGCTGCTGATGAAGAACTGGGTATATTATCCAAGCACCCCTGGGTGTTTGGATAATCACTAACTTTGGACAAGCAACCGAGCATAAATTTGATTCAAATAGAGCCTATATTTCAAGCAAGCTCTTAGTCTTGCATATGTATAGATTTAGATTACCTTGTTGGGATTAGCTCAATTTGATCTCAGAAACTTTTTTATACTGAAAATTAAGCTTAAAGAAAAGTTAGCAAACCCTAGTAGCCTATTTTTTCTTTACAGCACATGTCTGGGATTGAATCTATTTATGTTTGAGTGGTTTTGTATCCTACAAGGCCTATAGGATCATGTGTTTAAGATTGGGCAGTATTTTCTAGAATTAGCCTAGGCTATGCTTAAACTAAATTGTGTATTTGTCATTAGACTCTACTATTAACTATCAATGCATTCAAAACATTCAGCAATCCATATGGCTAAAAATATTCAGCCTAATCAAATAGCCTAGGCTAGCCTACTTGTTCAAGAAAATTTGATACTTCCTTTGAGTTCTGCAAATTAGCAAGTTCTGCAAATTAGCAAGTTCTGCAAGTTCTGCAGTTCTGCAAATGGAAAACACACACAAAAACAAAAATTATATATGCATTCTACATTCTATAACCATTATTCCAATCCCAATCAGCCTCATACACAACAATCTCAATACACAACTTAGCCTCAAGATTAACACAGAGAAGCCAAGGCTCATAGCAATCCATTAGTTTTCGTAAATGTAAAGCTGCTGGTTGCTGGTTCCGAGACCCTTTTGAATGACACCTAGCCTACCACAACTAATTTTTACGGCCCATTCTGGTTCGTTTTTGAAACATTCTTCTCCTGAGGTGAAGTTAATCAAGCTAGGTGTGGGGTAAATTGTGCATTAATTTCATAATGCTGGATTAACAGTAAGCTTAGCCTACAGGAGATCCAGGCTACACAACTCTAGCCTAGGTTTGTTCAATCCAATCTGAACAATATCCGAATAGACCAAAACAACAAACAGATTAAAATTGCGTATGATGTGTGTAGGTTGTGTTGTAAGGAAACTACTGGGCTATCTGTATGGTGATACCTGTCAAAGTTTAAGAGAGAAAAAAAGTACAAACAGACATAAAAAGGACAAGGAGACTTACACGCAAGTGTTTGTGGAAATTTGAAGGTGCATGCAGGTGTCCTTTGAGAACCCTGTTGGGACAGTTCTTGCACCATGCACTAAGTGCGCCATCTTTTTCGATTTTTCCTTTTACAGCAAAATATTTGCCTTGAAGAATAAACGGTAATTGTTGTTTTGCCTGCGTCAGCCATTTTTTTTGTGACACCTTGTTTCTTCTTCTTCTGAAATGCGCTCGACGGAAAACGGCAAACCACAGCAAGTACGAAACGAAACACAGACGCAGCACAACCAGAAAATTAAAAAATTGCAAAAAAAAAAAAAAAAAAAAAAAAAATGGAACGGTTCCTCGTAATGTATTTGAAACAGTACTTGACTTTTATTTGCAACTTGAAGTAATAAGTAGCTGCAATTTTTTACTGAAGTACAAGTAATAAGTACTCTGTGGAATTTGTACTTAAGTACAAGTACAAGTACTTGAAAATTTTACTTAAGTAGTACTTGAAGTAAAAGTACTTCAAGTAAGTTACAGCACTGGTCCGCACCCTAGTCCTCGCTCTTTACGCTAAAGTCTTTTTAGTACTTTCAAAAAGAGCTATCTATTCTATTACACGGCCTTTGTGATTCAAACAAAATTCAAACTTTAGCATAAAAAAGCGAGGTATTGACTAGGCGGCGAACCCCCTCATACACTTAATAATTTCAGTTCGTTTTGAGTTTTAATGTTGCTCCTTACTTTCAGTTGAAAAAACTTTTTTTTTTTAACTTCGAAATACTACACACGACTGCAGCGCCAATGAGTTACGAAATTTCATAATTTTTTGAGTAGGGCAATATTCAACATTAAAGCATAAGATTTTTATTGAGGATTAAGTCAAAAATTTATGTGCTATAAAAAAAAAATTTTTTGGAAAAACTACAAAAAAAAGTGGAGTAAGCTTGAGAAAGCAGTTTTCTATCGGCAACAGTTATTTGGGCGAAAATACAAAAACATATCATGATTAAAGAGTAGCTGGGAACAAATCATTGTCGAAACATCGTAAGAGTAATCTTTTTATTACCAAATGAAACCTTGATATCAAAAGAAGCCAATTTTATTCCAACAATGTTACTTCCCTGAGGAGGCTATTTATAGCACCAAAAATAATAACAAGTAAATAAAGACTCACCGAGCTGCAAAAGTGAAAATGCTTGTAACATTGAAGGATCCATTTATTGATAGCGTTACCTCAACAGACTAATTTGGAATGATTTGGCTGTAAAACTGTAGACATGAAGCTAATTTGTTTTTATAGACTTGGTAATTGGTTTCTTTGGTAATTAGGTGACTGAATTTTATCTCCCTGCTTAATAGCAGGATGTCCCCTTATGCTCATTAGTTATATACAATTTTGGTCTCTAGTTGTGTTTAGATGATTTATTCATATTAAATCAAAGTTTCTTAGACATAATGGCAATAGGCAAATTTGTTTTGAAGGGTTTATAGGTTCAGAAATAAGAGTTCTATTTTTATTTGTTGTAGCAGCTTTTATATGTTTTCTCGGATTTGAATTACACACACACACAGCCATATACAAATAAAAATAATAAATAAGCGCATGCTAATAAACAAAAGGATATAATTTTCGATCCTTTAAGCCCTTTCAAATAAAATTTTCTATTGCCATTACACATCTAGGAGACGTTGATTTAAGGATCCTCAGTAGCAGCTCATCTCGAAAAATTTTGATGCGTTTTATAAGTTTTACTTTTACTTTGTTTTAGAACTTTCCTTTGCCTATATAGAAAACAAAATTGTCTATCGAGGTGATTTTCAAAAATTTTACACGGGCGAGGAGATTTCCTGGTATTATCTGAAAAAAAAGATGAGAAATCTTTTTTTCAGCGCATTAAAAAATATTCTTATTTTAACTAACGAGTCCTTCTGCTTCAGGAGTCACTATTGTGTAAAAAGTCAAACTTCAGGGGAAAGAACGAGGTATTGAGTATAGGATAACCCCTTGTGGTTTCAGATGTTGACCCCCTCCCTCCTCCACGGAAAATATCTCCCTGGTAAACACATTCTCGTGGAAATTAAAATTTACTAAGTGGACAAATTACAAAAATTAAAAAAGGAACTTAACCTTCTACAATGGGTTTTTATGACCGTTTTGTAGTTTAGGAGGGAGGAAGATACATCAAAGGGTGCACTTTAATTTCAAAACATCCCATCTCGCATTGACCCATCAGATAAATAAGGAATTAGGTCTAAGGGAGAGACGAGAAAGAGGAGGAAATTTTATATATAATAACCAGGGTTGCAACCAGCATTTCTGTTAGAGTAGCGGGGAATGTTAGAGTAGGCTTATAGGATGACAAAGTCTACAGCAATTAATAAGTTTCTGCTTTTTTACAACATTTATAAAGATCATTTACAAAAATCAAAAATAGCACAGGCCCGAAAACTGATCCCTGGGGGACGTCAAAATTCACTTGTGAGGGTGACCGGAAAAGTGGATCAACAGAAATTAACCTATCCTTCAAATAAGACTGAAGCCAAGAAAATACATTTCCTCTTATGCCAAAATGAGACATCTTCGATAGAAGAATTTCATTGGTTAAGGAATCGAAAGCCTTACGAATATCCAGGAATATAACAGCCGGAATCAATCCCGAATCTAACGCAGAATGAATAAAATTCAAAAGGGTCATACAGGCATGTTCAGTGGAGTCCTTCATTCGGAAACCAAATTGAAAATCATGACGAAAATTTTTTAGATTTTAGGAAAGTAAGGAGACGAGAAAGCATAGCCTTTTCAAAGATTTTACTGAATACTGATAAAATGGAAATAGGTCGATAATTTGCCGGGTTATTTCTTGGTCCACCCTTATACAAAACCATAATCCCAGCACGCTTGAGAGCACCGGAAAAACTCCACATTCAAATGAAAGATTAACAAGTTTTGTTAGAGGCAAAACTATTTAAGGAAGAATCTTGTGTTGTGTGCTTTCCCTTTCTACACTCTTCTTTTGCTGCATCATATGCCATAGTTATGGCCTGCTTGATCCAAGAAGAAATGGTTCCAGCTGCCACCTCTCGTGGTGCTATTTTAGAAAAAGGAATGAAGAACCTTTTTCTCCCTTTTCTGACCACCACGTTAGCTGTTTGCTGTGCGTAGGCCGATAGTGCTCTCACTGGACATAAAGCTGGATCTACATCTAGCGCGGGAAGAAGGATAGGAGAAGGTATCTCATGAGCCTTCACGGTTTTGGGTCTAAACGAAGGGAGAAAACCTGAGAGGTACTGAATTATCCGCAAGTTGTGCTGTACTGAAGGACCAGGCATGAATTTCACTCCTTCGACGACAAGATGCGATGGCAGTAATGAATACCGTCTTAAGAGTAAGATCTTTCATATCAATATTCCACAAGTCAAAGAAATCGTGAAGTTCTAAAATACCTTAGAACAAGGACAAAATCCCAGGCAGGGATATCATGTTGTGTCCGCAGTGACTCGTGCCAAAAATTCTGTATAATTTTCGTCAAACAAGTATCTTTGCTGATATCTGTTCCTGTAGCTAGAGCTAGCGTTCCGCATATTGCTGTTTTATAACCTTCTATCGTTGATGGTGCGAGGTTTCGACCAGTCTTTAGATATATCATGAATTCTGCAACTGTCTGAATATTGGTTTCGAGAGGATTAATCTTCCTTTCACTACACCAACCCACGAACACGTGCCATTTTCATTGTACAATTCAATGGTAGATCGTCGCTGGGCTGGGCAATTGCACGTGCTGATTCTTTAGAAAAACCTCTCTTTTCAAGTCCACGCTCGATATCTTCCAGCCGTGTAAATTTAGATTCCTTAGTGCTGGGTGGCGAAGTCGACCCTGCTGGAGGAGATCTGACTAATCTCCGAGGGGTATTTGATTTTACTAGGCAAGTCTACTAGCAGGTTGAGAAGATTTGTGTATCAAGCTTGGTGAGGCCATCGCAGAGCAATTAGTGTTATTCGGCAGTTCACAGACTTTCGAACCTTCTCCAGAACCTTTGGGATCAGGGAGGGAAGGCATAGCTGTGTTTGTTCGACCAATCGTGGACAAGGGCATCTGTGCCGATCGCAAGAGAATCTGGAACTGGTGAGAAATATACTTCGATCTTCCGGTTCAATCGAGTCGCGAATAGATCGACTTCTGGCAATCCGTACTCTTTTGACAGGGCTCTGAAGACACACTCGTTGAGACTCCATTCCGTGGGCAGACCTTTTCCTTCTCGTGACAGTGTGTCGGCCTACTAGATTGAGTGTCCCGGCGATGTGTCTTGCCCTCAAGTGAACGTTCAGGGCCATCGCATTCTCGAATAGCTTTATGGGTTCCTCCTCTAGGGAGAAAGAACGGGTTCCGCCCTCTTTGTTTATGTAATTGACTACAGTCGAGTTTTCCGTCGCTACCATGGCTACCTCGTTTCTTAGCTCCTCCGCAAAGGCTTTGATTGTGTTGGCTACAGCTCTCGTCTCGAGGCAATTTATATGAAGAGATTTCTCTTCTGGAGACCAAGTCCCCGAAGTGTCTTGATGTGGGTCCTCTAGATAGCCACCCGCCCGTAGGTTGAGCATTCGGTGAATATTGTTTTGGAAACAATAGGGGGCTTGAGAGGAAGGCCTTGACTCAGCCAATCTTTGTTCAGCCACGGTGAAAATGCCTCTTTTCATCTCTGTCGTAATTAGGATGTTTAAATCTATGTTGTTCCAATACCTGTCCTACAATCTGAGCATTAGTAACTGACATTTCCAGAGATGTAGTCAGTTGAAAGGAATTGCTCTTGAGCCCGCATTGAGGATTCCAATCAGCTTCATCAGTTGCCTTATTGAGGTATGCGATTTTTACAGAGCTGCCTTGATTGCATGTATCAAGTTTTGAATATTTTCCGAGGTTAGGTACACCCTCTTTACCTCCAGGTCTACCAGAAACCCGAGAAATATGATCTGTCGCCTAGGTTGCAATTCTGATTTCTCGCTCAGCATGAACCCAAGTCTGTGCTGGAGAATCATAATGGTCTTTACATTGTTCTGTACTAATGACTTTTGGTAATTGTGCAGAATCTATTTGTTCATGTAAGCATGCAATTGGATGGTTTGAAGATGGTCATAGCTCACGATGGGACTTTGAACTTATAGATTTTGTTTTGAAAGTGAACCCTAACTTCATTCTGTGAGTTAGGTACTTTAAGTCGGCGGAAAACATGAAATACTTTCCAGAGATAATAATCTCTGGAAAGAGATTATTTTGTAAATCTCTGGATTTTACAAAAAAAAGACGAAAGACTATTTTGATAATAAAATTATTCCATCTCTATACTTTTTAAATGAGATATAAATAAGAACTTAAAAAAAAAATTAAAATATAATTGTGCCAAAGGGGTTGTATCTAAAAATAAAGCCTACGATCTAAAAAAGCCTATAATTTCAATCTTACAGTAATATCATCAGGCCAATAACGAAGTAGAAATAGTAGCTTGGCAATGCCTTTAAAGGTTATATTTTGGTCATAGATTTACTTTTGCAAGTTATATTTGCATAACTCTTTTACTTCTCAAGATAGTAAGAATCCTGATATAACTTAGATAGGCCTAGTCAGTGAGTTACACATATTTATAAGTAGTAGGTTAAATATGTCACTGAGTTATATATTTCTGTATATAACTTATATGCCTAGTCAGTGAGTTACACATATTTATAAGCAGTAGACTAAATATGTCACTCAGTTATATATTTCTGTATATAACTTATATAGGCCTAGTCAGTGAGTTACACATATTTTAAGTAGTAGGCTAAATATGTCACTCAGTTATATATTTCTGTACATAACTTAGATAGGCCTAGTCAGTGAGTTACACATATTTATAAGTAATAGGTTAAATATGTCACTGAGTTATATATCTTTTTTTTTTTTTCTTTCTGTATATAACTTATATGCCTAGTCTGTGAGTTACACATATTTATAAGCAGTAGGCTAAATATGTCACTCAGTTATATATTTTTGTATATAACTTATATAGGCCTAGTCAGTGAGTTATACATATTTTAAGTAGTAGGCTAAATTTGTCACTCAGTTATATATTTCTGTATATAACTTAAATAGGCCTAGTCAGTGAGTTACACATATTTATAAGTAGTAGGTTAAATATGTCACTGAGTTATATATTTATGTATATAACTTGTATGCCTAGTCATTGAGTTACACATATTTATAAGCAGTAGGATAAATATGTCACTCAGTTATATATTTCTGTATATAACTTATATAGGGCTAGTCAGTGAGTTACACATATTTATAAGTAGTAGGCTAAATATGTCACTCAGTTATATATTTCTGTATATAACTTAGATAGGCCTAGTCAGTGAGTTACACATATTTATCAGTAGTAGGCTAAATTTGTCACTGAGTTATATATTTCTGTATATAACTTATATAGGCCTAGTCAGTGAGTTACACATATTTTAAGTAGTAGGCTAAATATGTCACTGAGTTATATATTTCTGTATATAACTTATATGCCTAGTCAGTCAGTTACACATATTTATAAGTAGTAGGCTAAATATGTCACTCAGTTATATATTTCTGTATATAACATATATAGGCCTAGTCTGTGAGTTACACATATTTATAAGTAGTAGGTTTAATGTGTCACTGAGTTATATATTTCTGTATATAACTAATATAGGCCTAGTCAGTGAGTTATGTATATTTATAAGTAGTAGGTTAAATATGTCACTGAGTTATTGCCTTTGCAAAACAAAAGTGATCCGTTTATCTGGCCTCCCCAGGCCATTCAGCATGTCCCCAGGTGGCGATAGGGGAACACTCTACAGATATGTAGGGTACCTCCATAGGAGGCATGGACCAAGGGGGGACCTTGTCCCTGGGGGTCCATAATAGAATCTGGGGCACCCTTGCCCGGGGTCATAAATACAGGCGGAGGAGGAAGAAGGCCCCTCAAATGTACACTCAAAAGGGCCCACTTGTTTATCCACAAGTTCCATGAGTTGCAAACCTTCTCCCAGCAATGGGTTAAATTGCATGGTGATGCAGAACACCATCGCGGGAGGATCCTCTATAGGAGGACAACTGTGGCAGGGCGTAAGATCCAGATCTATGGACAACGGCCTCTGCAAAGGGCTGCCTCGACCTTTTCGGGGTACCTGCAAGACTGGGGACCTTGCGGTCAACTCTATTCCCACTTGAGGAGTGGCGCCCCTCGAGGAAATTACAGCCTAGTAAACGACACAGCATTCGCACGGGATTCTGACTAATGGACAATTCTTCTGGGATTGGTATGTTTTGATGGGCGTCTTTGGCTGAAAAACCTCTTCCTAGCTGATTTATCTATTACGGGTTGCCTCCCCGTAGTAGCATAATATTTGTAGGCATGAATATATAATGAGTCGGAGGTAATAGGCTTGAGATTGTCTGTGCAGGATTTCGACTCTTGTTGATAGAAGAGCATCGCCAAGCGCTGAAAACCATGTTGTGACCAAGATGGGCCCAGGATTGCACAAAGCCTCCATTCATGGAGGTCCCAGGGACTTCTTGCTGTCCGGTTCTAAGCCGGCTTAAGCACTTCGGTGTAGACTTGAGAAGATATGTGATCCCCGTCCTGCACTGGTATCCGGGATCATTGCTTTTCCTGAGGCGAAAAAAATTTCAATGATTTAAAGAACATGAAAATTGGAACTTGGAATGTTACGACATTAAAAAATGACTATCGTATCGACATTTGACTGACGAATTCAGACGATTCGAACTGGATTTATTAGGAGTTTCAGAAAACTCATATCCCAGGGGTAGGAAGCATGAAATTAGGTGATATAGAATTTGTTTACTCAGGCAGGAAGGATGGGGTACATCGACAGGGAGTAGGGCTCATGATGAATAAGGAAGCTGCTAAGTCTTGTTTAGGCTGGGAAGGTATTAATAATAGAATACTAATTGCTCATTTTATGACTAGAAAGTTCAAGGTATCAGTTATAGTAGTATACGCCCTGTAGAACCGACTGATGGTGATACTAGTGACTCAGATGAATTTTACTTACAGTTACAGGAGCAAATAGACAAGGTCCCAGGTAGAAATATGATGTTATTGCTGGGAGATTTTAATGCCCAGGTTGGTAGAAATATGGATAGATGGTATCCCAGCTTAGGTAAATTTGGTGTAGGAAAAGAAAACAGTAATGGATACAGACTTTTGCAATTTTGTAGGTATAACAATCTAGTTATAACCAATACGGTGTTTGGTCATAAAATGGCTCATAAGCTAACATGGTATTCACGTGATGGTAAGACAGCAAACCTTATTGATTATGTTATAATAAATCGAAGACTGGCAGGATCAATACAAGATACTAGGGTATATAGGAGTGCTGTTATTGATGTTAAAAGTAAAGATCACCATTAGTAGTGTCAAGGGTAATTTAAAGCTGAAATATCGGAAGGGTAATTACCTCCCGGGAAGTTATGATGTTAGTAGACTCCAGGATGAGAATTTGAGAGAAACTTTCCAGGAACAGTTGAATACTAAACTTGAGAGCTTAAAATTTGATAATGTGGAAGATGGTTGGAATAATTTTAGAAAAATAATTTGTGAAGTTGCTGAAGGTGTATTAGGGAAGAAAGCTAGAACTGCGGCTAAGAATATTAGTGAAAAAGCTTTAAGTTTAATAGAAAGGAGAAAGGACTTGTACAAGAATTATCTGAGTGATAGATCACATGAAAACAAAAGAAATGTAAAGAAAGTGGAGAAAGCATTGAAATATGAACTAAGGAGGTGTGAAGTGGAGGCCATGGATAAAATTGCCGAGGATTTAGAAGATGCAGCTAGACGGCATAATAGTAAAATATTGTACTGGCACGTTAACAAATTGAGAGGTAGTAGTCAATCCGGACTTGTCCCAGTTAAAGATAGGAATGGGGTGGCAATTAGCGATAAGACAAAAGCTAAAGCGAGATGGGCCGAACATTTTGAGAATTTGCTTAACCGAGATAGAGTTGCAGGAAAAAATATAGAGGAAAATGAAAAAGTTTGTGATACCTTGGATGTGAAGGAAGATTTGTTTTGTGAGGAGGAATTAGAAACAGTACTAAAAGGATTAAAGAATAATAAGGCTCCAGGTGCTGATAGGGTAGTAAATGAGTTTCTTAAATATGGTGGCTCTGAGGTTAGAAATAAGTTATTGGAGATTATGAATATGATTTTTGAAAAAGGGGAAGTACCTAATGATTTTAGGAAAACCTTAATTAAGCCACTTTATAAGAAAGGTGATAAAAGTGAGTGTGGTAATTATCGAGGCATTAGTCTGGTCTCTGTAGGTAGCAAATTGCTTAGTAATATGATACTTTTTAGACTGAGAGATGCCGTAGACAAAGTTTTAAGAGAAGAGCAGTGCGGTTTTAGAAAAGGTAGAGGATGTGTTGACCAAATTTTCACTCTTAGGTTAATAATTGAGAAGTGCCTAAGTTTTCAAACACCTTTGGTCCTTAGTTTTATAGATTATGAGCAAGCGTTCGATTCTGTTGATAGAGGAGCTTTAGTAAAAGGTTTTATCCTTGTATGGTATACCAGACAAATACATTAAAGTGATTAGTGCTATGTACGAGAATAACACTGCTGCGGTTAAGGTAGGAAATGAGGTTAGCAGCTGGTTTTGTATTAAATCAGGAGTTAAGCAGGGTTGTGTCCTATCCCCCTTTATATGGATTATTTTGATGGACTTTGTTTTAAGGAGCACAGGAAAGGCAATGGGAGACCACGGAATCAAATGGGGAGGAAAAAAAGTCTCCTGGACTTGGATTATGCTGATGATTTAAGCATCCTAGATGAAAGTGTGAGCAAAATGAATGAAGTTTTAGAGGTTTTGCGAGTTCAGGGTGCTAGTATTGGTTTGAAAATTAATGTTAGGAAGACCAAGTCACTAAGGCTAGGAATAAGTGAAGATGAAAAGGTGACGTTGGGTAATGAAAAGATTGATCAGGTGGGCAGTTTCACTTACCTGGTAGTATTATTAGTAAAGATGGTGGGAGCAGTGAAGATGTTAAAAAAATAGAATAGCCAAGGCTCAGGGTGTTTTTCACAGTTAAAAAAAGTCTGGAAGAATAGGAAGATAAGTCTGCAAACCAAGATTAGAATCTTAGAAGCTACAGTGATGACAGTGGTCAAATATGGCTCTGAAGCATGGACGCTCCGAAAAGCGGATGAAGATTTGCTAGATGTTTTCCAGAGAAATTGCTTAAGGATTGTTCTGGGTACCCGGCTGACTGACCGTATTTCAAACAATAGGCTATACGAAAAATGTGGTTCAATACCACTTTCTAGGTCTATAATGAAAGAAAGGTTGAGGTGGTTAGGGCATGTTGTTCGGATGAAGGATGACAGATTGCCGAAGATTGTTCTTTTCGGCCAACCATCTAGGGCTAAACGGAAAGCAGGTCGTCCCCGTCTGGGTTGGGAGGACGTCATAAAGAAAGATTTAAAGGAAATGGGAACTTCGTGGGCGGGTGTAAAAAGGGAGGCTTTGAATAGATTGGGGTGGAGGAGGAGCGTGCGTAGCTGTGTTGGCCTCAGGCGGCTTGGTGCTGCGATGAGTTGTTAGTAGTAGTAGTAGTAGTAACAATTTTAGTAATTTCACTTACTGTTACTGCTCTAGAAACATAGACTTAGCACAAGAGACAATAAGGGCCGAGGTAAGATCTAAAGTCAGGCTTAGGCCGAGACAAAGTAACTGTAGAAGTAATATTCTTACCAATATTAGTGAAGAATGAAGTGAATGCCTCTTGGACATTAAGCTCACCCTCCACAGCTTTATCACCAATGACCAGACTCATAGGTAATGAGCTAGATTGAGAACCACGTTTAAGAACAGAATTGATTACCTTCCAAGTTTTACGAATATCGTTGCCACACGCAGCAAAATTATCATAGGCAGCGCGCTAGCGCTGCCTAAATAATGAACGATATGGGCACAATGTGTTTTTGTTTTTTTTTTTTGTTTTTTTCTCTATACCTGGGCACTTCGTATCGAAGGAGTTGTCGTAGAAACTTCAAAAAGGGCTCATTCGATTGGAAATCGGAGTGGCTAGTGCCCTTTTTATTAGTCGAAATTGGTTGGAAGGTAGCTAGCCCCCCCCCCCCTCATGCCCCTCATTCCCCAAACACATCCAATCAAAATTTTGAGATAGCCAATTTTTTTTAGCGTAGTTGATTTCCAGATAGAAAATATCTTTTTGAGGAGGACGATCCCCCACAACTCTTGGGGCAAGGGTTTTAAGTTATGCCCTGAGGGCATATAAGATCAATGTTGACACAATGTACAGTTTATTATTATTTTTTATTTAAAGCAGGGTACTTCATATTGAAGGGGTAGTCGTAGACACTTCAAAAGGGGCTCATTCGACTGGAAATTGTGATTTCTAGTGCCCTTTTAAATAGTCGAAAGTGATTGGAGGACAACCACCCCCCCCCCTCATGCCAATCATTCACCCAAACACATCCAATCAAAATTTTGAGATAGCCATTTTGTTTAGCGTAGGCTAGTTGATTTCCAGTATGAAAATAAGTTTTTGAGAAGTACACTCCCCCAAAACTCTCAGGGCAAGGGTTTTAGGTTATGCCCCGGGGGCATATAAGGTTTTTATAGAAGGCGTTGTCGTAGAAACTTCAAAAAGGCTAATTCGATTGGAAATTCAAAGGGCTACTGCCCTTTTTAATCGTCAAAGTGATTGGAGGGCAACTAGCCTCCCCCTCACCTTCATAATTCCCCAAACACATCCAATCAAAATTTTGAGATAGCCATTTTGTTCAGCGTAGTTGATTTTCACAAAGGAAATATGTTTTTGAGGAAGATACTCCCCCAAAACCCACAGGACAAAGGTTTTAAGTTATGCCCAGGGGGCATATAATCTTTTTATAGAAGGTTTTGTCTTAAAAACTTGAAAAAAAACTCATTCGATTGGAAATTCATAGGAATAGAGCCCTTTTTAATAGTCAAAAGTGATTAGTTATATTTTTTGTTGTTGTTTAGACAAGGGCACTTCGTATTGAAGGAGCTGTCGTGGGAACTTTGAAAGGGGCTCATTCGATTGAACATAGAAAGTGCTGATGCCCTTTTTAATAGTCGAAAGTGATTGGAGGGCAATTAATCTCCTCTCCACTCCCACCCTCCCATTTACCCATTATGTTTAAAAGCTATATGTTGCCTTAAGATTAAATCAAAATACACTGTGATAATGCTAAATTCCAATAAGGCATCTCAGCAGAATCCCAAGAACAACTGAGGGTATTATGTTCAAACTTTTGAAGCTTTTTTTTCTGCTCTTAAAATTTAAGCAAATCAAAATAGTGTAAGTGTATCAAAGCTATCAAAGAAAGTAAACAGATTTTTTGCGAATGGTATCAAGTTTTACATTTCAGGTCAACTAGAGGAGGCATGAAACTAAGTTAAACAGTACTTTTTGTGTCCAGATTTTTAAAATGGTGTATGTTGCTAAAATTGTTGAAAATTTTTCTCCGGCATTCAATTAGCAGGCCAAACTATAAAGTCTGAAAAAACGAAAAGATTTAAAGTGTTATTTTCTTTTTTCCTGAAAAGACTATGTCAATATAAAACGAACAGAAATTAATTAAAAAACTTTTTCCACAAAATAAGTTCTTCAAAGAAAAGTAAAGAACTCCATTAAACAGAAAATGAGCAGAAATAAAATCAAATAATCTACCAAGCTCGAAAACTACCACAAATCAGCATCGATAAATAAATGAAACCCCAAATGAACAGAAATAAAAATAAATAACCGAGTCAAACTCAAAACGAGCAGAAATTAACGTAAGTTGGGCGCAAAAAACACCTATGCCTTCCCAAGACCAGAACAAAATTTACACTTTACTGAAAAAAATATAAATGTTTTTACTTTTATAACATAAATAAATCAAATAATTTTAACATTTTGATTACTAAATATCAGTATATGTATATTAAACAAGTATATTAAACAAAACAAGACTTCGAATCCATCAGATTTATATTAAAGTCACCCATTATGATTAACTGACACGGACGTTTCAGTATTATGTCAAATACTTCATCAGGATTCCGAAGAAACAAGGGAACAACCCCACTAGGAGAACGATAAATATTGCCTATGATTAGATCAATACCATTAGATCTAATTTCTATAAATTGTGACTCGAAAATACCTTCAAAATTCCTTGATAAGTCATGACGCAAGCAATAATGCAAATTAAAAGATATATACATGGCAAGACCTCTTTTAGCCATCTTGGAGCGGTTTATACGTTCCAATTGTAACCAGGGTTATCCAGTAGAATCTTATTGCCAGAATAAAAAAACATCTCACATAAACCCGACACATCAGGCTGTCCATCCGAAACAATTTGTCTTAAATTATCTATCGACGAGGAGAGACCCTGAATGTTAAGCTGAAGTGCTGTCAGAGAATAATTTCCTTTGGTAACCTCCTCTCCCACCAAATCCGAAACATATTTACCATTACAAATAGGGTTAATATTAATAAGATTTTGATTAGCTGACCCACAGAATTATTGACGATACTATTTATATCGAAATTATTTATTTTCAAGCTCCCAAAGGCGACTCTCATGGCTTAAAATATCCACAAATGCAGGTTTTACTTGGAGTCCATTTAAGTCACCAGATGAACCATATGTGATGTATAATGATATTAATTGCTGAAAGCTCATCAGTTCAAATTTTACTATAATTCTAATGTTTATTTTCAATATTAAGTACATAAGAAAATGCTTGTAATAAAATTGGTTTTCAGTAAAGTGCCAATGACGGAGTAGATTTTAGACTTTTACAGCGAGAGAAGGAAGCGATACCCAAACTCTTATTTGTAGTGATTTTTCTTCGTTTCAAGCTGGATTTGCATATTTAATTTAAGTTTCACTCGTTTTAAGATTTATTCATACATTTACATTAATATCTATTGTATGTTTGTTTACATTGATTGTTTATTTAATTTCTGTTCGTTTTAAGTTTCATATATACTTAAACAGCAAATTATTTTTTTCGTTTTAAGCTTGATTTTCATATTCAATCTAAGCACTACTCGCTTTACGATCTATTTATTCATTTATATTATTACTTGTTGTATGTTTTTTCCTATGATTGTTTATTTAATTTCTGTTCGTTTTGGGTTTGATTTATTCTTTAACAGTAATTTCAGGTCGTTTTGCGTTTGAATTTTAACAGGCGTTTGTATCTGCTGAGCTTAAGTTTAAAGTGGCCTTTACTTTTCTTTGAAAAACTTATTTTTCGGAAAGTATTTTTTTAATTAGTTAAGTTGAAACATTCAGGAAATATTGAACAGGTCTCGGAGGGCAACGAACCCCCTTGAACCCCCTTGATTATATTTCACTATTACTGAAGTACAAACTCAAAATTTTTACATGTTAAAAATTAACATTTTTTTACAGTTTATTAAACTCTGACCAGAAAACCACCCTCTGGGTAAGAAAGGAGGCAGAATTCTGTTTTTTGTCCGTAATGACTTATACCCAAGCAAAATCTCAATTCCGTGTCTTGCTCCCTTTGATGATATTATGTGAATGTGTGTTTCGACCCAAAGTGTTGCCAGCGTCCTTTTAATTTAATTATCCCGTGTTGCTGTTATTACTCCCCTAATCATAGATCTGCTGACAAAATAAATTTTATCAAAAAATTACCTGCGAGTGCTGACTTTCAACTATCAAAACAGCCAAATGCAGGAATTTTCTTGATGGATGACGCAAATGATTTAAAACTTGAATCTACTTGTAATGCTTTTAATTTAAATTTAAAACATATTGTAAAGGTCCCAACTACCAAAGGCAACACTACTCTTGATTTAATTTCCACCAATGTGTGTGCAAATTTCAGACTTTTACAAACACGTCTCCTCTCTGCCCCATCTAGGGGGTAGTTACCAATTTAGCCTTCTCCTATCGCCGCAGGCTAAAGTTAAACAGTAATTTTCTATTACTGTATCAAACAAATGACGTTGACTGCAAGGCTTTGTCCCTCCAAAATTATTGAGGAGAAATTATGAATCCCATTCTCCTGGGAAAAAAAAAATTAAACATGTACTACTGATAAGCCTCATGTTACTGAGACTCTTAAAAAACTTATAAGAAAAAAATAAATTTTTTCAAGGCAGGTCGTAATACTGAGGCTAATAGTCTAACAAAGTTCCTAAAGAAAAAATTAAGAAAAACAGAAAAATGAAAGAGATATGCGGAAAAAGTCCTTCCGAAATTCATTTTAAGATAGCAATTTTGTTCAACGTAGTTGAAAGTTCTGGAAATTAAGTCTTTGAGGATGACAACCCTCCCCCCACAGCCCTCATGGCAAGGGTTGTAAGTTATGCCCATGGGGCATATAAGGTTTTTATAGAACGCATTGCATTGTCATAGAAACTTTAAAAATGGCTCATTCAATTGGAAATTGAAATGTCTAATGTCTTTTTTAATAGTCGAAAGTGATTGGAATGCAGCTAACACCCCTTCCACGCCCACCATTTCCCCAAGAACATCCAAAATTTTTTTAGAGATAACCATTTTGTTCCACGCAGTTTAAAGTTCAAGAAATTATACCTTTGATTAGAACACTCCCCCCAAAGTCTTCAGGGCAAGGGTTATAAGTTATTCCCTGGGGGAATATAAGTTTATATTGAAATCTTTGTCGTATAAACTTGAAAAAGGGCTCATTTGATGGAAAAATTCAAAGGGCTAGTGCCATTTTTAATAGTCCCGAAAATGATTTGAGAGCAACTAACCCCCCTCTCCCGGCCACCTCCTCAAACTCATCCAATCAAAATTTTTAGATAGCAAATATTCAACGTAGTTGCAAGTTTCGGAAATTAGGTCTTTAAGGATGACAACCCTTCCATCCCCACAGCCCTCAGGACAAGGGTCGCAAATTATGCCCTGGGGGCAGATAAGGTTTTTATAGTAAGCGATGCTGCAGAAACTTCAAAAACGTCTCATTCAATTAAAAATTGAAAGGGCTAGTTTCTTTTTAATAGTCAAAAGTGATTAAAGGGCAACTGACCTCCCTCTCACGCCCACCATTTCCCCAAACACATCCAATCAAAATTTTGAGATATCCATTTTGTTCAACTTAGTCGAAAGTTCTGGAAATTAGGTCTTTTAGGATGATAACCCCATCAGAGCCCTCAGGGCAAGGGCTGTAAGTTATGCCCTGGGGGCATATAAGGTTTATATAGAAAGTTGTTGTAGAAATTTCAAAAGGGGCCCCTTTGATTGGAAATTAAAGTTACACTTTTTAATAGTCGAAAGTAATTAATAGTGGAGAGTAATTAACCCCCCTCTCTCACCCCACTACTCCCCAAACGCATCCAATCAAAATTTTCAGATAGTCATTTTGTTCAACGTTGCAGAAAGTTCTAGAAAGTTCTGGAATGACAACCCCCTCCCCCAGCCCTTGGGGCAAGGGTTGTAAGTTATGCCCTGTGGGGCATATAAAGTTTTTATTGAAAGCGTCGTCGTAGAAACTTCAAAAGGGCTCATTTGATTGGAAATTGAAAGGGCTAGTATCTTTTTAATAGTTGAAAGTGATTGGAGAGAGACTAACGCTCCTCTCACACCCACCATTTTCCAAAACACATCCAATCAAAATTTGGATGAGAGAGCCATTTTGTTTAACGTAGTTGACAGTTCTGGAGCACAGGTCTTAGAGGATGACAACCACGCTAACAACTCTTATGGTAGGTTTTAATTTATGCCCTAGGGGCATATAAGGTTTTTATAGAAAGTGTTGTCGTAGAAACTTAAAAGTGCTCATTCGATTGGGAATTGAAACGCCTAGTGCCCTTTTTAATACTAAAAAGTGATTGGGAGGCTTGACATTTTTATAGTAAAGATTGATGTGGGCATAATGTATAATTTTGTTATTGTTGTTTTTGTTTAGACCAGGGCACTTTTTATCGAAGGAGTTGTCGTAGGAACTTCGAAAAGGGCTCATTAAATTGAAAATAGAAGGGAATGATGCCCTTTTTAAAAGTCAAAAGTGATTGGAGGGAAAATAATCCCACTCCCACGCCTACCCTTCCATTTGCCTTTATGTTTAAAAACTAAATGTTGCTATAAGATTAAGTCAAAATACACTGTGTTAATGCTAATCAAACAGTTCGTGGTAACGAACTGTAAGTAAGGAGCGACCCGGCTCAATGGTAACCGAAACTCTAAAAAACGGAATTTTTGTACCAATAGATACATCAAAAGAATCAAATTTTAATTCTGATTTCAAATATATAAGTTTCATCAAGTTTAATCTTACCCATCAAAAGTTACGCGCCTGAGAAAATTTGGCTGATTTTCGAAAAAAAGGGGGAAAGACCCCCTAAAAGTTATAGAACCTTAATGAAATTCACATCATCATATTCAGCTTATCAGAGAACCCTACTGTAGAGGTTTCACGCTCCTATCTACAAAAATGTGGAATTTTGCATTTTTTGCCAGAAGAAAGATCACGGGTGCGTGTTTATTTGTTTGTTTTTTTTTTTGTTTTTTTTTCCCAGGGGTAATCGTATTGACCCAGTGGTCCTAGAATATCGTAAGAGGGCTCATTGGAACGGGAATTAAAAGTTCTAGTGCCCTTTTTAAGTGACCAAAAAAATGGAGGGCAACTAGGCCCTCTCCCACGCTCGTTTTTTTCTCAAAGTCACCCAATTAAAATTTTGAGATAGCCATTTTGTTCAGCATAGTCGAAAATCTAATAAATATGTCTTTTACGATGACTTAATCCCTCACAGTTCCCAGGGGAAGGGCTGCAAGTTATGAACTTTGCCCATTGCTTACATATTGTATTGGTTATTGGGAGGTATACAGACATTTTCAGGAAGAATTTTTTTCTGGTGGAGGGGGGGCTGGAGGAGGGGGTTACTCGGGAGAATCTTTCCGTGGAGGATGTTTCTTTTGGGTTGGGGACATTTCTATGAAGGGGGCGCCGGATTTCCAAGCATTATTTAAAAAAACGATCAGAAATTAAATTTAAAAAAAAAAAACAAGTTTTTTCAACTGAAAGTAAGAAGCAACATTAGAACTTAAAATGAACAGAAATTATTACGTATATGAGAAGGTTCTCCCCCAAGTCAATACCTCACTCTTTACGCTATAGTTTGTTTTTAGTGCTTTCAAAAGAGCTATCTATTCTAATTAAACGGCCTTTGTGATTCAGGGGTTTGTGGATTAAAATTTTTTAACTTTTAACGTAAAGAGCGTGGTATAGACTAAGGGGAGAACCCCATCATATACGTAATAACATATACGTAATAAAAAAAAAAACAATAAAAAAAAACAAGCGATACGGCTCAATAGTAATCGAAACTTTTAAAAAACGGAACTTTGATGTCAATAAATGTATCAAAAGAATGGGCTTATAATGCTGATTCTAAATATATGAATTTTATTAAGTTTAGTATTACTCATCAAAGGCTACGAGCCTGAGAAAATTTACCTGATTTTTTAAAGAGGGGGGAAACATCCCCTAAAAGTGAAAACAATTTAATGAAAATCACACCGTCAGATTCAGCGTATCAGAAAACCCTATAACATAGGTTTCAAGCTCATATCTGCAAAAATCTGCAACTGTGTATTTTTTGCCAGAAGAAAAATATACAAATATAGAAGTTCGTTACGTAAGTTAATTTGTAAATTACGTCAGAACCAAATTTAGAGACAGCCATTTAGCAAAAGAAAAGTAAAATTTTTATGCAAATTTTGTTTACTTATTCAATGACGGCGATCCAAAATAAAAGCTGCATTAACTAAAAACGATCAGAAATTAAATAAAAAAACAAGTTTTTTAAACTGAAAGTAAGGAGCGACATTAAAACTTAAAACGAACAGAAATTATTCCGTATATGAAAGGGGCTGTCCCCTCTTCAACGCCTCGCTCTTTACGCTAAAGTTTTTTATTGTTTTAAAAAATAAAGTTGTGAGACAGAGTCAAACTTTAGCGTAAAGAGCGAGGCGTTGAGGAGGGGACAGTCCCTTTAATATACGGAATAATTTCTGTTCGTTTTAAGTTTTAATGTCGCTCCTTACTTTCAGTTTAAAAAACTTCTTTTTTTTTATTTAATTTTTGAACGTTTTTGAATAAATACAGGTTTTGATATTGGCTCACCGTACATGAATAATTAAAACAAAATTTTCATATTAATTTACTTTTATTTAGGTAAATGGCTTTCTCGAAACTTGTTTAATTTTATTTACGAACGCTTTTATTAGTAATAAATATACGTAACTTACGAATTAACTTACGTAACGAACTTCTATATTCATATATTTTTAATTTGTTTATTAGGGGGTTCGCCCCTAGTCAATACCTTGCTCTTTAAGCGAAAGTTCGAATTTTGTTCCAATTCTTTAAAAATGACCGCTTAATCACAAAGGCCGTTAATTAGAATAAATAGCTCTTATGAAAGTACTAAAAAATCTTTGGCTTAAAGAGCGAGGTATTGACTACGGGGTGAACCCAATCATATATGTAATATTTTCTGTTCGTTTGAAGTTTCGATGTTGCTGCTATTGCAGTTGAAATACTTATTTTTTTATATTAAATTTCTGATCTTTTTTTAAATAATGCTGGGAAGTCCGGCGTCCCCTTCATAGCAATGTCCCTTCCCCATGAAAACTTCCTTCATGGAAAGATCCTCCCACATAACCCCCGACCCCCCCCCACTACCAGGAAAAATCTCCCCTGAAAACGTCTGTATACTTCCAAATAACCAATACTATATGTTAACATTGGGTAAAGTTCATAACTTTCAGCCCTCGCCCCGGGAATTTAGGGGGATTAAGTCATCCTAAAAGACATACTTATTATATTTTCGAACATGCTGAACAAAATGGCTATCTCAAAATTTTGATCAGGTGACTTTGGGAAAAAAAATGAGCGTGGGAGGGGTCTAGTTGCCCTCCATTTTTTTGGTCACTTAAAAAGGGCACTAGAACTTTTAATTTCCATTCCAATGAGCCCTCCCACGATATTCTAGGACAACTGGGTCGATACGATCACCCCTGGGAAAAAAAAAACAAAAAAAACAAACAAATAAACACGCACCCGTGATCTTTCTTCTGGTAAAAAATGCAAAATTCCACATTTTTGTAGATGGAGCTTGAAACCTCTACAGTAGGGTTCTCTGATACTCTGAATATGATGGTGTGATTTTCATTAAGGTTCTATAACTTTTAGGGGGTCTTTCCTCCTTTTTTCGAAAATCAGCCAAATTTTCTCAGGCGCCTAACTTTTGATGGGTAGAATTAAACTTGATGAAACTTATGTATTTAAAATCAGCATTAAAATCTAATTCTTTTGATGTATTTATTTGTATCAAAATACCGTTTTCTAGAGTTTCGGTTACCATTGAGCCGGGTCGCTCCTTACTTTTATTTTTTATAGTGTCCTTACATTTTTATAGTAAAGATTGATGTGGGCATAATGTATAATTTGTTGCTGTTGTTTTTGTTTAGACCAGGGCACTTTTTATCGAAGGAGTTGTCGTAGGAACTTCGAAAAGGGCTCATTAAATTGAAAATAGAAGGGACTGATGCCCTTTTTAAAAGTCAAAAGTGATTGGAAGGAAAATAATCCCACTCCCGCGCCTACCCTCCCATTTGCCTTTATGTTTAAAAACTAACTGTTGCCATAAGATTAAGTCAAAATACACTGTGTTAATGCTAATTCCCAATAAGGCATCTCTGCAGTATCCGAAGAGCGACTGAGGGTATTGTGTTCAAACTTTTGGGACTACTTCTATTCTTAAAATTTAATCAAATCAAAATACCGTAAATGTATCCAAGCTATCAAGGAAAGTAAACAGATTTTTTGGTGAATGGTATCAAGTTTTCCATTTCAGGTCAACTAGAGGAGGTATGAAACTAAATTAAAACACTGCTATTTCTGTCCAGATTTTTAAAAGGATGTATGTTTTTTGAAATTGCTGAAAATTTTTTGTCCAGCATACAAATAGCAGGCCAAACTATAAACTCTTAAAAAAAGAGAAAAGATTTAGAGTATTATTTTCTTTTTCCCTGAAAAGACTATTTCAATATAAAACGAACAGAAATTAATTAAAAAAACGTTTTCCACAAAATAACTTTTTCAAAGAAAAGTAAAGAACTCCATTAAACAAAAAAGGAGCAACAATAAAATCAAATAAACCACCAACCGTGAAACTACCATAAATCAGCATCGATAAATAAATGAAACCCAAAACGATCAGAAATTACAATTAATAACCGAGTCAAACTCGAAACGAGCAGATATTAACATAAGTTGGGCTTCAAGGCCAGAACATAATTTGCACTTTACTGAAAAAATTAAAAATCAATGTGCATTGTCAGTTTAATATACACATACTGATAATTAGTGATCAAAATGCTAATATTATTTGAT
Organism: Artemia sinica; assembly: GCA_027921565.1. Lineage (NCBI taxonomy): Eukaryota > Metazoa > Arthropoda > Branchiopoda > Anostraca > Artemiidae > Artemia > Artemia sinica. The sequence continues at coordinate 3,426,778 of CM051264.1, read as the reverse complement.
TTATTAAAGGTATAAAAGTGAAAACATTTATATTTTTTCAGTAGCAAGGAAATTTGGCTGTCAAAATTCCTATACGAAAGTTCTTTATGTTTACCGATTTATTTTTGGCCGTGGAGATGTCCGGGTTAAATTTTCGCCCGGATTGAATTGTCCAGAAAATATTTCTGTGGCGAGGGGGGTTTTTCCGTGGAGATACATAAATCTAGGGTATAAAAAACCAAAGTCGACCAGAAATAAAGTCATAATTATTCAGATTTAAAACGAACAGGAATTACTACCAATAAATAAATGAGAACCGAAACAAACAAAAAAACTAAAAATAATAATCCAGTCTAATTTGAAACGAACAGAAATTACCACAAAAAATAAAGCTAACGATCACTAAGCAAGTAGGAATGAGAGTGCCAGTCCGGGGGGGGGGGGGAGGGGCACCACTGCTGCCATCTATAATCGAGTCTAACGGTACAAGACCACACCTCAGTTTAGGCCTGTTTGATGGTTATATTGTTTGCTGGTTATATGATTTGATTTTGGTTCTGTTCTGTTTCTTGATGATTTGATGTTTTTTTTCATAGTTCTGATCTGTTTGTTGATTATATGATGTTGCTTCTGTTCTGTTTGTTGGCTATATGACATGATGTTAGTTCATGGTTCTGTTTACTAGGTTATATGATTTGATGTTGTTTCTGTTCTGGTTGATGGTTATAGGTTTTGATTATGGTTCTATTCTGTTTGTTGATGGTTCATGTTTTTTTCATAGTCCTGTTCTGTTTGTTGGTTATATGATATGATGCTGGTTCATGGTTCTGTTTGTTTGGTTATATGATTTGATGTTGTTTCTGTTCTGTTGATGGTTATATGGTTTGATATTGGTTCTGTTCTGTTTGTTGATGGTCTGATGTTTTTTCACAGTTCTGTTCTGTTGATGGATAGTTCTGATCTATTGAATACTGTGGGTGGTTCTCACCTGTGTTCAGTATAATACGCAAGTGCCATCTGAACAGTGTTATAAGATCCCCTACCCAAACCCCCAAGGCACCCCCTCCCCCCTACCGACTTTTTTAACCGCCCCCTTTTTATAATACTTTTTTTTGCGTGCTTGAGACACGGAAGGGTCCCCCCTAACCTCCAACTTTATGGGCCCCCTCCATTTTTTTAACTTTTTTTAAATTTTTTTAACACGGTATTTTTTCAACTTTTTTTTTACATGTGTTCGAACGAACAAGTACACAATATGAGATTATGTGAGACGATTATGGATTTGAATATAAGTCCTCCCCCCACCTAGCCTCCAACTTTATGGACCCCCTCCATTTTTTCCACTTTTTTATTTTTATAAAATGGTATTTTTTCAACTTTTTTTTACATATCTTCAAATGAACAAGTACACACAATATGGGATTATGTGAGACGATTATGGATTTGAACATCAGGTCACCCCCACCTAGCCTCCAACTTTATGGGCCTCCTCCATTTTTTCCACTTTTTTTTATTTTTATAAAATTGTATTTTTTCAACTTTTTTTTACATATCTTCAATTGAACAAGTACACAATATGGGATTATGTGAGACGATTATGGATTTGAACATCAAAGACAGCAACCATCAATGTGCCTAGCCATCAAGGAACTCAACCTCCAAGGTCCTCATTACCCCACCCCCAAGGACCCCCATCACCCCAGCTTTTTTGCCCCCCCCCCCCCCCCCCGTTATTTTAACATGGTATTTTTTCAACTTTTCTTAAATTTAGAATTATAGTTTATTTATAGTTAAGAGTTGTAGAGTTTTAGCTTAGAGTCTTAGTGTAGACTTTTAGTTAGAGTTATAGTTTAGTTTAGTTTTAGTTAATAGTTTAGTTTAGAGTTGTAGTTTAGTTTTAGTTAAGAGTTTTAGTTTAGAGTTTAGAGTTTTAGTTTAGAATCATACCTTAGAGTTTTAGTTAGAGTTATAGTTTAGGTTAGTTTTGGTTGGAGTTATAGTTTAGTTTAGTGTTGTTTAGTTTTGAATAAGAGTTTTAGAATAGAGTTTTAGTTTGGTATTAGCTTACAGTTTTAGTTAGAGTTATAGATTAGTTTAGTTGTTGTTCAGAGTCTAGAGTTTCAAGTTAAAGTCTCAGCACTTAGAGTTTTAGTTAGAGTTATGTTTTATTTTAGTTTTAGTTAAGTGTTTTTTGGACTTGTAGTTTAGATTTAGCTAAGAGTTTTAGTTTAGAGTTTTAGCCTAGAGTCTTAGCTTAGAGTTTTTCGTTACAATTTTAGTTTAGATTAGTATTAGTTAGAGTTTTAGTTTAGAGTTTAGAATTTTAGCTTAGGGTCATATGTTAGAGTTTTAGTTAAAGTTATAGTTTAGTTTAGTTTTAGTTAAGAGTTTTAGTTTAGAGTTGTAGTTTAGTTTTCGTTAGGAGTTTTAGTTTAGAGATTTAGTGAAGGGTTATAACTTTGAGTTTTAGTTAGAGATATAGTTTAGTTAATTTTAGTTTAGTTTTAGGTAAGAGTTTTAGTTTAGAGTTGTAGTTTAGCTTTAGTTAAGAGTTTGAGTTTAGAGTTTAAAGTTCTAGTTTAGGATTTTAGCTTTGAGTTTAAGTTAGAGCTATAGTTTAGTTAATTTTAGTTTAGAGTCTTAGCTTAGTGTTTTAGTTAGAGTTATAGTTTAGTTTAAATTTAGTTAAGAGTTTTACCTTAGAGTTATAGTTTAGTTTTAGTTAAGAGTTTTAGTTTATAGTTTTAGCCTGGAGTCGCAGCTTAGGCTTTTAGTTAGAGTTATAGTTTAGTTTAGTTTTAGTTAAGAGTTTTAGTTTAGAGTTATAGTTTAGTTTTATTTTAGAGTTGTAGTTTAGTTTTAGGTAAGTGTTTTAGCTTAGAGTCTTACAGTAGAGTTCTAGTTAGAGTTATAGCTTAGTTTAGTTTTAGTTAAGAGTTTTAGTTTAGAGTTGTAGTCTAGTTTTAGAAAAGAGTTTTAGATTAGAGTTTAGAGTTTTAGTTTAGGGTTTTAGCTTAGAGTTTTAGTTAGAGGTATAGTTTATTTAATTTTAGTTTAGAGTTATAGTTTAGTTTTAGTTAAGAGTTTTAGTTTAGAGTCTTAGTTTAGAGTCTTAGCTTAGATTTTTAGTTAGAGTTATAATTTAGAGCTTTAGTTTAGTGTTGTTGTTTAGTTTTAGATAATAGTTTTGTTTAGAGTTTTAGTTTGGTATTAGCTTACAGTTTTAGTTAGAGTTATAGTAGTTAAGAGTTTTAGTTTAGAGTTTAGTTTTAGCTTACCAGTTTTAGTTAGAATTATAATTTAGTTTAGTTTTAGTTCAAAGTTTTTGTTTATAGTTTGGAAATTTAGTTAATAGTTTTAGTTTAGAGACTTAGCTTAGAGTTTTATTTAGTTATAGATTAGTTTAGCCTAGAGTTTTAGCTTAAAGTTTTTCGTTACACTTTTAGCTTAATTTAGTATTAGTTAAGAGTTTTAGTTATAAATGTACTTTTGTTTTAGTTAAGAGTTTTAATTTAGTTTTAGTTTAGAGTTTTAGTTAGAGATATAGTTTAGTTTTAGTTAAGAGTTTTAGTTTAGAAATGTAGTTCTGTTTGAGTTTAGAGTTGTAGTTTAGTTTTAGGTAAGAGTTTTAGTTTAGAGGTTAGAGTTTTAGCTTAGAGTCTTATAGTATACTTTTAGTTAGAGTTATAGTTTAGTTTTAGTTAAGAGTTTTAGTTTAGACTTGTAGTTTAGTTTTAGTTAAGAGTTTTAGCTTAGAGTTTAGAGTTTTAGTTTAGAGTCTTAGCTTAGAGTTTTAGTTAGAGTTATAGTTTAGTTTAGAGCTTTAGTTTAGAGTTGTTGTTTAGGTTTAGATAAGAGTTTTAGTTTAGAGTTTTAGTTTGGTATTTGCTTACAGTTTTAGTTAGAGTTATAGTAGTTAAGAGTTTTAGTTTAGAGTTTACAGTTTTAGTTTAGAGTCTTAGCTTACAGTTTTAGTTAGAGTTATAGTTTAGTTTTAGTTAAGAGTTTTTGTTTGGAGTTTAGAGTTTTAGTTGAGATTTTAAAGTTTTAGTTTAGAGTCTTAGCTTAGAGTTTTATTTAGTTATATATTAGTTTAGTTTTAACCTAGAGTCCTAGCTTAAAGTTTTTCGTTAAACTTTTAGTTTAGTTTAGCATTAGTTAAGAGTTTTATTTTAGAGTTGTAATTTAGTTTTAGTTAAGAGTTTTAGCTTAGTTTTAGTTAAAAGTTTTAGTTTACAGTTTAGAGTTTTAGCTTAGAGTCATATCTTAGAGTTTTAGTTAGAGTTATAGTTTAGTTTACTTTTAGCTAAGAGTTTTAGTTTAGAATTGTAGTTTAGTTTTAGTTCAGAGTTATAGTTTAGAGTCTTAGCTTAGAGTTTTAGTTAGAGTTTACAGTTTAGTTTAGTTTTAGTTAAGAGTTTTAGCTTAAAGTTATAGTATAGTTTTAGTTTAGAGTTTTAGCCTAGAGTCTTAGCTTATCTGGAAGCGTAGTTTAGCTGTTGGCAGCATTAATCAGACTCGGACTTACACGGTCTCCATGAAGTTTAGGGGCCCACCGCAACTTAAATGGTTTTTTTTTTCAATTTTTTTTCATAGTCTCCTGTAACCTTCATATAATTTGGCCGAGCACGAACAAATATAAATGATGTCTGTTCTTGAATAGCTAAAGTGCAAAAAATTTATACTCCAGCCGGTGAACTCAGTTCCTCTGACGAAAAACCTTTGCGCGAACTCAAGCTTGTATAAAAGCAAGTAAGATAAAAATTATGAAAAAATTGTAAATAAGTAACAAATTCTTTCTCGAATTCGCCTCCTAGATACACAATAAAGACATTTCATTCAATAAATTATGAAAAAAAATTGTAAGCAAGTAACAAATTCTTTCTCGAATTCGCCTCCTGGATACACAATACGGAAATTTCTTTCAAGAAATTATGAAAAAATTGTAAGTAAGTAACACACTCGTTATTGATTTCACCTCTTGGATGCACAATATAAATATTTCATTCAAGAAATTATGAAAAAAAGTTGTAAATAAACTCTTTATTGTTTTCACATCTTGGATACAAAACACGGAAATTTCATTCAAGAAATTATGAAAAATTGTAAGTAAGTAACATATTCTTTCTTGAATTCGCCTCCTTGAAAAAATTGTAAGTAAATAACAAATTCTTTCTTGAATTGGCCTCCTGGATAGATAATACAGACATTTCATTCAAGAAATTATGACAAAATTCTAAGTAAGTAACAAACTCTTTCTAGAATTCGCCGTTTGAATGCAAAATACACAAAAATTTAATTCAGTAGATTATGAGAAAAAAATGTAAACAAACTCTTTCTTGAATTTTCTTCCTGGACAGACAATACAGCAATTTCAATCAAGAAATTATGAAAAAATTGTAAGTAAGTAACAAAATCTTTCTTGATTTCTCCTCATGGATACACAATACAGACATTTCATTCAAGAATTAAAAAAAAATAGTAAGTAAGTAACAAACTGTTTCTTGAATTCAACTCTTGGATACACAATACAGAAATTTCATTTAAAAAATTACGAAAAAAGTAAGTAAGTAAGTAACAAACTCTTTCTTGAATTCACCTCATGGATATACAATACAGATATTTCATTCAAGAAATTATGTAAGAATTGTAAGTAAGTAACAAACTCTTTCCTGAATTCGCCTCTTGAATACACAATACAGAAATTTCATTCAAGAAATTATGAAAATATTGTAAGTAAGTAACAAACTCTTTCTTGAATTCACCTAATGGATATACAATACAGAAATTTCATTCAAGAAATTACGTAAGAATTGTAAGCAAGTAACAAACTCTTTCCTGAATTCGCCTCTTGAATACACAATACAGAAATTTCATTCAAGAAATTATGAAAATTGTAAGTAAGTAACAAACTCCTTCTTGAATTCACCTCTTGAATACATATTACAGACATTTCATTCAAGAAATTATGAAAAAAAAATGTAAGTAAGTAACAAACTCTTTCTTAAATTCACCTCTTCGATACACAGTACAGGCATCTCATTTAAGAAATTATGAAAAAAATCTTAAGTACGTATCAAACTCTTTCTTGAGTTCACCTCTTGGATACACAATACAGAAATTTAAATCATGAAATCATGAAAAAATTGTAAGTAAGTAACAAAATCATTCTTAAATTCACCACTTGGATACACAATACAGAAATTTCATTCATGAAATTATGAAAAAAATTGTAAGTTAGTAACAAACTTTATGAATTCACCCCTGGAATACACAATACAGAAATTTCATTCAAGAAACTGGAAAAAAATTGTAAGTAAGTAAGTAACAAAATCTTTCTTGAATTCGCCACAGGGGCCTAGTGAGAGAGACATGCAAAAAGCTAGGTTCATTTTTCTTAATAAAGCAAGCTCTACCATCTATTTCAAATAAGGAATAGATGGCAGAAACAACTGATTTTTCCTTACCCTGGGCACCTGCAGCCAGCCTAAAATACCACCCTTTTTTCAAACAACTGCATTCACGTTAGGTTCATTTAGGTTCACTTAGCGTGGCACGCCATGCTAAATGATTTCCGTATTGTGATCCAAGAAGAATTTTCCGCATTGTGTATCCAAGAGGTGAAAACAATAAAGAGTTTGTTACTTACTTGTCATTTTTTCATCATTTCTTGAATGAAATATCTGTATTGTGTATCCAAGAGGTGAAATCAATAAAGAGTTTGTTACTTACTTACAATTCCTCATAATTTCTTGAATAAAATTTCCGTATTGCGTATCCAAGAGGTGAATTCGAGAAAGAGATTGTTACTTACTTAGAATTTTTTCATAATTTCTTGAATGAGATTTCTGTATTGTGTATCCGAGAGGTGAAATCAATAAAGAGTTTGTTACTTACTTACCATTTTTTCATAATTTGAAAAAAGCTGTAAAGCAGAAATTGCTGTATTGTGTGTCCAGGAAGTGAATTTAAGAAAGAGTTTGCTACTTACTTAAAATTTTTCATAATTTCTTGAATGAAATTTTTGAATTGTGTGTTCAGGAAGCGAATGCAATAAAGAGTTTGTTTAAAATTTTCTTCATAATTTCCTGAATTACATTTCTGTATTGTGCATCCAAACGGCATATTCAAGAAAGAGTTTGTTACTTACTTAGAATTTTGTCATAATTTCTTGAATGAGATGTCTTTATTGTGTATCCAGGAGGTGAATCCAAGAAAGAATTTGTTACTTACTTACAATTTTTGTCATAATTTCTTGAGTGAAATGTCTTGTGTTGTGCATTCAGGAGGCGAATTCAAGAAAAAATTTCTAACTTAATTACAATTTTTCATAATTTCTTGAATGAAATTTCCGTATTTTGTATCCAAGAGGTGAAAACAAAAAGTTTATTTACGCTTTTTCATAATTTCTTGAATGAAATATCTATATTGTGCATCCAAGAGGTGAAATCAATAAAGAATTTGTTACTTCCTTACAATTTTTTCATAATTTCTTTAATGAAATTTCCGTATTGTGGATCCAAGAGGTGAATTCAAGAAAGAATTTGTTACTTACTTACAATGTTTTCATAATTTATTGAAAGAAATGTCTGTATTGTGTATCCAGGAGGCGAATTCAAGAAAGAATTTGTTACTTACTTACAATTTTTTCATAATTTTCTTGAATGAAATTTCCGTATTGTGCATCCAAGAGGTGAAAATAATAAAGAGTTTGTTACTTACTTGAGATTTTCCCCCTAGTTTCTTGAATGAAATATCTGTATTGTGTATGCAAGAGGTGAAATCAATATAGTTTGTTACTTACTTAAAATTTTTTATAATTTCTTGAATCAAATTTTCGTATTGTGTATCCAAGAGGTGAATTCAAGAAAGAGATTGTTACTTAGAATTTTTTCATAATGTCTTGAATAAAATTTCTGCATTGCGTATCCAAGAGGTGACTTCAAGAAAGAGTTTGTGACTTACTTATAACTTTTTCATAATTTCTTGAATAAAATTACCGTATTGTGTATCCAAGAGGTAAATTCAATAAAGAGTTTGCTACTTACTTACAATTTTTTCAGGATTTCTTGAATGAAATTTCCATATTGTGTATCCAAGAGGTGAATTCAAGAAAGAGATTGTTACTTACTTACAATTTCTTCATAATTTAATGAATTAATAGAAATATCCTAAAGAATAAAGACAGGTTAAGCTTAAAGATATTTATTGCTTCAACATATTAATAGATTTAAAAAAAAAACATATTTACATAAAAATAATACTTAAATTTCACTCTTTAACATCCAGAAATGAGGATCCCATGATATAGAATAGTTTTTACCATGTCTTATGCATTTATCGCTATCGGGTATGTCCTTAGGTATCCACTGTGCGAAGAACCTAACCTTGTCTTCAGGACGGTGATAAGCCCCTTCAAATTTAGGACACTTAAATTCTTCTAGATTGAAAAGTGGAATCCTAGGGTCACACTTTTGAATTAAAACTTTATCCGTAGGTACATTACCCTTTACGTAGAATGCTTCAACGCCGAAAAAGCTGCAAATTTCACTGACTTCCTCCTGAACATTTCTCAGTTCCTGACCAGTTTTATTAAGCGGTGTAATCACTCTATCGTAGAATCCCAGTCTGTTTATACGACGTAGTGTAGCACTCCACAAGCTTTTATCATACTCAAACATATTATAGTTCACTATCCAATAATAACAGTCAATTTCTTCGAGTTCCATAGACAATAATAAAAATGCACATTCAAATAAACACCACAAGATGATTTTTTTCAAACCTATAAATTCTGTGTCATACAGTTCTATCATCTTGGAATCTATTAATGTAGTATTTAAGTAGAGAAGTACTTCATTAAACTCTTGTACCTTTACTCGAGGTTGAATGGAGTTTTGGCTAGGGGCATGAGTCCTAAAACCATCTGAATTTATTGTGGGGAGGAGTCAACCCGTAGAATTCATTGCGGGGAGGAGTCTTAGAACTCTCGGTATATGCAAATGAAGCCCGGAAATTACAATTTTTTAATAATTTCTTGAATGAACTTTCTGTATTTTGTATCCAAGAGGTGAATTCAAGAAAGATTTTGTTACTTTCTTACAATTCTTTCATAGTGACATATCTGACAACACATGATGACAAAGAATTTATTCATTATAATATATGGATTTTGTCAATATTATCCGATATATCCGACAAATGATATCAATAAAGAATGTTAATAAGGAATTTGCTCAATTTGATACTTAAATTATGTCAGTGTTATCAAACATATCTTTCAAAATATATTGATAAGGAATTTATTCACTCTGATACTTAGATTTTCTCAATTTTATCAAGCATATCTGACAAATCATGTTGATAGAGAATTTTTTCCCTTATACTTAGATTTTCTCTCAATTTTATCAAGCAAATCTGACAAAGGTCGATGAAATAGAATTTATTTACTATGAAACTTAGATTTTGTGAACGTTCTCTGATGTATCCGACAAAAGAATGATAATAAGGAATTTGTTCCCTATGATACTTAGATTTTGTCAGTGTTATCAAATGTATCTGTCAAAAGACATTGATAAAGAATTTATTCACTCTGATACTTAGATTTTGTGAATGTTATCTGACGTATCAGACAAAAGAAGTTGATGATGAATTTATTTACTCTGATGTTTAGATTTTGACAATGTTATCCCGTGTATCTGACAATAGATGTTAACATAGAATTTAATCACTCTGAAACTTAGGTTTTGAAAATGTTAACCGACATATCCGGCAAAGGATGTTGATAAAGAACCCATTCGCTTTGATACTTAGATTTTATCAATTTGATCCTGAACTATCCGACAAAAGATGTTGATGAAGAATTTATTCATTCTGACACTTAGCTTTTGTCAATTTTATCCCATGTATTCGAGAAAGAGATGTTGATATAGAATTTAATCAATCTGATACTTAGATTTTGTTCATTTTATCCAATATACCCGACAAATGATGTTGATAATACATTTAAAGGATGTTGATAAAAGCATTTATTCACTCTGATACTTAGATTTTGTCAATTTTATCCAATGTATCCAAGAAAGAGATGTTGATATAGAATTTAATCACTCTGATGCTTAGATTTTTTCAATTTTATCCGATATATCCGACATAGGATGCTGATAATGAATTTATTCACTCTGATTCTTAAGATTTTGTCAATTTTATCCGGGATATCTGTCAAATGATGTAGATAAAGCATTTATTCAATCTGATACTTAGATTTTGTCAATTTTACCCGATATACCCGACAAATGATGTTGATAACGCATTTAAAGGATGTTGATAAAGCATTTATTCACTCTGATACTTAGATTTTGTCAATTTTATCCAACATATCCGACAAAGGATGTTGGTAATGAATTTATTCACTCTGATACTGAGATTTTATCAATTTTCTTTGACGTACCCGACAAAAGATGTTGATAAAGCATTTATTACTTCTAATAAATAGAATTTGTCAGTTATTTGACCTATCTGAAAAATGATGTCGATAAAAAAAAGGTTGAATAATTTCAGTCAAAAAAAAATTAGTTTTTTAAAAGTTTAGTAAAAAAAAGTGCTACTGCAAACAGTATTTTTTCTAATAGTAAAAGTCACCAGTAAAAAAAAAAATTTAAACAAGAAAAACGGGTTTTAATTTTCTATAAAGCAGTGAAATACAAAACAATTAATTATACACAAATACTCCGAATATTTCGGCCCCACGTCCGGGAGCCTTTCTCAACGGAAAAAAATATAAAATGAAACAAAAAAATTTTTTTTTTTTAAAAACTTAACTTACATCAAAATAAAACATACTAAACACATAAAGAGAAAGAAAAAAAAAAAACAAAAAAAAAAATATAAATAAATAAGAAAAGAAAACTCACATATTAAATAAACACTTCCATGCACTGAATGTCAATAATGATTCAACTCGCCTCCTCACAGTATATAAATTGAAATATATATTAATAAAACACTTCCATGCACTGAATGTCAATAATGATTCAACTCGCCTCCTCACAGTATATAAATTGAAATATATTAAATAAACACTTCCATGCACTGAATGTCAATAATGATTCAACTCGCCTCCTCACAGTATATAAATTGAAATATATTAAATAAACACTTCCATGCACTGAATGTCAATAATGATTCAACTCGCCTCCTCACAGTATATAAATTGAAATATATTAAATCCATGCACTGAATGTCAATAATGATCAATATATTAAATAAACACTTCCATGCACTGAATGTCAATAATGATCTTCAGTGCATGGAAGTGTTTTATTTAATATATTTCTTATATTTCTAATTTATATTTCTTATATTTATATATATATTTCTTATTTCTTATATTATTTCTTATATTTATATTTTCTTATATTTCTAATATATTTCAAATTCTTAGCCAATGTCTTGTTTCAGGTGCCAAGACATACAACTTATCGCAAATATGATATTTGACAGAGAGTTCAGGGCTGGATTACGTTCATGTTTCATTTTCAAATGTGAATCGTGCAGTGAAGAGGTTACTTTACACACTGAAATGCCACCAGCACCGAAAAAGACATCAAAACCATCTCGCCAATCACATAGTTTGGAATCAGATTTACAGCCAGAAAAAACAGACTGAAAAAAAAAAAAGGCAAAAAAGAACCAATTTTACTACAGAAAGAGTAGCCAAAAGACGAAAGGTCAGCACAGGGACAATAAACGTTAACAAAGAAGCAGTGGGTGGTGCAATAAACACTGGTATGAGTCATGCCCAGATTCAGGAGCTTTTTTCTACAGTTGGTTTAAACTGTATGTCACAAAAAGTTTTTACAAAATATGAAATGGACATTGGTGATTACTTGAAAAAAACACTTCATCAATATTTACTGAACAATGGCAAGATTGAGCGCAGAATGGCTACTAAAGCAGGCGAAAAAAACCGACATGCATGGTTCAGTGGAGACTTGTATTATAGTTGATGGTGGCTGGTGCACTAGAAGCTATGGCAATAGGTTTTCTGCGTTGTCTGGTTGTGGAGTCGTCATTGGTTTTTATTCAAAAAAGCTTCTACATGTTGGGATTAGAAATAAATACTGATGCATTTGTATGAAGCATCGAAGGAATGAAAACACTTTGCTTCCCGACCATACGTGTTTGATGAACTGGCAGGGACCAAGCCCAGGTATGGAATCTGATATTTTAGTCGAGGCATTTCGAATCCCTCCAACTCTGCACTCTTTAAAATATGTTAGATCTATCGCTGATGGTGACTCTAGCACCCATGCAGAGCTTACAGCCAAAGTACCGTACGGTAGATATATCGAAAAAATTGAGGGTGCCAACCATGCATGTAAGTGCCTAAAAAAAGAGGCGAATACAGGAGGCTTCTTAGTGGTTTAAAAATAAAGAAAATGTGCAACTTTGCAAGAAACGCAAATGCACGCAAAACCAAAGAAGGGAAAAAGGGGTCAAAGACCTTGTAAATGAGCTGAAAGCGATACCATTGCATTTCTTTCGCGGTGATCATAGACAGTGCCCAGAATGCTGCAAAATGGCAGGAAAAATTGTTGAATTCAGCGAAGAAGGTGCCCCAAGCAATAATTTCCTTAGTCATGTGTATTCAGCCTTTGACACTTTAACTAGAAGAGCTCGATTTCTCATCGGAAACAGTACTAGCAACCTTGCAGAGTATTTTATGAGCATAGTTGCTAAGCTTATCGGGGGAAAAAAAACATAATGGTGACAAAAAAGAGCCCGATACAAAACGCGTGTTACCGCTGCGGGCATAAAAATATTCTAAGGGACATTCTGCCCGTTTGCATATTTTTCACAGAAGTTTAGGATCTACACCAAGTCGTTTGTTGAAGCGACTTGCTGAGCAGCGGGCCAGAAGAGCAATAAACAAGCAGAGGTGGAAAGCTAAAAGACGTCTGTTTGGAAAACGATTTACGAAAAAAGTTTCAAAACCCGACAAAAAAACTACGGCCCGAATGCATGTGTTCCAGATTTACATCTTGATTCTCTTGAAGATGCAAAAAGTGATTTTCTGAACCGTGTTCAGTGTACTGATTTAGAAATTCATGAAATAGAAGAAGCAATACAACTTCAGATAAATTGTATTGACAACAGATGGCTAGAATACAGAAAAAATAGGATAACTGCGTCAGTAGCTGAAATAATTTGTAAAAGACGGACAAAGACTGTTGCACCGTTAGTGCGCCAACTGCTTTACCCGAAAAACCGCCAGACTAAAGCAATGGAACATTGGCAAATGTACGAACAAAAAGCTATATCGGCTTTTGAGAAAAAGATGAACTGCAAAAGTGCATCCTACAGGACTTTTTGTTCATATTAAATACGGATATTTTGCAGCCAGTCCTGATGGAATAGCCACTTTTTTGTCTGGTGATACGGCGGTTTTGGAAGTGAAATGTCCTTTCAGTGCCAAAAATTCAAATGTAGAAGAATGGAGGCTATCCCAAAAAAATATTTGTCTTGAAAACAAAAATAATGGCACATTACAGCTTAAAAGGTCACATAATTATTTCTACCAAATACAAATGCAATTAGAGTGTTGTAACATTCTGAATTAGAGTGTTGATTCTGGCTATTTTGTTATTTTGTTCTGCAAAGGCGATCCGTTTATTGAGAAAATCAATCGTGACAAAGAAAATAATGCTACCAAAATTACAAAAGTTTTATCTTGAAGCAATATTGCCAGAAATAGTTGACGCAAGATTACCGAGAAATATGGAAATACGAGAGCCGTTTTTATAAAAAGAATTTGTACAGTATTAACACTCACGACAGACAAATAATTGCTACTATACGAATTAAATAAAAAAAAATAAAATAAAATAAAAACAAGTAGATAATTGCGAATACCACACTGACTTTCCTTGACGATAAATAAAAGTTCAAAAAGGGATAAATTGTTTTAATAGACAATAATAATTAACAAAAAATACTGGATATTTCTGTCACATTTACAGTGACATTAAAAGGATCTATTAAAAGGATTTATCTCTATTTGAACATTTATCTATTGTTTTTAACTGAAGTTTTTTCAAGGGGAATTAAGGAGCAACGTTAAAAACTTACACTAGACAGAAATTGAACGTACACAAAGGGGGTTACCCCCTCCTCAACACCTCGTTCTTCACCCTAAAGTTTTTTAGCACTTTAAAAAAATATTTTTTTGTTCTAATTAAATGGCCCTTGTGTTTCATGAGTCGTTATTAACTTTATAGTTAAAATTTCTAATTAAATGACCCTTGTGTTTCATGAGTCGTTATTAACTTTAGCGTAAAGAGCGAGATGTTGACGAGAGGGAAACCCCCTGTATATACGTAATAATTTCTGTTACTTTCAATCTTTATTGTTTGCTGCTTAATTTCAGTTAAAAAATAATTTTTTTATAGTTTAATTTCTGGTGGTTTTTGAAATAGTGCCAAGAAAGCTGGCTCCACCTCCACGGAAAAATTCCCCCTCCCACAGATAGATCCTCTAGACAATTCAATCCGGGAGAAAAATTTACCCCGGACAATTGCCCTTAACATCTCCATCCTTAAAATTTACTCGACAAAGGGAAAGTAAGACAATAAAAAGAATTTCGCATAGGAATTTTCGCAAATTTCCACAGTATAAAATTTCCTCAGAAAATTTCACCCCCTCCCCCCTCGGAAAATTCTCTCCTGATGTAAAATTTTCCCTGTGGAAAATCCCCTGAGCAGAAAATTCCCCACCCCTCCCTCACCCGAAAAATTTATGCCAACTTCGCAATAAAAAATACTATACGTAAACAATGGGCAAATTTTATAATGGGATGCTTCACAAAAAGCTGTAGTAAGTTTTTCTTAATCAGCCTTATGTGCTGGTACACCCTTCAGAGGAGATATGCAGACCATACTGTCAATATGATCTTATTCCTATAAATAAAAACCTGATTCCATATCATCATGTGGTGAAAACTATTTTTTCAAAGCAAATTTCAAAAAAATTACCCTAATCAGAGACAAATTTATACAAATGAATCTGTCCATGGTAAGAAAGGTGGAGCAGCTTCATGCATTCCATCCCTGGACCTTAATCTTTATATTCTCCTTCCACTGGGATCCTTTATTTTGTCGGCTGAACTGTGTACCATCCACCTTGCCCTAGATCTTTTATAGATTATTGTTTAGGGTCTAAAAGTATTCTCTCTTTAACTGACTCCCAATCTGCAATACATGTGCTCTCAAGTTTAAACAGAATTGTTGATGATAAGGGCACACTTCTTGTGTGCGATCACACAAGAAGTGTGATTTTTGTATCTTGACCAAGCCCCATCCCCTCCTTTTTCATAGATTAAAATTTTGTTTAGTGTCATATCGGGAAAATCTAAATATTGGTTATTACAAGGTCTAAGAATTTAGGGTACTTGTGCATAATATGGTACCCACAAAAGAAGTCAAGTTTGGTTAATGCTAATAAAAAAAAATAGGATGAATATATAATAGATTGGAAAACAAATTTGGGCTATATATTTGCACGTTGGTGGGTGGGGGGTGGGTGGTAGAACATAGCATATATTAAATACGTAACCTAACCAAGGTACCTCCCCCCCCCCTAAACCCCAAAAAACAACAGTTTAAATATTGTAACCGCAATGGAAATCACACTTTGAATTCCTTTTCTCTATTGCAAATACCCGTTTGTCGGGTTTCGTGTCTAGTTTCCTTGATACTGTTATAGCGGTGGGTACCAGACAGTGCACAGGTACCGAATTTAGCCACAGAAATAGGGTAGGCCTACCATAGAGGCAGGTAAATGAAAAAAAGGTATTTGTTTGCGGTTTGAGGACTTCTTGTATTCGAGTTTTGTGTTTTATGTTTCAGCAATGGTAGCATAGGGGCTAGATCAAAATTATATATGGAAGCTTTATTACCCTAAAATCTGGACGGAAGAAGATATCATAATATGGCAATCCGAGAGCCATTTCTAAACGAGTTGACGGGTAAATAAAACTGCATACATGGCTTCAAAGATAATGTAATTCGGAATTAATGTTTATTTACTGCGTACACTAAAAAAAAGTCTCAAGTGCTGAAAACGAATGCATTTATACATATGTATGTTATTACTATATACTGGAAATAAATTTATACTTCTTAGCTGTCCTCGTCATTGAAATTATCCTGTCTAGATAATGCTAAAACCGTGGTAGGAGTTTCTTCAAAATAAAAAAAAAATTCATCTATTTTGAAGGTCAGTCTGGGCCAAAAGATAAAAGGAAAGCCCCATCTTTATGAATTTTCTAACCCCTTCATGCACAGAACGATGCGCGATTTCGTAAGGAGTACAATTGCTTCTGTCACGAAAGAAGAAAATACAGACCAGGACTTAGTCAAGGCTCAAAAAGTAATTGTGGTGCTTAGAAGTACCGCCAATTACCAAAATCTGTAAGCCATTTCTTAACGGATCGAAGGCAGGGGGGTAATTTGCTATAGGACAGGAGCGGCAACTGGTCCCTCTACACCCAATTTTACCCCTCCCCCCAAGACCTCAGTTTGCCCGCCCAGCTGAAATTTAGTTTCTGCAAAAAAATCTTGTCCCTAAGATAAGCCTGCAAAATACAAGTATCCAGAGAAACAGGCAGTTTTCTTTAGTATATTTTTGTCTTTACGGTAATATACGGATCATTTCTCAGTTTTCCCTGTCATTTTCATTTGATTTGGGAAAATTGGCTCCAACTTTGCCACCCCACCCCCCAGGACTTTGAAAAAAATTCACGCCACTGATCGAGGGGCACATAAAATTGATTGCATGACTTCTAAGCAAGACAGTATCTCTTTGGTTTCCTTTTTTTTGGGGGGGGGGGGACAAAAAAAAAACATCAAAATTTGTTTATATGGTTGAATTTTTTTGGTGGTTTTTTTTACGAGTCTGACAAAAATTCCAGAGGGGTTAAACCACCTCTCAATACGGCCTTGCTTCTGAGAAAATGTTTCAGTTTTTAACGAGTTGGAACAATCATAGATATAATTGCTGATGCTTGGACTTTACTAAGTGTCAGCAATAAGCTACTGTAGACGACAGTAGTATAGCGTAAACAAGCTTTCGGGTGGGTGACGGTGAATGTCGTATGCACTCGGCTTTTTCGGCCAGACCACTTATGCTGCACTATATATCCCCCCTCCACTTCCCCCAACACCCCACCCAGCACAGGATGCTCCATCTCATAGTTGAACATCATCGTATTTTCTCATAATTGCTGTTAGATACCCGAAAAAAACAAAAAAAGAAAGTACCTGTTGCAGCAAAAGTTTCCTTCTTAGATTTATGTGTCGCTCTTAGGTTCGCCGCTTCCTTTACTACTGCCTTTAAGGGTGGTGCAGGGGTTTTGGGTTGAACTTTTTCAGCGGGCGTCTTTTTTGCTTGAGTTTTTTTATTGTCCAAACCGGTTTTTCTTCTTCTTCTTCTTCTTCCTCGTCCAGCATATCTTCTTCCCTTGTGGATCCAGCTCCCGCTGAAAGTGCACGCTTTCGTAGGTCTTCGTCTTTCATAGGGAACGTCAACTATATATGAAATCAAAATAAGGTAGACAATCATTATACAGTCCATGGAGCATTAGTCAGGTCTGACCCACGGAATGCTTCCCAGCGCAGTGGTTTGATAATAAAAACACGTAAATGGTATTTACCTCTTTGAGGCACTAACTAGTTGGTAAAATATTCATTCTAGTTTTATGAGTCTATGCCCCCTTATATTCCCCCAGCGCATAACTTACAACCCTTGCCCTGACGGCTGGGGGGAATTTCATCCTCAAAAACATGATTTCCCATCTGGAAATCACCTACGCTGAACAAAATGGATATCTCAAAATTTTGATTGGATGTGTTTGGAGAAATGGTGAGCGTGGAAGGAGTGTTAGTTGCCTTCTAATCACTTTCGACTATTTAAAAGGGCAATAGCCATTCAAATTTTCAATCAAATGAGCCCTTTTAGAAGCTTCTACGACTACTCCTTCGATATGAAGGGCCCTGGCATGGAAAAATAAAATTCGAGACGAAGTCTCCCAAAAATGTTTGGGGGAATGGTGGGTGTGAGAAGGAGACTAATTGCCTTCCAATTACGATTCAATTTTAGGCGTGGAGATGTTAAGGGTAATTGTCCGGGTTAAATTTTCGCCAGGATTGAATTGTCCAGAGAATATTTCTGTGGCGAGGGGGGTTTTTCCGTGGAGGTATATAAATCTAGGGTATAACAAACCAAAGTCGACTAGAAATAAAGTCATAATTATTCAAATTTAAAACGAACACGAATTCCTACCAATAAATAAATGTGAATCGAAACAAACAGAAACTAAAAATAATAATCCAGTCTAATTTGAAACGAACAGAAATTACCACAAAAAAATAAAGCTAACGATCACTAAGCCTTCTAAAAGTTAATTCGTAAATTACTTCAGAAAAAAAAATAGTGGACAAAAAAACTTAAAACGAACAGAAATTATTCTGTATGTGAAAGGCGCTTTCCCCTCCTCAACGCCTCGCTCTTTACGCTAAAGTATTACTCTTTCTCACAAATCTATTTTTTAAAACAATAAAAAACTTTAGCGTAAAGAGCGAGGCGTTGAGGAGGGGGGGGAGAGCGCCTTTCATATACAGAATTCAAAACAAGTCAAACTCAAAACGAGCAGAAATTAACATAAGTTGGGCTCAAAACCCCTATGCCTTCCCAAGGCCAGAACATAATTTGCACTTTACTGAAAAAAAAAACAAATGAATGTGCATTGTCAGTTTAATGTGCATATACTGATATTTAGTAATCAAAATCTTAATATTATTTGATTTATTAAAATTATAAAAGTAAAAACATTTATGTTTTTTTTTCAGTAGAGTGCAAATTATCTTCTGGCCTTGGGAAGGCATAGGGGTTTTGAGCCCAACTTATGTTAATTTCTGCTCGTTTTGAGTTTGACTCGGTTATTTATTGTAATTTCTGTTCGTTTTGAGTTTCATTTAGTTATCGATGCTGATTTGTGGTAGTTTCACGTTTGGTAGATTATTTGAGTTTATATTTGCTAATTTTTTTGTTTAATGGAGTTCTTTACTTTTCTTTGAAAAACTTTTTTTGTGGAAAAAGTTTTTTTTTAATTAATTAATGGAAAAAGTATCTTTTCCAACGGTGGAAACAACCGAAAGTGCACTTTATGGGAATGTGTTATCAAGTCAAATTTATAAAAAGCGATTAGATATAAATATAAGTTTTTAAATGACCCCTTAAACAGCTCTCTTTTGTTACAGTAGCCTTCTAGTTTCTGCTAGTCAGTAGGTGATTTATGAAGTCCTGTCTTCATTATGGCTTTTTCAGGGGAAGTCGGCCGAGTAAAAACAGCTTTTTGCTCAACGAAAACAAACATTTCTTAAAAACATGTATTGTTTT
Organism: Artemia sinica; assembly: GCA_027921565.1. NCBI lineage: Eukaryota > Metazoa > Arthropoda > Branchiopoda > Anostraca > Artemiidae > Artemia > Artemia sinica. The sequence continues at coordinate 3,407,347 of CM051264.1, read as the reverse complement.
GTGAAGTATGGATGATGAACTTCATGTTATAGACTAAAAGTTTTCGTAGCTGTCAAGGTTGTTTGCAGTATTTTCTATAGGTGTCTTATCTCCCCTAGATCGGTGATAATTAGAAACTACATTAAAAATAAGTTTTTCAACTGAAACTACGGACAGCCATTTAAAATCAAAACGAACATACATTATTCCGTATAAATAAAAAAGATCATGGCAATGTTGTTTCTACATTAAATTTTAATAAAAAAACGAACAAAGATTAATTTAAAAAAAACAAAGTTTTTCCGAAGGAAGTAAACAGCGAAGTTGAAACTTAATCGAACAAAAATTATTACTTCACAGCCTATCTAACATATATCAATAAAACTAGTACAAATAAACCAACTAATTATGTTTCTCTACGCTTTTAGGAATATACAAAACTAGCGCTTTACTGAAAACACAAAAGTCAAGTATAAAAAACAGGATTATTGATTTAAGAATCAAAAATGAGCATGTAGCTTAACAACACTAAACGAATCGATAAGGCATTTCATAGTCTTACAGCAGTTGTGACATCAGTAACTTTCAGTATACAATTAAAATTATCTTAAAACATAAGCGTAAAACTGAATATTTTTTTTAATAACCGCGAAGTAATTGAACAGCATACAGAAATATTGGATTGACTTATCAAGCCGCATTTTGGTCTTGCCAGCTATAATACCAATATTGTGTAATATACAGTCTTAAATTTTAAGAAATATATATATATATATATATATATATATATATATATATATATATATATATATATATATATATATAGATATATATATATATATATATATATATATATATATATATATATCTTTATATATATATCTTTATATATATATCTTTATATCTTTATATATCTATATATCTATATATCTTTATATATATATTTATATATATATATATATATATATATATATATATATATATATATATATATATATATATATATATATATATATATATATATATATATTTATATATTTATATATATATATATATATACATATATATATAGAATATATATATATATATATATATATATATATATATATATATATATATATATATATATATATATATATATATATATATATATATATATATATATATATATATATATATATATATATATATATATATATATATATAAAGGATTGATAATATTTGTATTTTGTAAAACGTGTCCTTAATTGGTTTGCTTTTACTATACCAAAACTCCTATATCATTTTTGCGTTTTCAGTAAAGCGCTAGTTTTGTATAATCCTGAAAGTATAGGGAAACATAATTAGTTGGCTTATTTGTACTAGTTTTATTGATATATGTTAGATATAATCTGTGAAGTAATACTTTTTGTTCATTTTAAGTTTCAACTTCGCTCTTTACTTCCCTCAGAAAAACTTCGTTTTTTTTTTAAATTAATCAGGGAAAACAGGAATGAAAAATAATTAATAATTATAATGAAAAATAATTGGAATGAAAAATAATTAAAAATAATTAATCAGGTATGTCCATTTTGAACTCCAATGTCACTTTTGAACCCGAACTGATTGTCGCTGCGGGAAGAGAACCCTTTCAAGAAGTTTACTAATTATCGAACAAACAGCAATTGTGTAAAATACCGCTGCTCCCCAATTGACGGTACTGCACATAGAATATACACGTATAAATTTTTCTGGTCCTTTTATATCTTCAAAATTCTTATTTTACATCGTCGTGTACAAGGAAGAAAAGAGATAAGGTTGTTTTATTTGATGTTTTCCAGATAGTTTTTTATTTGTGAATATTTCATTTGTGTTTTTTACTAGTTCAATATTTCAATTTGAACTAGTTCATTAAGAAATACACTGAACAAGCTATGCCAAAAGATGAACAAGATACGTCATTTCAGTACAGACTGATTAGTTGTTATTTCCAGCTTATCTCTTTTGTTCATTGCATGCCTTGAGCTTGATAACAATTAAATAAAAACAACTTATTTTTCAAGATGAAAGTAAAGAGCGACATTAAAAATTTAAACGAAAAGAAACTATTGCATATATGAGGGGGGAGGGGTACCTCATCCTCTCCTCATCGATCTTTGCTCTAAATTTTTATAATGCGTTAAAAATACTACTGATTACGGTTTAACAGCCCTGGTTTTTAAGTAGAATTCTTTCTTAAAAAATTAGTAAAAAAGAAAAGTCAACATTAACATAAAGAGCGGCGGACTGAGGTGGGGGTAGTCCTCCTCGCATACGGAATAATCTCTGCTCGCTTTAACTTTAATTTCCCTCTTTACTTTCATCTGATTTTTTTTCATTTAATTTCAGTTCGTTTTTAATAACCGAGGAGAACGTGAGGAGAGCTACCTCCCACTCAAACCCAACTCTTTAAATCAAAATCCAACTTTTTTACAGCAATACATCGAGAAAAGGGGCTCATTTAATGCATTAACTTTTCGAAGAAAAGAATAATTATCCAAGATAAAAAAAATTGTCTCTTTAATAAGAAGGGGACTCTTGTCCCCTCAGCACTCACGACGATTCCCACTAATGTCGCTCCTAAATTTGGCTAACTTTATGAGTTGCTACTATTGAACGTACACCATTATAATCCGCTACACTAGAGGATTTAAATTCTGTGATGAAGGAGGGAAAATCTAAAAATGAGCAGATGAAAGTTTCATAGACTTGTCTTTGGAAAAAAAACTCTCAAAGTTTTAGCCACTTTTTCTATGATTTTTTTTTTAAAACGAATCATCGCTCTTCCCTCTGTGTAGCCCAAATCAATGCTTCTAGACAGTTTCTTGTCAACCCTTGAGCATCAGAGAGAGAACATAGCCCCTTGAGCCCTTTCAAATAGAGTAGAGAGTAGAACCAACATTTGATAAGACGAGCAGTAGGAATACAGGACAAGGGAAGAGGGACACACGAAATTTTACATAAAAGGGAAATGACCCGTAAGGCTCATAAGATATCCCTTGATCTTGCGGCCCTCCTACTCTAAAAAATTAAATCGTGTAGGAAACAATATTATTCATTTTACAAATATGTTAGTGTGCACTTACTTTGAACCTTATGAAGTATGCAAAGTGTCTCATTAGTCCATACACGGGATTCTGTTTTGACCATGCCCAGAGGTACATTTGCATAAGAAGGGGGCGTTTACTCCACCCTCCCCATAGATTAATCAAAAGGACCCCCCGGAAAATTGAAAAATAGTAGCCTGAAAACACACATCATCCCCAAACTCTAGAGGAAATGATCTTCCCCCTCCCAAATATTTGGCCTGTGTCAGCCTATCCAGGGGATTAGCTCATTCCTCAAGGCATTCCAGATTGAGTGTGTATAGCGTTTTGTCATTTTTTGGCAATTTGTTTGATTTCAAAAGATTGGTATCAGGCTAAAAGCATGTAATAGGAAGAAATAATCCTTCTGTATCTGTAACTCATTCCTCATGCTGTGTTTTGCGGAAAACAGCAGCGGTTTGGGGGATTACGTACGATGTTTTACTAATATTCTTGTTGGGAGAAGCAACTCCGTATGGTCTTGGTATTTTCCAACTTATGCGAAAACGTTCTCTGTGGTCAATTGGACTACAGACTAAATATACTACACGGAAAAACTGATTGTTTTTGTTAGATTTCATATCAGTTCCACATATCATGCCAGGATATGTTTTGTAACTTAATAAGGGCTTTTGATATGGTAATTTCCTTTCAAATAAGAACTTTCTCAACATTCTACGGCCACTGGTTCGATGCGATCCCCCTTGGGGGGGGGGGGAGAGAAAACGGACATACATCAATGCTTCCCCTGCAAAAAAATTCCATGTTGTTCAGGGGGGGAGCTATGATTCTCTTGAATTAAGAACTTTGATCAGGATGATTGCAATAGTGCACTTTACATGACGGTCCAATGCCATTTTGAGGGATTTTACAGCCTTTTCCGAAATTTTTACTTTCTCTTTGTCGACTCAATTTTACACATTGAGACGTTAGGGAGAGGGATTATCCTGGGAAAATTTGCATCTGCGATGGAATTGTCTGGGGGATTTTTCTGTGGGAGGGGAAAATTTTCTGCGGGAGAAATTCTCCATGAAGAATTTTTGTCATCCGCTATCGACTCACAGTGTGGGGCATTGACCGCAGCAGAGCTCCTACCCTCGCCCAAAACAGGCCACTATGGAGACGAGTAACGGCACTGACTACTGGTTTCCTCTGCGCTGGCGACGCTGCTGAGCAAGAGCTTAAGTCTGGTAAGTAAAAATAAAGAATTTTTTCGCGAGAGAAATTTTTTTCGACATAACGCCTTAAATGAAGCATCCTTTCTCAGACCACACTGCCTTTCTATGACGGACAAATAAATGTTCAAATGGGGATCAATCTATTTATTTAGACAGTGAAAACAGGTACAAAAGTTTCGATATTTCGATCACATATACAGCGATCGTCATCAGTAGAAATACTTTTGGGTCATTCACAAAATACTGAACTTCCGGGTCATTCACTAAATTTTTTTCGGAGAGAGATTAATAACAGTTCACTCGAACGTGTGCCTCATACCACACTGGCGGATCGAGAGAGACCCCGCCCCCTCCCTATATATTTTTTTCTAACACCCTCTGTCCGTTTTTTTTTCCAGTTTTTCATTCTTTTTTGTAAATAAATTTGTCAATTTGGTCAATTATTAAATAACTGTTTAATTTTTTATACATAGAAATTATTAATATTATGACTAAATGTATTATTTTATTATATATCCCACTATTTATTTACCCAATTAAATTGTGAAAATACTTACTTATGTTTTAGTCGACAAATTTCCCTGTCTTAGTCAGATCACTAACTGAAGCTGACTGAATCAATTGAATGAATAAAACAAAAATCTTTTTCTTCCGTCGTTAGTCGTATATATATAAGTATTTGAAGAAGAGATTAACATTTTCTCCAATTAAATAAAAAAGTTATTTTCAATTGAAAGTAAAGAACACCGTTAAAACTCAAAAGGAACAGAAAGCAGTCCATATATGAAGGCGGCAAGGCCGTACCCAGAGGGCGGGGTGTGGTAGGGGGTTTGAACCCCCCCCCCTCCCGCCCTAAATGTTTGTCTGACTCGTAAAAACAAAACAAAAATGAATATAAACAAATTTTGTATGCGTTTTTTTTAGGTTTTTTTGTGTACCCGCCCCCCCCCCGAAATTTTTTTTGAGTAAAACCCCCTCTGAGAAAAATTCTGGGTACGGCCTTGGAAGGAGGTGCTATCCTTCTCAATACCTTACTCTTCACGCTAAAGTTGTTAACACTTTTAAAAAAGCTTCCTATTCTAATCAAACGGCCCTTGTGTTTCAGGAGTCTTTTTTAGAAAGTTGGATCTTGTAAAATTCCCTCCGGACAATTTCCTCTCCTTCGCATACTTACATTTGAAAAAAAAAAACTAATTTCTAATCATTTTCCACAGTCCAAAAAAAAAAAAAAAAACTACCCCGTTCCGTGTAATTTTTTTCCATGGAAATCACGGGAATTTAGAATGAATTCAATTTATAATAATTTAATTAGGGGAGAGGTGAAAATTTCTAATAGTAGTGAGTTACATAGTAGTGACAACCCTTTAGGCGAAAGTTGGGACGAGATTAAAGCTGACAAGTCAACAGACTACAGCTAAATTTGCAAATAAAAAAAAATCCCCTTAATTTATAATGCATGGGTATCGTTGGCATATTTCCATATTTAAACTTTGATTACCTAAGTAGCTTAAATGTTTTTAACCTATTAATTTAATCAAGGGTGGCGACCAGGTATAATTTTTTTCTTTCAAATAAAACATAGTTTCCTATTTTTACTAGATCTCATTTGCCGATCTGAATTTATAAAGGCAACATATCTGCTGTACTGGGGATTTTCGACGTCTTTTCTATGATTAATATTTTGGCCGGATTTTCGAAGTTTATTAAGATGTGAATTTTATTTATTTGTTCGTCTTCTTTCTCTTGTATGCTATTTTTTGTCCTTTTTGTTAGATGATTTAACTAAAAAAAATTTCTAACATACAGCAAATCATCCGAGAAAATCAGCCTAGTGAAGAAAAAGAGAATATCCGTCCCATTCAGAGTCATTCAAAGAGGAGGGGCAACCGAGTCAGTTGCCCAGGGCTCCACGGCTGGTGGGGGGGGGGGCACCGCAGCTAGGAAACTGCCCACTTTGATCACGTTTTCCTGTTTGTTTCGGCTTCTCTTTCGCTTAGATTTTCAGAGGAGGGAGGGCGCTGTAATTATTTCCTTCCTGGGCATCACCAATCCTAGGAACACCCTGGTCCCATTATCAACATATTTACAATGCTCAACACAAACCGATGCCCAATTTGGTGAAAGCTTTAAAAGATGCCAAAACCGAATCGTTGAATTCCAACTGCCAACGGTCTCTGAACAAGATAGTTTAAATAATAATATGAAGCAAAAACTTGGCTTGCTAAAATTTTCAATAAAATAGGGCGCAAAAGAGTTCACGTACCTCATAATCAACATAACTGAGCAACACTAGCTTGGGTCTTCCTACTCGTGCGTCTTGGGTGGTGGTTGGTTAAGGGGTTTCCTTTTTAGAGATTAATCGAAAAAACTTTTTACACAAAATAAGCTTTTCAAAAAAAGTAAAGAAATCCATTAAACCAAAAATGAACAAAAATAAAATAATCAAATAATCTACCAAGCATACAACTACCACAAATCAGTATCGATAAATAAATAAAACCCAAAACAAACAGAAATTAAAACAAGTCAAACTCAAAACGAGCAAAAATTAATCTGAGTAGGGTTCTAAACCCTATGCTTTCTAAAAGCCTGAATATAATTTGTACTTTACTGAAAAAAATTCAAACATCAGTTTAATATACATATGCTGATATCTATTCCTTAAAATCCTAATTAATTTCTGTTTTCTTAAAGTTATAAGTGAAAACATTTAAAAGGACTTTTTTTTCAGTAAAGATATACCTTATATGCCCCCAGGGCATAACTTACAGCCCTTGCCCTGAGGGGTGTGGGAGGGGGGGTTGATCATCCTTAAAGACATAATATCCAGAACTTTCAACTACGTTGAAATAAATGGCTATCTCAAAATGTCGATTGGATGTATTTGGGGAAATGGTGGGCATGAGAGGGAGGTTAGTTGCCCTCCAATCAGTTTCGAATAGCCTATTAAAAAGGGCACTAGCCCTTTCAATTTCCAATTGAATGAGCCTTTTTTGAAATTTCTACGACAACATTTTCTATAAAAACCTTATATGCCCGAAGGGCAGAGCTTACAACCTTAGCCCTGTGGGCTCTAGGGGGAGAGTCATCCTCAAAGACCTAATTTCCAGAACCTTCATCGACGTTGAACAAAATGGTTATCTCAAAATTTTGATTGGATATTTTTCAGGAAATAGTGAGCTTGATAGGGGGGCTACTTGTCCTCTAATCACTTCCGACTATTAAAGAGGGCACTAGCCCTTTCAGTTTCCAATAAAATGAGCCCTTTTTGAAGTCTCTACGAAAATGCTTTCTATAGAACCTTATAGACTCCCAGGGCATAACTTACAACCCTTGCCCTGAGAGCTGTGGGCGTCCTTAAAGACCTAAGATTCTTAAAGACCTGATCTCCAAAACTTTCAGCTACGCTGAACAAAATGGCTATCTAAAAATTTTGATTGTGTGTTGGCGAAAAGGTGGGCGTGAGAGGGTGGTAAGTTGCCATCCAATCACTTTCAACTATTAAAAAGGGAACTAGCCCTTTTTCAAGTTTCTACGACAAAGCTTTCAATAGAAACCTTATATGCCCCCAGGGTATAACTTATAACCCTTGAACTGAGGGGTCTGAGGGGGTTATCATCCTCAAAGACCTAATTTCCAGAACTTTCAACTACGTTGAACAAAATGGCTATCTCAACGTATTGAGTGGATATGTTTGGATAAATGTTGAGCGTGGAAGGGTGTGTTAGCTGCCTTCCAATCACTTTCGACAATTAAAAACGGCACAAGTCATTTCAATTTCCAATCGAATGAGCCCTTTTGAAGTTTCTACGACAACGCTTTCTATGAAAACCTTATATGCCCCCAGGGCATAACTTATGACTCTTGTCCTGAGGGCTGTGGAGGAGTGTCTTCCTCAAAAACATAATTTCTATCTAGAAATCAAATACGCTGAACAAAATGGCTATCTGAAAATTTTGATTGGATGTGTTTGGGGAAATGGTTGGCGTGGAAGGGGTGTCAGTTGCCTTCTAATCACTTTCGACTATTAAAAAGGGAACTAGCCACTCCAATTTCTAATCGAATGAGCCCTTTTCAAAGTTTCTACGACAACTTCTTCGATACGAAGTGCCTTGGCCTATCCCCCCCCCCCAAAAAAAAAAAAAAAAAAAAAATTAAACATTGTGCCAACATTGTTCTTTACTTAGGCGGCGCGGTTGCACTGCCTATGAGAAGACGAAGGCGTCTTAAGTATGTACATCGAAGTCCAAAGTATAATCAGAATATGACGTCTTCTTTTCAAGTGGAAAAAGAATAAGCCTTGTTAAACCATTAAAGCATATCAGATAATATGAATGATATTCGGCAAATATGATGAAGACTTTGTAATAAACTTTATGCTTTGTATTTTAAAATACTTCTTAGATTAAAAAAAAAAAAATCCAACTTTTTTTCTTGTAATCTTGTCAAAGCAGTCTCTTTGGTTTGTACCATGAATATTACTACTACTACCAATAGCTCACCGAAGCATCAAGCCACCTGAGGCCAACAGAGCTACACACACTCCCTCTCAGTCTAATCAAAGATTTCCTCAAACACCCTCCCAAAAAGTTCCCATCTCCCTTAAATCTTTCCTTATGGCATCCTCACACCCAACCAAAAACAATCGGCTTTTTGTTTATCCCTAGACCATTGGTGTACCTCTAACTATTGACCGTCGAACCATTCATGCAATTCTAAACCTAAGTTTGAGCAATCCATTTATTAAATTAGAGCTGTCACAGATGAGACGGACACAAGAAGCTCAAAATATTTTCCATAAATATATCCTAATCTTATTACCTTAAAAAAAGAAGAAGAAAAAAATGACAAAAATACCAGATTCAACGTCTTTTAAAAGCAGTTTAAGGATAGTCAAAATAAAACCCGAAAAATGGCAATAAAACATAATATGTACTAAAATCCCATACTCAGGAAGTGGCGATACTTGAGGGGCTGTCCAAGGGAGTAGGCTATGACCTGCTCTTTAATTTTAGAGAGCTGTAATTAGACTTGGAAAAGTATTTATTTTTGCACATACTTTATGTCTAAATATTTCAATTTTTTAACTTGTAATGCAAAGTGAGGCTGAAAAAAAAAGCAGCAGACCCTAGAAGAAGCATACAAAAAATATAAGTAGTGAGTTTTTTAAACAACATTTTTTAATAATTCCAATAAAAGCTGGCATATAAAAGGTCATCACAGTCCAATATCACAGTTAGGTCTTCACAATCAACTGGGAAAACTAGAAAAAAAGTATATTAGACTTACAGGAATACAAATCAAAGAAATCACCCTCAAAGAAATAGTTATAGATCCTTCGACTATGTTGAACAAAATGGTTATATTAAAATTTTGATAAGATGACTTTGGGAGAAAAGGGGCGTAGGAGGGGGTCTAGCTCCCCTCCAATATTTTGGTCACTTAAAAAGGGCACTAGAGCTTTTGATTCCCGATCAAATGAGCCCTCTTCCGATCATCTAGGATCACTGTTTCAATACAATTACCCTTAAAAAAAAAAACACATCCGTGATCTCGTTTCTGGCAAAGAATGCACAATTCCAGATTTTTGCATGTAGGATTACAAAACCTTTGCAGAAGGGTTCTCTGATATACTTTATCAGATGGTATGATTTTCATTAAGGCCACTTGATGTTTTAACGGTGATTCCCACCTTTTTCAAAAATTTGGGAAATTTTTTTCAGGCTCGTAACTTTTGATGGGTAGCGCTAACCTGAATCAGCGTAGCGCTAAGCGTCATAATTTGATAGTTTTAGTGTATCCATTGTTATCAATACTAAGCCGCATCGCTCCTTACAGTTCGTTACGACGAACTGTTTCATTATTTCTATGTTTTAACAGACCACTTCGTATGCAACGAGATGTCATAGAAACTCCGAGTGGAATCATTCTATTCAAAATTGGCAGTTCAAGCGCCTTTTTTACGAGTCATAAGTAATTTTAGCTATCAGCCCCTTTTAGCTGCCCTCCCCAAAAGACATTCGATCAAAATTTTGAATTGACCATCGTGTTAAAAGAGTTGAAAGGTCCACCAAGTATGCCTCCCGGGATGACATTACCCCTGCAGTCCTTGAGGCAAGGGTGTTAAGTTTTGCTAGCTGTCCATTGCTTACGCATAAATTTTGTTATTGGAAAAGGAGGGCATATTTGATAGCATTTCCAAAAAGGTTTAGGGCATTAAAGAAAAACTTTCAGGGATTGTTGAGGGGGGTGTTGAACTAAATCAAAATACACTATGAGTATACAGGTTGTCAAAACAGCATATCAGCAATATGTCAGAAATAACTGAGGGTATTAACTTGAAACTTTCAAGCCTACAGATACTACTGCTGCTACTACTAATATCGTAGTGAATCAAAAGAGTTTAAGTGCATATGGGTAGTGATAATGGCACAGATCTAATATCTCAGGAACGGACTACGGATTTAAGTTGAAACCTTCAGGGAAAGTTGATAAGGTTATAAAACTCCTTCTACAACTACTGCTACTGTATTAAATCAAAAGAGTATAAATAAATCTAGGTTGTAAAAATGGCATAGATCCAATATTCTAAAAACTGAATAGTCTTTAAGTGGATATTTTCAGGGAAAGTTGAGGGAGGTAATAAACAAAATCAAAAGGCAACGAGTGTATCCAAATTGTGAAAAAGGCACCTGTGTAATATCCTAGCCCAAGAACAGTTAATGGCCTTATGTTGGAACTTCTAGAGAACGTTGTAGGTCATGTTGAACTAAATTGAAAGACACTGTGTACATACAAGGGTTGTCAAAAGGGCGTATCAGCATTATCTAAGGAACGACTAAGGGTAATAAGCTAAAACTTTCAGAACATTTTGGGGGGATTTTTAACTAAATCAAATAGACTATGTGCATCTAGGTTGTCAAAAGGACGTATATGTAATGTGTCTGAAATGACTAGAGGTATCAAGATGAAATTTTGAGGGAATAATGAGTGGGATGTTGAACTAAGTCAAGAAACAGTATTTGCATGCAGGTTGTCAAAAGGGTATATCAGTAATATCTCAGGAACAGTTGAGGGTATTAGGATAAACTTTAGGGCTACTACTAATACTACTAGTGCTTCTGTTACTTACCCTGAGAGTGCGATTACTTATGACTGCGTCTGCGGCTACTTACGACTACCTGCAACTGCAAGTACTTGCTAATGCGACTATGACTACTTCCGACTGCGACTTCTTGCGACTGTGACTACTTGCGACTGCGACGAACTGTGACTGCTTGCGATTGTGACAACGACTGCTTGCGACTACGACTACTTGTTACTTAATTAGTAGTATTATTCAAAGCAGCTAATCACAAAACCGATTACGGCTCCAATCAAAACTGAATGGAGGGCTACCAGCCTCACTCAAACGCCCATTTCAGCTCCCTCCCCCAAAGAAACACGATTAAAATTTTTAGATAGCCATGGGGTTACAAATAGTTGAACGATTCAATATCTAAGCCTTCGGAAATGACATATCCCAATAGACCTCGTGGTAATGACTCTTGCTTCGTATTTCGTTGCAAAACAAAGTGAAAGGTTATGTTTTTTGCTATTTTTGTGAACTTTTTATGGAGAAAACCCATTTTTTTTAGCCAAGACTAGGCTAAATCTAGACACATCCATTACCCAAGTTATGCAAGTTTCACACATTTACCATATTTTAGATTGCTACCATATAGATTTTGTTATTAGAAAAGGGGAGAAGGATTGATCCTCTGTTTTCAAGAAACCTAACAGTATTTAGGCGAAACTTTCAGGGAATGTTGAGGGGGATGACTAAATCAAAACACACCATGTGCATGTAAGTTGTCAATAGGTTGTACCAGTAATATCTCAGGAGAGGCTAAGGGTATTTGATTGAAAATTTCAGGGCTATTATACTACTACCTCAACTACTACTATTACTACAATTACTACTACTACTACTATCGTACTAAATCAGAGGAGCTTAAGTGCTTCCAGGTTATCAAAATGGCATAGATGCAATATTTCAGGAACAAAATAATAATTTAAGTTTACGCTTTCAGGTAAAGTTGGTGGGAATGTAAAACGAAATCAAAAGGCATGAGCATCCGGATTATCAAAAGGCCGTGTGAGTAATATATCCCAACAACAAGAGTATTCCATTGGAACTTACTGGGCATGATGGTTGGGATGTTAAACTAAATCAAAAGACACTATACATGTGCGAGGCTGTCAAAATGACCAATCTTCGACATCTCAGGAGCGGCTAACGGGCATTGGATTGAAACTTTCAGGGCATGTTTAGGGGTATGTTCAACTAAACCAAAGAGACTAAGTGCAAATAGATCAAAAGGCACTATGTGGGTATGATTTGTCAAAAGTAATATCTCAGAAACGACTGATGGTGTTTAGTTGAAACTAAAGGCTAGAACTACTACTGATTTAAATCAAATACTTCAAGTACATCAAGGTTTTGAGAATGACACACATGCAGTATCCCAGGAACAGAAAAGGGTACTTAGTGAAAATTTTCAGGAAAAGATGAGGGAGGTATAAAACGAAATCAAAAGGCACTACGCGCATTCAGATTGTCAAAAGGGCGTCGGGGTAATATTCCCATAACAGTTACGACTGTTAAATTGGAACTATGAGCATGCTATTGGAGATATTGAACAGTACCAAAGAAACTACGTGCATCCAGTCTGTCAAGAAGGAGTATCAACAGGAACGTCTGAGGGTATTAAGGTGAAAATTTTACGCATACTACTACTACTAGTGCTACTACTTGTTCTACCACCTCTACTACTACTAGTAATAGTGCTACTGCTACCGTTAGTACAGCTATTTTTATTGAAGCTACTTGCAACTGTGACTGCGTCTGCGACTGCATTTGCGACTATTTGCAACTACGACTTTGACTAATTGAAACTAGCAGCAAAGAAAAAAAGGACACATCAGTGTCCTTCAATAACAGATTTTAATTAGTCTTCACGGTGGGGGCTGTAATTTTCCTTCGGCTATGATGATTCCAATAGGAGTATTAGCAATATCTCAGGAACGGCTGAGGGTATTGAGTTGAAACTCAATACCTGTGTATCCAAATTGTGAAAAAGGCACCTGTGTACTATCCCAGCCCAAGAACAGTTAATGGCATTACGTTGGAACTTTTAGAGAACGTTATTGATCATGTTGAAATAAATTGAAAGACACTGTGTATATCCAAGGTTGTCAAAAGGGCGTATCAGCATTATCTAAGGAACGACTAAAGGTAATAAGCTAAAACTTCCAGGACATTTTGAGGGGATTTTTAACTAAATCAAATAGACTAGGTGCATTTAGGTTGTCAAAAGGACGTATACGTAATGTGTCTGAAATGACTAGAGGTATTAAGGTGAAATTTCGAGGAAAATAATGAGTGGGATGTTGAACTAAGTCAAGAAACAGTATATACATGCAGGTTGTCAAAAGGGTATATCAGTAATATCTCAGGAACAGTTGAGGGTATTAGGATAAACTTTTAGGGCTACTACTAATAATACTAGTGCTTCTGTTGCTTACCCTGAGAGTGCGATTACTTATGATGCGTCTGCGGCTACTTACGACTACCTGCAACTGCAAGTGCTTGCTAATGCGACTATGACTACTTCCGACTGCAACTTCTTGCGACTGTGACTACTTGCGACTGCGACGACTGTGACTGCTTGCGATTGTGACAACGACTGCTTACGACTACGACTACTTGTTACTTAATTAGTAGTATTCTTCAAAGCAGCTAATCACAAAACCGATTACGGCTCCAATCAAAACTGAATGGAGGGCTACCAGCCTCACTCACACGCCCATTTCAGCTCCCTCCCCCAAAGAAACACGATTAAAATTTTTAGATAGCCATGGGGTTAAAAATAGTTGAACGATTCAATATGTAAGCCTTCGGAAATGACATATCCCAATAGCCCTCGGGGTAATGACTCTTGCTTCGTATTTCGTTGCAAAACAAAGTGAAAGGTTATGTTTTTTGCTATTTTTGTGAACTTTTTATGGAGAAAACCCATTTTTTTTAGCCAAGACTAGGCCTCCATGATTGAAAGATAAAAAAAAAAACATCCATTACCCAAGTTATGCAAGTTTCACACAGTTACCATATTTTACATTGCGACCATATAGATTTTGTTATTGGAAAGGGGAGAAGGATTGATCCTCTGTCTCCAAGAAACCTAACAGTATTTAGGCGAAACTTTCAGGGAATGTTGAGGGAATGACTAAATCAAAACACACCATGTGCATGTAAGTTGTCAATAGGTTGTACCAGTAATATCTCAGGAGAAGCTAAGGGTATTTGATTGAAAATTTCAGGGCTACTATACTACTACCTCAACTACTGCTATTACTACAATTACTACTACTACTACTATCGTACTAAATCAGAGGAGTTTAAGTGCTTCCAGGTTATCAAAATGGCATAGATGCAATATTTCAGGAACAAAATAATAATTTAAGTTTACGCTTTCAGGTAAAGTTGGTGGGAATGTAAAACGAAATCAAAAGGCATGAGCATCCGGATTATCAAAAGGCCGTGTGAGTAATATCCCAACAACAAGAGTATTCCATTGGAACTACTGGGCATGATGGTTGGGATGTTAAACTAAATCAAAAGACACTATAAATGTGCGAGGCTGTCAAAATAACCAATCTTCGACATCTCAGGAGTGGCTAAGAGCATTGGATTGAAACTTTCAGGGCATGTTTAGGGGTATGTTCAACTAAACCAAAGAGACTAAGTGCAAATAGATCAAAAGGCACTATGTGGGTATGATTTGTCAAAAGTAATATTTCAGAAACGACTGATGGTGTTTAGTTGAAACTAAAGGCTAGAACTACTACTGATTTAAATCAAAATACTTCAAGTACATCAAGGTTTTGAGAATGACACACATGCAGTATCCCAGGAACAGAAAAGGGTACTAAGTGAAAATTTTCAGGAAAAGATGAGGGAGGTATAAAACGAAATCAAAAGGCACTACGCGCATTCAGATTGTCAAAAGGGCGTCTGGGTAATATTCCCATAACAGTTACGACTATTAAATTGGAACTTTATGAGCATGCTATTGGAGATATTGAACAGTGCCAAAGAAACTATGTGCATCCAGTCTGTCAAGAAGGAGTATCAGCAGGAACGTCTGAGGGTATTAAGGTGAAAATTTTAAGCATACTACTACTACTAGTGCTACTACTTGTTCTACCACCTCTACTACTACTACTAATAGTGCTACTGCTACCGTTACTACAGCTATTTTTATTGAAGCTACTTGCAACTGTGACTGCGTCTGCGACTGCAACTGTCACTATTTGCAACTACGACTTTGACTAATTGAAACTAGCAGCAAAGAAAAAAGGACACATCATTGTCCTTCAATAACAGATTTTAATTAGTCTTCACGGTGGGGGCTGTAATTTTCCTCCGGCTATGATGATTCCAATAGGAGTATTAGCAATATCTCAGGAACGGCTGAGGGTATTGAGTTGAAACTCAATAACTGTGTATCCAAATTGTGAAAAAGGCACCTGTGTACTATCCCAGCCCAAGAACAGTTAATGGCATTACGTTGGAACTTTTAGAGAACGTTGTTGATCATGTTGAAATAAGTGAAAGACACTGTGTATATCCAAGGTTGTCAAAAGGGCGTATCAGCATTATCTAAGGAACGACTAAAGGTAATAAGCTAAAACTTCCAGGACATTTTGAGGGAATTTTTTACTAAATCAAATAGACTATGTGCATTTAGGTTGTCAAAAGGACGTATATGTAATGTGTCTGAAATGACTAGAGGTATCAAGATGAAATTTTGAGGGAATAATGAGTGGGATGTTGAACTAAGTCAAGAAACAGTATATGCATGCAGTTTGTCAAAAGGGTATATCAGTAATATCTCAGGAACAGTTGAGGGTATTAGGATAAACTTTTAGGGCTACTACTAATACTACTAGTGCTTCTGTTACTTACCCTGAGATTGCGATTACTTATGACTGCGTCTGCGGCTACTTACGACTACCTGCAACTGCAAGTACTTGCTAATGCGACTATGACTACTTCCGACTGCGACTTCTTGCAACTGTGACTACTTGCGACTGCGACGAACTGTGACTGCTTGCGATTGTGACAGCGACTGCTTGCGACTACGACTACTTGTTACTTAATTAGTAGTATCATTCAAAGCAGCTAATCACAAAACCGATTACGGCTCCAATCAAAACTGAATGGAGGGCTACCAGCCTAACTCAAACGCCCATTTCAGCTCCCTCCCCCAAAGAAACACGATTAAAATTTTAGATAGCCATGGGGTTAAAAATAGTTGAACGATTCAATATCTAAGCCTTCGGAAATGACATATCCCAATAGACCTCGTGGTAATGACTCTTGCTTCGTATTTCGTTGCAAAACAAAGTGAAAGGTTATGTTTTTTGCTATTTTTGTGAACTTTTTATGGAGAAAACCCATTGTTTTAGCCAAGACTAGGCTAAATCTAGACACATCCATTACCCAAGTTATGCAAGTTTCACACAGTTACCATATTTTACATTGCTACCATATAGATTTTGTTATTAGAAAGGGGAGAAGGATTGATCCTCTGTCTCCAAGAAACCTAACAGTATTTAGGCGAAACTTTCAGGGAATGTTGAGGGGGATGACTAAATCAAAAACACACCATGTGCATGTAAGTTGTCAATAGGTTGTACCAGTAATATCTCAGGAGAGGCTAAGGGTATTTGATTGAAAATTTCAGGGCTACTATACTACTACCTCAACTACTGCTATTACTACAATTACTACTACTACTACTATCGTACTAAATCAGAGGAGTTTAAGTGCTTCCAGGTTATCAAAATGGCATAGATGCAATATTTCAGGAACAAAATAATAATTTAAGTTTACGCTTTCAGGTAAAGTTGGTGGGAATGTAAAACGAAATCAAAAGGCATGAGCATCCGGATTATCAAAAGGCCGTGTGAGTAATATCTTAACAACAAGAGTATTCCATTGGAACTTACTGGGCATGATGGTTGGGATGTTAAACTAAATCAAAAGACAGTATAAATGTGCGAGGCTGTCAAAATAACCTATCTTCGACATCTCAGGAGCGGCTAAGAGCATTGGATTGAAACTTTCAGGGCATGTTTAGGGGTATGTTCAACTAAACCAAAGACACTAAGTGCAAATAGATCAAAAGGCACTATGTGGGTATGATTTGTCAAAAGTAATATCTCAGGACGACTGATGGTGTTTAGTTCAAACTAAAGGCTAGAACTACTACTGATTTAAATCAAAATACTTCAAGTACATCAAGGTTTTGAGAATGACACACATGCAGTATCCCAGGAACAGAAAAGGGTACTAAGTGAAAATTTTCAGGAAAAGATGAGGGAGGTATAAAACAAAATCAAAAGGCACTAGGCGCATTTAGATTGTCAAAAGGGCGTCTGGGTAATATTCCCATAACAGTTACGACTGTTAAATTGGAACTTTATGAGCATGCTATTGGAGATATTGAACAGTACCAAAGAAACTATGTGCATCCAGTCAGTCAAGAAGGAGTATCAGCAGGAACGTCTGAGGGTATTATGGTGAATATTTTACGCCTACTACTACTACTACTAGTGCTACTACTTGTTCTACCACCTCTATTACTACTACTACTACTAATAGTGCTACTGCTACCGTTACTACTGCTATTTTTATTGCAGCTACTTGCAACTGTGACTGCGTCTGCGACTGCAACTGTGACTATTTGCAACTGCGACTTTGACTAATTGCAACTAGCAGCAAAGAAAAAAAAGGACACATCAGTGTCCTTCAATAACAGATTTTAATTAGTCTTCAAGGTGGGGGCTGTAATTTTTTCTTAGGCTATGATGATTCCAATAGGAGTATTAGCAATATCTCAGGAACGGCTGAGGGTATTGAGTTGAAACTCTTAGGCTTACTACAACTAGTGCTACTGCTTGTTCTACCACTGCTATAACAACTAGTGTTATTGCCATCGTTGCTACTTCTACTACGGCAACTTACGAATACGACTGCAACTGTGACTATTCACAACTGCGAAGTCGCTTACTTAGGACTTATTAGTAGCATTATCAAAAGCAACTAATTGCAAAAGTGCAAAACTAACTGCAAATTGCAAAACAAAACTAATTGCAAATTGCAAAACTAATTGCAAAAAAATGCACAAATAAAAAAAGAAAAGAATCTAATTTGGCTATGTACCCATTTAAATTTTCAGAAGAGAATCCAAACCGGCCATGTTTCAACTTGCATTTTTGTTCTTCGGGCAACTTCAGCTACTTTCTGCTCTAATTGTGTCGGTCTAAAGCATGCCCTTCGATTTGGAGAATATTCCACTACATTTAAAATCCTCCTTTGTATTCCCACTTTCAAGCAAATTATCTTCAAGCACGCTACAATCTTTCCCAGCTTCTTTTTACACCTAAACCAATACTTCTGATTACTTAATAGTTTGTTCAGATTTAGGATAAAGTATGTATAATTTATCAAATTGAAAGAGAAATATTTTTCGCGTGCACATCGCAACCATTTGATTTTGGCAAAATATTCGCAACGCTGGGGCGAGGACGAAAGCATGTAGTGTATTGGTATATTTTTTTCAGATAAAGTCAGTTAGCCCAAACCCCTACTAGTCTTGAATCCCTTTCTATCGGAAGACCGTAATTGGCATAAAAAAAACCCTTATGCCTATTCATTTCCCTAAATCCCTCTTTAGGGACCCAAGGTCCAACCATATTGTCAAGCTGATCCAATTTCTTCAAATAAAAATATAGTACCGAATCCATTAGTGCAGAGTATTTTTCTTGAACAGGTTTCTATACATTATCCTAATAATACAAATATTTACATTGATGGGTCAGTACATGGTGAGAAAGCAGGTACAGCTGTATGTATTCCATCTCTAAAGCTCAATCTTTTGTCTCCTCTCCCACTTGGAACTTCTATTTTATCTGCTGAATTGTGCATAATTCACCTTGTCTTAGATAAGCTTATAAAACATTGCATAAAAACTGAGAATATCCTCCCTTTAAGATTCCCAATCATCTACACACTTGATCAAAAATATTAATTGAGTTGCTGATAATAAGGATCTAAATAATGACAGCCTTCAAGCAAAAGAAAATCAGATATATTCCAGAGTGCCCCGAGCCATAAAGCATAGCGAAACAGCTGCCAAGGTTACAACAGTAGCGTAACAAAAACAAAAACAGCTGCCCTAGCTGCCAAGGCCACCAATTTCACCCTAAGCTCTTCCATCAGCAAATACAAGAGATATAATTAGGCTAAGAATTCAAATAAGTCTCAGCAAACAGATGGCACCACCCTTCCATTCAAGACGTCATGCAGTTCTATATTTAAGGCTAAAATCTGGAGTCCTTATTTTTAATAGTGTCCTATTTGGAATGCAGGTTATAGCATTCACTAGTATATTGCACTTGCCTCACAGCTGACTAAACAATCCACCATGTCCCGTTTAAATTACCAGTCCCATTGTGAGGAGACCATTGGCCTCAAGCGCCACTGCTCCATGGCTAAAATACCTGATTCATTCAATGCAATTTAGAATCCACGCCTCCCTCTTCATCTTAATAAAATGATATTTAAATCATCCACTGAGATAATAAAGGGGAGACGAAACTACTAGTGATCCCAATGTTGCTTAATTTATTTGTTCCTGAACTTCCTAGTTTAATTGTTTACAATCACGTTCCAGTGTTTTAGCCAGTTCAATAAAGAAGTAAAACAACTTGCCCTTGATGTTCATAGACCTCACACCTTATAAAGAAGAACAATTTAGAATATTACCCATTTATGATTTTTTTTTTTTTTTTCATCGTCCGTCTTTTAATCTTATGCTCCTTGTCTGCATTATGTCTAGCTGTCTTGCCCCAAGCAACCTCTATATACCCTCGATATTAGCTCCTAAGAACCCCTATATTTCGACTTCTATACAATCATTCTAAAAAATTTATCTACTTCTAATTTTGTCAACCCTCAAACCAGTCATGTTTGGACTAAGATATCAGAATTGATCAAACACTAACGTCTTTTTCGAAAGAGTCGAAGATTTCCCTTTCAAAGTGACATGTTTTCTGTCATCATCCTCAACCTATATACTTCAATACTAATGTCCGGAACTTGAAAAGCTTTATTTCAACAGATTTAATGAATTTAATTTTCCTGACAATCTATTTCTTTGAAAAAGAACACTTTACAATAATTGTTCTACCACAATACACGTACAAGTATAAAAAGTGGAGAGGGGGAAGTGACTGGTGTCAGCACTAATTGGTCACTTGATGATGTCTATCCTCATTCTAAACCTCCTGCCTGCCTGATAGTTGATAATCGACACCTAGACGAAAAAAATTAAAAGTAAATCAGAAATTCTGAAAACTATTCCCAAATAATACAGTACTAAGACTAAAATATACTCTTCACAATTAGTGACAAAACAGTGTTGCTTCACCACAGGTGATTATAAGAAATTTGATGTGACAAGACCTAGACATGAGAAAATTAGCGCAGGCAACTTGGGAAGTATACGACAAAAAAACAATGAAAAAAACAAACAAACAAAAACTACTACATTTGAACTATTCCTGCCTGCCTGACTGTTAACTAACGACACAAAGACGAGAAAAAATATATAAAACTATATCAGATATACTATAAAAACTATTCCAACAAAATAAAATACTATATCACTAAATATATCCTTGACAAATATTAACAAAACAAAACTGTTTTATTAATAAAACAAAAATTATATTGTAGCAGCAAGACTGATAAAAAGTGCAGATAATGTGGAAAAATACACTAAAAAAAAAAAAAAAAAAAAAAAAAAAAAAAAAAAAAAAAAAAAAAAAAAAAAAAAAAAAAAAAAAAAAAAAAAAAAAACAAATGTTTCTTAAGCATTGTTACACTGCTTCTAAGAACTACTTAAACAAATGCAGAACAACTACACTGCTAGGTCTGCCAAAAGAACTGTAGCCAGAAGGATGAGATATATTATATATTATATCCTCCAGGGCCACCACTTGGTGCTGCAAAAAAAAATATAAAAGACTGATATTACGACTGTAAGATGAAACTAAAATCACACGTCTAAATTTGTGCCTCGTAAGAAGTAAGAAAAGGAGGGAAAAGAAAATGTCTTGTCAGCATAGGGAAAATATCAACTTACAATGAGGAATATGGCAAAGGAAATAAATTAATAGGCCTATACAAAATGATCTGGCAAAGAATAGAAGTAAATGGACTTACCACTTTAGTATCTTCTACCACCAGCAGGATAAGAATCATATCCTCCAGCTACACCCCTTGGTGCTAAAAAAAAAAAAGTAAGAATTATTTTCTCTCCCACAAAGGACTTAAATAGACAATTTAAGCAAATCTTCTTGGAAAGAAATATTAATATAATTTCCTAACGCAGCAAATATATATTATTTATTCATCAATCAGATCCATTAAAAGAATAAATAGTGGACTAAACTATATAAAAAAAGTAGAAAAGAAATAAATAAAACAAAAACACACACAAAAGAATAAACTAAAATTTGTACCCGTTAATACAACACATTTTTTTTCAAAGTCTAAGTCTTTTAAGGTACGTAAATGCAATATATATTCAAAAACTTAGGCATTGAATTATCACAGCAGCATTTTTCCTCTAATATTCTAAATTACGGTTGATTTTCTTTTCTCTTTCTTTTATAGAACATCCCCGAACCTCAAATCTTCCTCCCTAGAACACTGATCTCCCTACCCGAGCCTCAGACAGTGTCCAGTGGAAGGTTCCTCATTGAAAAATATTTTCTTTAGAACAATTACTGGGTTTCATAGATCCAAAATTAATATTTTTGATTTGTTTATATTTCAAGATTATTTGATTTGCTAGAGGTAACGTTATATTTGAATATAACATTAAAAATACCTACATCAAAAAAGTGCCCGAGGTTATACCCTGTAAGGGACTAAACAAAATACAACACTAACAAAAAAAAACATAGGAAGGAGATACAAAAAGAGACGATGGAGGCTCACTATCAAGTTTCGCAATGAGATCACCAACACCATACTTTAAATGAATTTCCACTAACAAGATCTGCCTCGATATTGGGAGGGACCAAATTCGAAACCAAAATTGAATAGCAACAAGCTTTAGAATTTTCGCATGCAATTTCTTTCTAGCTGCACGAACAGATGGATTGGGGAGGGGTAGCAACATCAGCGAGAGAAAATTCTTCATTGTAACACATGGTTTTACCCACCAACTTCTGGCTATTCCATAAAATCA
The DNA here is from genome assembly GCA_027921565.1 of Artemia sinica. Lineage (NCBI taxonomy): Eukaryota > Metazoa > Arthropoda > Branchiopoda > Anostraca > Artemiidae > Artemia > Artemia sinica. Next base: position 3,384,715 of record CM051264.1, on the reverse strand, counting down.
TAACTTGGGTATAACAAGGCCAGACATTATCGGAAGTCATTGAGGATCCTTAATTATACTAAGCACTAAAAAATACCGGCACAAGGGAAATTTCTAATGCATGATTGCACAAATATTACATAAAAAACATGGTTGATACAACAAGAGATAGTGTTTATTATATGTCCAAACAAAAGAAGCCCCAAAAAGCATACACGTTGGCTAATGAAGTTTTGAATTAAGAGAACTTAAAATAGTTGATAAAGCATTTCCGCAGGTTCAGCCATAATGACAAGCAACAATGGGAATTCCAACATTAATTACCCAAATCAAATCTGCTTCGAATCAGTTTGCTCACTAAACATGTTAGAAGCCCGGTAAACCGGTCCGGGCTTCTAAACAGGTGACAATTTTCTTTAGGAGGGCGTCGAAAAAGGAGAACTAAAATGGAAAACTTCAAATAAAAAAAAAAACATTAGTAGCCACTTACGAGAATACGGAGCTGGTCTTTGGTAGCCACCCTGATAACCAGCACCTCGCATTGGTCCACCCTCTCCGTAGACTGTCTCTGGTCCATATCCAATACCAAAAGGCGGTTGTGATGGTTGACCACCCCATCCTTGAGGTGCTGCTGCTGTGTGGTGGGCCACCGTAACCTGAGCCATAGCCTCCTCCGGCTGGTCCACCTTGTGAGGGATATCCACCCCCACCATATGGTTGATTAGGGTAAGCACTTGATGGCGGGTAAGGTCCCCATTGCTGTGGTTGGCCACCCCATTGCGGCTGCGGACCACCCCATTGCTGCTGTGGGCCACCCCATTGCTGTGGTGGAGCGCCACCGTAGCCTCCCTATAGAATTGAAATTTAGACTTAATCAAAAATATATCACTATACTAACAAGTATATGAGCTCTAAGGGTGATCTTCTGTTGTTTTTTTTTTTTTTCGATGAACATATATGTTATAAATACATATATTTTCAAACAGCCCAATAGAAGTCACATTTCTCAGATTTTCGCATTCACACTCATAAATTAAAAGAAGAGTACTTTATAGCTTGCATTGCACACCTTAAAATACACGCAGCCAAAAGTAATTTCTACAGGGGCAGGCCTGAAGTCTGTCTATTTTTATGGATCCTTTAAATCACTGGGAGTTTCTAGAAGCGTTTGATAAAAGTATACGCTACTAATATATTAAATAAAAGCGTTTTCTACCCCCCTCCCTTTCCCTTAACCCATCTTAGATCCATTTATACCAAAAAAACCACCACGATTCTTTAAGATTTTCTTAGATCAATTAATAATTTGCAATAAACTGATTCAGCTTTACTAACAGATAAGTCCTTTCATTTCGTCAACGAAGTGGAACCTCTGAAATACTTACAATCAAATTTGTAGCGGAACTCTTAAAACACTTCTAACAAAGTTTTACACTTTACACCTAATAATGAGAAGAAAATTAATCAGTCTTCTAGGAAAGATTGATTAATAATGATTTAAAGGTGTATTTTGTCTTCAGTCAAATAAATTGAATAAAACTAGTGATGATAATGAGAAAGCAGAACTAACTGAAAAAGAACAAGACTGAAGCAGAAAATGTTATCATAGGCAGTGCATAGCACTGTGAGCACAATGTAACTTTTAAAAACAAGAATGTGACAGTGATATAAGTATATGGTCTACATTTAAACATGCATAAGAAAAGATTAATAAAAAGAAAAAAGGTCAAAACAAAAAATTAGCGAAAAAGAGAAAACGAGGACAATAAAAGCAAGTGAAAAAAATTAAAAAACTATGCAAATATTTCGCTCAAAACCGAAATACTTAAATTATTTAAGAAGAAAGGTAAGAAAAAGAAAAAAAAACGCTTTACGTATGTTGTTTACGGTTTTTTCTAGTGATATTACATTATGAAGAAGAAAAGGCTACTCCCTAAACATAAAGTTAACGGATACAATAGGGGTTTGCAATTCCTGCCAACCAACGCTCCTAAAAAAATTCCATTTTTTCAACATAGCTTTATACCAAAACGGCATATGTGTTGACAATATTGAAGGCAGTAAAAAAAAAAAAAAAAATCGAAAATTTGAATAGAATACCTTACGGATTATGTACCTCAACACCGAATTATTTGTGAAAGTCTTTTTTACAATCCTCGAACACATTTACAAGAATTTCTCGTAATTCATAAAGATAACGATTTTTTTTATGCTAGAGCTAGGACTAGAAATGATGGTCGGCTTGGATGATCAGGGGAATAAAAACGACAGATTGAGGAAAGCTTCAAAACGGAGCATATTCCAAAAAACGTCCTGTTTGCATAAACTTGGCCACTTGCCAAAATACCAATGGGTTGTTTTGGGTGATCGACTAATTGACCCTATTTTAAGCCATAAGCTGTATGAAAATGTGGTTCAATCCCTCTTTTTATGGCTATAGTGAGAGAAAGGTTGAGATGGCTAAGAAACGTTCTGCGGATGAAGAATGACAATTTACCAACAGAAAGTCCTTGTCAGCCTACCGTCTAGGGTTCGACAAAAAGCAGGTCGTCCCCGAATGGGGCGGGAGGATTTCGTAAGGAGAGACTTAAGGGAAAGGACACATCTTAGGCGAATGTATATAGGGAGGCTTTGAATAGGAGATTCGGGAGGAGGAAGGGCGTGCGTAGATTTAAAAGATTTACAAGTTACAGAGCAAGAATATCTCATAACATACACATAAAAAACAATGATTTTTCAGGACGCCAGGTTTAAGCTCCCAGCCTATGCTCCCATCCTGCCTTCCTGAGTAAATAAATTATACATCCTCTAATTTCATGTTTCCTACCCCTGGGATATGAGTTTCTGAAACTCCTAAGAAGTCCAGTTTGAGGCGTCTGAATTCGTCAGTCAAAACTTCGATATGATAGTTGGTTTTTACGTTGTAACATTTCAAGTTGCCATTTTCATATTGCTTAAATAACTGAAAGTATTATTCACTCAGGAAAAGGATTAGTCCCAGAACTACTACGGGACGGAAACTAACATATATTCTGAAGATAAGAGGAAGCGCTTAAGCCGGGCTTAGAACCGGACAACAAGAAGTCCCTAGTACCTCCAGTTGAATGTAGACTTTGTACAGTACTGGGCCCATCTTGGTCACAACATGGCTTTCCACACTTGGCGATGATCTTGAATCAACAAGAGTTTAAATCTTGCACAGACAATCTCATGCCTATTACCTCCGACTTATCATATATTCATACCTAAAAAATATCATGCTACTACGGGGAGGCAACTCATAATAGATAATATAAATAGATAGATAAGATAATAAATATAAATGAAATAGATAATAAATATATATAAATAGATAATAGGCAACTCATAATACATAACATGATAGTTAGCTAGGAAGAGGTTTTTTAGCCCAAAAAAGTCCATTCAAAACAAACTAAACCCGGAAGAATTATCCATTGGTCAGAAACCAGTGCAAATGCTGTGTCGTTTACTAGCTATAATTTCCTCGAGAAGTACCACTCCTCAGGGTAACTCTGTAGCGCTGTCAGGTTCGGTAAGCTTCGGTAAGGAGAACTCGAGAAAGATCCATCCTGGTGGCACTATGAGACCATACAAGCAGAATTTCTCTGTCGGTGATAGGGACGGAGAAAGAGGATTATGACGGGTGGAAACCCAGACATTCTCACAGTACCAGAACAGCTTCAACATTTTTTATACCAAGCCTATTCTTGTAAGGGCATTCACCAAGGTTCGAAATCCTGTTTCTGTCTTACCAAGTGACATTTTAGGAAGCTGTCAGTGGACAGCAGCCAACACAGTCTCAAGAATTAGTTAATTAACATTATAGAGGATAAAGTTCCAACATTCCAACGAAATTATCTATTTTGTTTAGCCATCTCTTTCTTAGCGTCAGTAACAAATGAATGTAGTAGTAGTGTAAAAGCTACACAGAATTTTTATAGAATTTTCTGTGTTGGACAAGTTAAGGAAAAATAGAGACAAGATCAACATTGAAAGGCTAAATAAGACACACTTTTAGACGGCTTCTCTAAATAAAACTACTGCCACTACTAGTAACTCGCTATAGCGTCCAACCGCTTGAAGCCCAGCACAGCCACAAACACTCCTCCTCCGCCACAAACTACTGCCACTACTAGTAACTCACTATAGCGTCCAACTGCTTGAAGCCCACCAGAGCCACAAACACTCCTCCTCCCCCACAATCAACTAAATAATGATCGCTAAAGATGGATGTGATGCTATTTTTACACTTAAAAGGATGAAATGGAAAAACTTTTACCTGTGGGACAGGTCCTGGTCCACCATATCCACCACCCCAGCTGCTAGGAGGTCCCTGGTTATAGCCACCACCTCCAACAGTGCCTCGATTCCAGTTAGGTTGCTCTTTTGTCCTTGGACCATCCCAGTCACCACGACCGCCTATGGCAGGGCGATCTCTATTTTGTTTGTGATCGAACATTTCTCGTTTACTCACGGCTTTCTTAATGTCCACATCACGCCCCTTTAAATAGTGATTGCCTTCCACTGAAAGAAAACAAAAACAACTGTAAGCGGCAATAAATGGGATAGAGGGCTCTTTTGACCATTTTCATGTGGTACCTGAAAGACATGGCTGTTTTCTGGATAATGTGCTCATTATTGAATGTTTTCCCTCAGCATGGGACAAATATTTGAAGGTGTATCTCCATTTAAGAACATGTTTTTTGCAGGGCTGCAGCTGAGAATTTACAAATATCCCATAATTAACATGGAACAAATCTTAAGATTTTAAATAACAATCTATACTTAATGGTACTTTTTGAGGGTAACTATGTAAAATTACGCCCCCCCCCCAAAAAAAAAACAACAAAAAAACAACAACAATAAAAACAACAAAATAAATCTTAGATACGGTCCTCAGGATTATATATCAATTTCTACCTCCACCCTCCTATCGTCTCTCCCTAAGAGCTAATTCTGTAATTATCTGATGATTATTCCAAAACAACTGCTGAAAACGCAAGGGCCGTTAAAGTAGGATAAGAATTTCTTTCAGACACTGCAGTCAGTAACAACTGATTCGGTAGCAATTGGTTGAAAAAGCAGGCAAAATCTTAGTCAATGTCATTGACAACCTAAGTCAATGACCAAGAAGATTTCTTGCCCAATCTAATTGGTGAACTCTTTCATTTATTCTAGTTTGTTTTTTTAGTTAGTTTGATTCAGTCTTTATTCTGCCCAGATAGAGTTAATTCAAAAGGTTAGTCTTCCTTCTTTTTTGAGAACTGAAGACGGCTTGGCGGAAGTCCCCGACGAAATATCTACCTCTTTCATTTTCGAATCTTTTTTTTCTGCTGGCTGACATTACTCTCACTTTACACAGCTATTTAGTTGCAGATTTTTTTCTTCTTGTTTTTCATATGTCAATCCTGCTTGTAACCCTTACTATCTTTAACACTTTAACACTTCACAGAAACTAATGTAATTTTATTTCAGCTAATATTTCACCATTTTAAAATTATAATTACCTGTAGCACCTTTTAAACCGGGAAACACAGCTATACACATAACAAAATCATATTCAATCCTTTTTCTGCTAACCTCTTCGCGCTTTTGTGCTCTTAAATTGCAAGTCGCCGTAAAATATGTCAGTAAAATATGTAAAACACCGGTAAAATATAAAATGAAAAAGTTACGTAAAATAGGCAAAATACCAATTTTACGGGGGTCCGTAAAATTACGGTAAAATATATAAAATACCCAATTTTACCGTAACCAATTTTAACGGTTACAACACTAATTACTACTAACACATCACTGCAGCACCAAAACGTCAACATTAATACAGCTCTGCACACTCCTCATTAACCCCATCGTTCGGCCGCATCTGGATGGCTCAAAAGTACAATCTTTGGCAATTTTGTCATCCTTCGCCGGTAAGACGTATACTAGCCATCTCAGCCTTCCTTTCATATTAGCCCTATAATGCATCTTTTAATATACAGACTTCCCAAGACCCAAACTCGAAACTAAACTCCCCAAGACCTTGAAAAAAAAAAAAAAAACAATGAGCTGCCGTCTGGTTTGATGTAGTATCATTAGAGGAAGCAGCAGCTCCATACTTTTTGGATTCCTCTATTTGTTTTGAAACAATTAGATTTGTTTCTTTTAATCTTTTGACCAAGATTGTGAATACTTTGTGTAAGAACAACGAACAATCATAAAGTTATAATACAAATCAAAAAATAAGAAATATTAAGAGAGTACAACAAAAAAAATGGAGAAGAATTTTAGCCTATGAAAACATACAAAAAACGCAAATATTTCAGCAAAGAACCTCGCCCCGCCAACCTTAATGCAAAAACAAAAAATAAATAGAAACAAGAATAAATAATCAAGATTAAAACAAAATAATACAATTATTATTAATCCCGTTATCAAGTGTTTTTTTTACTTCTCCTTTTAAGCCTGTCTTTCTATTTCGTTTTTCGGATTTTACTTATATCTTCCTTCTTTTTAGTGATAAAAATTTTGACCTATTTTTATAGGCTGAAATTTTTCCTTGATTAATCTTTTACGCTTTTTCCATGCGACACGTTGGCCAGTGTCGTCTTAGACCTTATCCAAAAAAGCGATGACAGAAACCTAAACGAAAAGTATGCGTAGGAAATAACTTTCCCCCCCCCCAAAAAAAAAGGAGATCTCAATGGGCTGGATAGTAAACCAATGCAAAACATGAAAAAAATCATCAATAGACTTAGACTAAAGATTTGATGACTTCGGGACGGAGAGGTCGGAGAATTTCTTTTATTAAATTTACACATTCTAGTGAATATTTTATTGTATCGTCGTTATTTTTTCTCGATACTATTATATCATCCAATTTGAACTGTCTAATTGCTGATCAAAAAACAGCAATTGAAACTTTACATAGAAAAGAAATGATAGAGACCTAACCAAAGCGATTCTGATAAGGGTTGCCACCTGGACACTATTCTTGTCAAAATAAAACAAATGATCAATTTATGCTGGAACCAAAGAGTATGAATAACTTACGAGAGTGGAGACTGGCGCTAGTGTTGACAAAAAAATACCCTCAACGATATCTAGCATTTGACAACACTTGGCATATTTTTTCAGTGAAATAGTAAGAACTCTTAATTTAACTTGTGTAGATGGTAAAATTAGAGTGGTAACAGGTGCCTAATATCAGTTTCTGACAGGAAAATAGTTTTAAAGCTTAAAAAACACCAAGCATCGCCATACGCTAGATGGCGTTGATACTTTTTGGCCGACTTTAATGCCAGTTTCCACTCTTTTAAGTTACCCATGCTCTTTGGGTTAAAACATGAAATTATATGAATAATTATATTTTCTAGGATGCTTGAAGAGCATTGAGAATTAATGCTGAAATAAGAGCAGCCAGGGTTGCCACATATAGTTATCTATCCCAATTTCTAGTGCTTTTTAATTTTTCCTAGACAAAAACAAATCACTAAATCAGCACATAAATCACTAGATTATTGAAGAAAATCATTAAATCAACCTAATTTTCACCAAACCTAGTGATTTTTTTTCTCCGGGTGGCAACATGTACCAAGAGGGATACAGCTAATTCATTCACAGCAGCATTCGGCATCTTCTCACTAAGTTTTATACCTAAAATCACAGTTAAACTGCCGAACAAATAATGGCTCGTTACGCTGCTTAAAAAAAATAATAAAATAAAACAAATCAGAGGACTTATTTTTTAGTGCTGAGGCACACTTTTGGGCAATTTACCTGTCCTCTGATCAAGCATTATCCAAGTTCTCTTCAGTTGTTGCCTATTGTCAAAGAGATACTAGTTTAGTTTATATTAGCGATCGTCTGATCATTGACATCTTTTTGTATTCATACCAGCAGATTAAGTTCTAAGAGTCAAAAGGAAAATCAGAGAGGATCAGCTCAAAAAAACACATACAAAATTTGTTTATATCCATTTTTGTTATGTTTTTTGCGAGTCAAAAAAACATTTCCGGGAGGGTTTCACACCCCCCCCCCCTCTGGGTACGGCCTTGTTAATCGAGACTGAAGCCGTCCGTCCGTGCGTGCGTCCTGAAGCCTGGAATATTTGCCCCTCTTCCTTCTGGATTTAGTTGAGTGTCCCTATCTTTGGTAACAGCATGATGTTGATCAGCTGAGCAACTAGGTTGTAAGCCTTCACCTAGAAAATCTTTTCTAGGTTTTTTCAAATAAAGACCTATTATATACGATCTTGCAGGCCTTAATAATCAAAAAACTAAGAAAAATACATAAGATTCCTTTTTTGAAGACTGGGTCCTGGTTGTTATTACTATCAAAGGGTTTATTTTAATCCCTGCTTAGTTGGTATTTTATTGATATTGTATTACGCTAAAGCTAGTGTTTAGTTAAGGGATTCAGTATTTTAATAATATTGACTCCTTTGCTTTCTCTTTCTTTACAGTTAAGTAGTATATGGCTAGTGTATTCTTCTTTAAGTTTAAAATATTTGTGCAATGGACTACTAGCTGCGTCTCCATTTGGTTGCTCCAACTGGTATGAATAGAAAAGATGGCTAAGGTTGGCTGTAATGGTATTTAGAATACTAATACCAATAGACCTTATCTCGCTATTCTATCTACTTATTCCTTTTTTTCTATGCCTCGATGGCTATGAAAACTGTAACATATATTAACACAACCTAGCTTTCCAATGTTGCTGAGCCTGATTCTTCTCGTTCTTCTATTAGGGTTTATGAACTTTCAAGTCAAGACTATTTAACACTGCCCTAATTTCTCTGTCTTAAAATGGTGTATTCTACTGCGACTGCTTGCAGCTCTTGCACTAGCTCTTTAGATTCTAGGCTTTGGACTTTAAGTTGAATATTTCAAGTTGAACACTCATTGTTAGGGTGTGGTCAACCAAGCTATTAACTTGAGGTGTTAGTTTGCAGAGTTTGAGGTACTTTATTGTTTTATTGGGAGGAGCCTACTGTAACAGTTTCGGCACATTCACAATTCAAATAGTCAATACTTTTATTCTTAATGCTGTAGAGCATACAATACGCAAGGTGAGACCCTTTAAGCCTCCACAGATTCTATGAAACATTTTAGGGGGAATGGGGATAAATTGGGTTTTATTATTAGTTATTATTATTAGTTCTAGTTTTATTTGGTTTAGTTTTAGTATTAGTTTTAATAGTTTTATTATAGTTATAAAGACCTTCAATAGCTTCCACTGAGAAGCGCCTTTTAAGGGGATGGGTCACCCATTTAGCTGGTCAATATTCAGGGAATAAAAAAAATTCGTCTGCGCGATGCTTACCCATACTACCTGACTCGCTAGCAATATAATAAAAGTAAATCTTTATAACCTTGAGTGTTGGCGCATTTGAAAGTTCTATACGATCGGAATAGAAATAATTTCCGCTGACATTAAACATAAATTATCAAGCAAAAAATGGCACAATATTCTTCTTCCCCTTTGGTTTAGTATACGAGATTTTTACTGAAAACCCGAAGAACTAAGATCCTAGTACTAAAGGCTACAATCAGAGAGAGGAGAACAAAAGTCAGGAGAGCTCTTTATTTTCCTTATGTTTAGGGATTTGCAAGTTTATATTACACCGTCCTTTGCTTATTTCCCTGACTTTACTGCAGTGAAGTACTAGGTTGCTAGTTTGATTTTCAAAACAAGCCTAACATTCTTTTTCTTCGTTTGGTTTATGTGTTTTTTTTTCTGAAAGCTCCCTAAACTCCCATCTTCTTTCTTCACTGAAATATCACTTTTATAGCTATATATGCGGTAAGAGCAATAAACAAGTTAACATACACACACAACACAAGTTAAAGCTAAAACAACAAAACTTACGAATAATTTTGTCAACTGGATCATAATCGTCAAATTCAACAAAACCAAATCCCCTTTTCCTCTTTGTGTTTTTGTCTATAACTACTTCAGCATCAGTGATGGTGCCATACTTTCCAAAGTATTTTCTAAGGTCCTCATCCTCGACATCTTCCTTCAGTCCACCAAGAAAAATCTTTTTCACAGAGGCACCAGCATCTGCTTTTCCAGAAAGCTAAACAAAAATTTTTTTGCAAAATTTAACAACAGCTTTGATGCCAAGAAAATTGAGGAGCTTTCTTAAAAGATGTACGAATAATAAGATTTCTTGATATCTTATATTTTTAATCTGTTGAAGCGAAAATGAATTAATTTTTTAACTTAATTTTTCAAACAAGGTATGTCGAACTTCATTGCAATAAAAACATAAGAGTTTTCAACTTAACAATAAAGAGTGTAGCTTTTCTTCTTCTTCTTTGATTATTTAGAGACGCTTATGTATAATTTCTAAGCAATCCCAGACTCTGCGGCAGCTGGGATCGATCCTCGGCCTTTGTATTGCTAAGCAGAGGTCAACCCACTGAGCCACCATCAGTTGCATCAATTTAACATTTTTGGGGGGAGGGGGGTCAGAGGGGTATAAATGTATTTTCTAAAGACTCAAGGGTATAGGTTTTTCATTTTCAGTTTTTTAAATGAAAAATACCAAAAAAAGTTATTTTCAACGAAAATACTCCAAGAACAGGCATTTTTCAAAATATAGGGGAAATGGGCTAAAATTCCCAACGGGAGCATGCTCATCTCACCTACTCAATTGGCGTTACTGGCTGCCCCAAGGTTTAGCTTGTGATGACACAGTGGGTTGACTTGAGCTTGGCAATATGAGACCTTAAATTAAATCCAAGCTTGGCAATATGAGACCTTAACATGCCAATTAATTTTACAGAGAAAGATGAGATGATTTAAATTTCCCAAGACCTGTGGAATTCACATGGGTGTAATTTTTCACAAACAAATGAGAACGAAAAAAAGAAAAGAAAAAAGATGACACCCAGATCCTTTGATCTCTTTCAACACGTATTGATCTTGGGATATATACTTGAAAGGGAAGACGCTCGAAAATGTTGAATGTAGGTAACTATCATCTGACTAAACAGTACTTCTTTTTGACAATTTTCTTTATAAGAAAGAGCAATATTAGAAAAAATATGTAGAAAAACAACTACAAGAGCAATAAATTTTGCTTTAGTAGGAGGGGGTGAAAGGTTACCTTTCTCAGTAACGGTGAAAGGGTAACCGTTACTGAGGTAACCGTTATCCCTTTCACCGTTACTGAGAAAGGGTCGTCTAATTTTAGTTTTGTGTTTTTATTTTAAGGTTTGGTTTTTTTTATATTTTTATTAGTTTTATTCTGCACTGAGAAAGGTCAAGCGGAGGTCTTGACCGAAATATTTGCATAATTTTTCGATTTTTTCACTGGCTGTTAATTGTCCTCGTTTTCTTCGCGATTTTATGTTTTAACTATGAGGCACCTGAGAATAAATCAAACCTTTATTATGAAAGAGCCTCACTGATGAAGATATGGCTCCAAGTGGCTCTTGCAGCGGAATTATTGACAATAAGGAGTAGTGCAAATAAGGACTAGGTGCTGTTCAAATGTATGAGTTATCCATATCAATGGGTATCTCTGTATCTAAAAGTGAACATATCACAAACATCTAAGGATGGCTGAGACATCGTTAGTACCGGAATCAAAAGACGCACCCCTGCAGCACAGCTTCAAGATAAGCGGAGAGGTTTCGTCAATGACCTATGTGCCATCAATGGCTCTGGAGGATCTAAGCTAATGAGTAAATATACAATATGTAATAAATTAGGTCATTATCAATCATACCTGTCTAGGAACAGCTCTCTTTGGTTGAACTTCTCTACCATCAACTCTGTGAGGTCTAGCGTCTTGTGCATCATCAACCATTGCAGCTCTTGAATATGTTACAAATCCAAAACCCCGAGATCTGAAGAGAAAAAAAAATAAATATAAAAAAAAAATCACAGGACTTTGAAACCCTTTATCAAAAAAGATATTTAAAAAAGAATTCCACTGTGAATGATTCGAACCGATATCACACTTCACAGTGGCAAAAAATAATTAGAATCAAAAGTGCGCCAAACCAGCCTTAAAAGCTTTTTTTGTACAAGAAATAAGCCAATCATGACTAAACTTAAAATCAGGTACAGTGGAGCTCAGATAACACTGTTTTTACGTTTTCCATACATTAAACAGACCACTAATCCCATGTAAAAAGCATCACATAGATTATAATAGCTTTATTGTCAATCCCCACCTGTTCCCACTAGTAGATATTGAGGGTTGATTTTGTTTCCTCCGATATCAAACTACAGCAAAACAAATTTTCTCATTAGCACTAGCACAGATTTGTTAATTTTATTAACATATTTTCAGTCCTTGTTCTTAACATATATACTACATAACCCTGAGGGTAGAAGAGGTACTAGAAATGCACAAAAGGCATATTATCCTGGGTTTTTTACCAGACCATAAATAGCTAATGCTAGGGTTAGCCAGATAAGCTTAGATTTGTCCATTAGGGAGATCAGAAAATTAATGGAAAGGATTTCAAAGAGGTTCAAAGCTAGAAACTGAAGAATTGAAAGAAGATGTAAATTATATGATGTGATTTTCAAAAAAAAATCTACTTCTAGAAATCAGAGTTTAAAGGAGAGGAAAACAAAGAGTTTAAAAGTTAAAAAATTAGAGAAAAGGATGTAAATATTTCTAAAGTAACTTTCTTTTGGAATTCGGCTGTTAGGGTAATCAAAGAGGTTAAATGTTATAAACCTGGGAATAAACAAACGACTGTAAATTTCAGACGCATAGCAAAATGACAAACTATACTTAAATTTACCAATTTCTGAAAAATTTCAAGTTATCCTAATGGCTAAGGAGGCTTTCTAACAGTTTTATCTCAATACAATACTTATAATTATTTGAAAGCATATTTAACAAGTCCTAAAATTTGACCCCTCTCAAGATTCATTGGCATCAGCCAAACAAGTAACAAATAAACATGGAAATAAATAGATTGCAAACATGACACAAAAAGCACAGACTCTTCCTCCAAAATTAAAGTGCCAAGTACACCAAAAAGAAAAACATATTTAACCTTCTAGATCTATTCTAGGCCTTTTTATACCTGAAAACCCGAGTTTACCGTGAATTTTCTTTTAGTTGTATAAGCAATATTGAGTTAGAATGTCTGCGAATATTTTTATGAACAATGTTGCCAACGCAAAAAATTGAAAAACCGTGAAACGGAAAAAGATTAGCGGGAACTAATTCCTATGAATCTGACAGTGCTTTTCATTTGTGAAAATTCAAATCTACAAAATCTGTTGATTCCTGTATTAGTGAGAATCTACCTAGTGAATTAATATGAGCTCATCATGTTCTGAAAGTGACTATTCTGATTTGTCAGAAAATGCTGTTGATGGTGATCAAGTGCTAGATGGTATTAAGTTACCATTCAGGATATATGTTCCAGCCCCTTGTCACACCCGATGTAGCTTCTCTTTCTATCCAAAATGACAATAAAATGATCTCTGAGGAGTCTCGCTAAAATATTAAGGTGGACCTCGCTAAAAAATAGACACACCTATAGGCAGAATTCTATTCTGAATCTAAATATGACTAACTTTACCCCCCCCCCCCCCCCCCCCCCCCTCCATAATGGTCAAACATACAACCAGAATTATAAAAATCTACATTAGATTTTTGGTAAATAGCCTAGACTGGAGTTTTCAACAAAATTTAGCTTTTTTGTAGAATTAGGTCATGATTATTTTTCATATTCTTTCATAATTCAATAATCATTTGCGGGAATATTCATTTTGAGCCCTTAAAGGGGCTAATAGAGCTCAAAACAGACAATGTTTTTGTGTAATTTTCAAATTGATACATGTTTTTACAGATGACCATTAAAATGTATTCTTTGAGGCATGTGGCCCAATCTACAAAATGATCCACAACCTTTTCTTAATAATTGCTAAAAATGATCTTATACATTATTATATCATAAACCATATCAGTTTAGAAAAAAAGGCATTAAAATAAATGTAAGATAGTAATAACATAAGAGGTATCACCCCAATGCAACCCTATTCAGGTTTAATTTAAATGAAGGGAGATGACAGATTAATCCCCCCCTCTGCACATATACTGAAACTTAATGGGATACTATCGCCCAGCCAACATGGTTTTCAACCAGGAAAGTCTGTACAAACAAATTTGCTGGAGACTTATGATGTTATAACAGGTCTGATTGATCAGGGGTTACCAGTGGATGTATTGTTGTTTGACCTTGCAAAAGCATTGGACAAAGTTCCACATCCACACTTGAACAAAAAACTTATCTCATGTGGAATTAATGGAGACCTTGTATGCTGGATCTCAGCTTTTCTTACAGATAGAACACATAGAGTGATGCTTTTTACTATGAAGGAGAATCAATCCTCTCTTAGAGATGTGGAGTCACCAGTGGTGTCCTGCAGGGTGGTGTCTTAGGACTTACCCTATCCAATATCTACATAAATGATATTTTTCAATTAACTAAAAATAATCTAACTCTCTATGTTGACGACTCAAAATTGTTTGGTGCAGTCAATCATGAGTCACTACAAGCAGATCTTGACCATATTCAAAAATGGGCAACAACATGGCACATGAGCTTTAATATTGACAAATGTAGTGTTATATTCTCATTTTGGCAAGTCCAGCCCAGGTTCCAAGTATTATATGGTCAATTCAACTATAAAAAACATTCAAGAGCTGCAGAGTGTGGATGAAGAAAGGGATCTTCGAACCATTGTTGACAACCAGTGTAAATTCCAATTCAAACAGCAAAAAGACTGTGTCTCATGCAAAATCTGTCCTAGCACTCTTAAAGAAAACTATATCCAGTAGGTCTTCCTGTGTTTTTGTGAGGTTGTACATGGCCCTTGTCAGAAAAGTAATTGATTTTGGAATGTGCACAGCATCACCATGACACAGGGGTGGTGTATATCTTCTGTGCTTGTGACCCATAAGTTTATTTCACAAGACCCCCCCCCCCCCCCAATTCATTTGCCAATTTCCCAAAATATTGGCACTGACAGAAGTTGACATTCAAAGAAGCTGATCAGACCATCTGTCAAAACTCAACGCCGACAACAGTTTTTCTCCTGCCGTGTAGTAAACCACTGGAATAGTCTGTCAAATAAAACAGTCTCAGCACCCAATAACGAAGTGTTCAAGAAGTTATTGTATTTTGAATGGAGTGGTGTTCCCTGGAAGTACCAGTGGGATGCATCTGATGTTTAATTATTCGCATCATCAAGTATGGAGCTTGTAACAGATCATGATGGATCTTAATTTGCTCTGAAGTGCAAATTAAGGTAATTAATCAAGGTATACTAGTGTGAAGGCCCATAGAGAGATAGGCAATTTAGGCAATGACATCCCTTCCTTCAGGCATGTAATAACCTTCTCCCCTACCCAATAGATACAAACAATCTTTTATAATAGTTTATGCACTATCATTTGTAACTGCATATTATTATCATGAAAAATATAGAAATCGACTTAGATAAGACAAGCATTAAGATAATAAATGCCTATGTTAAGTGTTTATCTTATATGGACTAGACTACATTAGTTTTCAGGTACAAAGGCCCCTCAGTGTAGCTTTATCATTTTTGCATATAGTAAGATTAATATATATTTTTCAATACCCATAAATTGATCTGCTATCTCAGAATGGACAATCAATGACACATTTGGCAAATTTAAAACTGATTATTGAATTATAAAAGATAATAAAAAAATATTAGGTGATATATTCACCTTCATCCAAGCTGGATTATGTTGTAAACTGCAAATTTACCAAATATTGTCTTGTGTTAGAGTACATTGATACCCTGAAGCATAATTTCCGATTTAACAGTTTAGTTAAAGCTTGTTTAACTAGAATTCAGAGAAAGATTTGAAAGGGTCTGAATACTTAGTTTAGGCATCCATGTTAGACAGCCTATTTTGTTTATCAAGCCAAAAAATCAGCATTCCCATTGTGCCAGAAATTGACTTTTATTACAAAAGCAACCTTATTTAGACTTAGTTTAAATGAAATGAGATGAGACATTAATTCCTACACTCCCCCATGCACATATACTATACCCCTCCTCCAGCACAATACCCACCAACCATCTTTTATAATACCTGATGCATTATCATTTGTCACTGTATATAATTTCATGAAAAATTTTATAAATCAACTTAGTTTCAGACAAGGATAAAGATAATAAATGCATATGTTTAGTGTTTCTCTTACATGGACTAAACTATACTACTTTTCAGGTACGAATGTCTCACAGTGCAGCTTTATGTTCCTTGCATATGGGAAGACCAATATATATTCCCCAATGCTCATAAATTAATCTGCTATCACAGAATTGACAATCGATGGCAAATTTAGAAGTGATTTCTGAGTTATAAAAGAGCATGAAAAAATACCAAGTGATATATTCACCTTCATCCAAGCTGAATCATGTTGTAAACTGAAAATTTACCAAATATTGTTTTGTGTAAGGGTACATTGATACCCTGAAACATAATTTCTGATTTAGCTAGAGTTTAGTTAATTCTTGTTCAACCAGAATTCAGAGAAAGGTTTGAACGGATTTGAACACTTAGTTTAAGCATATATGTCAGACAGCCTTTTTTGTTTATCAAGCCAAAAAAATCAGCATTCCCATTGAACCAGAAATTGACTTCTATTACCAAAGCAATTTTATTCAGGTTTAGTTTAAATGAAGTGAAAGAGAGATTAATTCCTACATCCCCCCCCCAATGCACACATACTCTTACTCTTTAAGGCATGATATATCCCTCCCCTTACACAATACCCACCAACCATCTTTTACAATAGCTGATGCACAATCATATATTGCTGCATATAATTTCATGAAAAATCTTGTAAATCAACTTAGTTGAGACAAGGATTAAGATAATAAATGCATATGTTTAGTGTTTCTCTTATATGGGCTAAACTACATTACTTTTCATGTACAAATGCCCCAGAGTACTGCCTTACATTCATGGCAATTGGGAAAATCAATATGAATTTTTCAAAGCTTATAAATTGATGTGCTATCTCAGAATTGACAATCTATGGCAAATTTGGCCCTCTTTGTGAAACAACCACAGTTTGGTGATTGCACAATATTTTTAATCTCTAAAAAAGAGCACTACAAATCCAGTTTCCATTCAAATAACCCCTAACCCAATATTCAAGGACCAGTAATCTGATGTCATTAGTCATGGGAAAAAAAAAAACACACACACAAAAAAAAAACATGCACCCATAATCTTTTTTCTTGGAAAAACCATAGATTTAAGATTGTAACATTCTAGCTTGAATTTAGTGCTTTATTTTGCTAGTGTTTGCTATTTGTTTGCTTGCTTTGCTTTTGCTTATGTGAACTTATTTGCAGGTTGTGTCCTGGGTTTTTGGATTAAACGCATGAGCCTGCTTATCTGCGTTTGTTAGCTACGCTTGTTGCACGGTGTCAGAATAGACGGACAAGGACGCCGCCATTCATTATCCAGATTTGAATTGGGAATCAGACAAAACTAGAGAAGCATCGATCAAATTCATGAGCCACGAACAGCTTATTTTCGATGGTCCTCTCAGTGGAAACTCGGAGAAAGTGGAGTGTGCAAACCTGTTAATCTGGCTAGGAGAAAAGGGCATGAAATATTCAGAACCTGAACATTAGCTAATGCAGAAAAAATCAAGATCAATATATACCTGCAGAAATTTGACGACTATTTCAGCCCAAAAACAAACCCCATCTTCTCTCGGTATGTGTTCCATAAGCATGATCAAAAAGACGGCGAGACCATTGAACAATATGTAACCAAACTCAAGATTCTTGTGCGTGACTGTTCCTATGCAGCTGATACCAAGGATGAAATGGTACGTGACAGACTAATATGTGGAACGAACAATCAGAGGATCAGGGAAAAACTTCTTCAGTGAGGATCAGAGCTGACATTAGCTCAAGCTATCAAAATCGCCAGAACATACACTGAAAACCAGGCACAACTGAGAACAATGTATGCTGAAGGCAGCATGAACAATCCAGTAATCAAACAAGAAGTTGATGCAATTAAGAAAAACCCGAACTCACGCATCCAGAAAGCATCCAAATCGGATTGCTATTTCTGTGGTGGTGAATATTCAGTGAGTCACAACTGACCTACTGGGGGGAAAGCCTGTAGTAAATGTGGCAAACAAAATCATTTTGCTAGAGGTTGTCGCAGTGCGAAAAGTGGCAATGTTATTGAATATACATATCAGAGACTACAGATGAAGAACTCTTTATTCATGAAATCTCAGCAGACAATGGAGATGATCAGCCGCATGCAAGCATAAGAATCGATGGACAGATTAGTGTCCAATTCAAGATTGACACTGGGGCACAAGCCAATATAATTCCAAAGAACTTTGTCGGCAAGCTGAAATCACAGCCGAAAATGTACCCAACTAATCATGTCCTTACTTGTTTCTGTGGTCAAAAAATCCCAGTAATTGGCACTAGCAGATTGAAATGTGCCTACAAGGATCGTAGTCAAAGCTTGCTTGAATTCTTCGTTGTGCAGTCTGCTCCAACTCCAATACTGGGCTATGTTGCAAGCCAGCAGCCTAACCTTGTCAAACTAGTCCTCAGCCTTCAGAGTAATCCAGCATACACAAGCAAACTCTTTGACGAATTTTCAGAGTTATTCGAAGGAGTGAACAAAATCGAAGGGACTTGCAAAATAGTCATTCGTGAAGAAGCTGAACCATCAGTGCAGCCTGCAAGACGGATTCCCCTTACACTAAAAACGAAACTCAAGCAAGAACTTGATCGCATGGAAAGTCTATGCATAATTAAGAAAGTCACCTGCCCAGCCGACTGGGTTAACTCTGTAGTTGTTGTGGAAAAGGCAGATGGGAGTCTTAGAGTTTGTATTGATCCCCATGACCTGAACATGGCGATCAAGAAGCCTCATCACCCGATGCCGACATTTGATGAAGCGATCCAGATCCACCAGGGTGCAAAATACTTCTCAAAACTTGATGCTCGTCATGGTTATTGGTCTTTGTGTCTGGACGACGAGTCATCTAAGTTGACGACCTTCAATACTCCTTTTGAGCGATACAAATTCAAGCGAATGCCATTTGGCCTTACATGAGCTCAAGATGAATTTCAGAAAACTATGGAAGACATTTTTGCAGGATTGGCTTGTTTTTCTGTCATACGTGACGACATGATCATCTCAGGCAAATCAGAAGAGGAACACGACGTCAATCTTCGAAAGACGCTACAGAGAGCTAAAAGAAGGGAGTGAAAATGAACAAGGAAAAGTACATCCTGAAAGCAACATTCATCCCTTATTTTGGTCACATTTCATCTGGTGAGGGTATCCACCCGGGTCCAAACAAGGTCAAGGCTATCCATAAAATACCTTCGCCAATATCATGGGAACAGCTGCAGACCCTTCTTGGAATGCTCAACTACCTGTCCCAGTACACTCCAAACCTGTCAACCTAAAACGAGCCGCTGAGATCGTTGCTGAAGCAAAAGGTGTTCATTTGGACCCCTGACCACGAGCATGTCCTTCAGCATGCGGAAGAGTAACTATCTTTGATCCGCATTGCTGTAACATTGAGCTGCAAGTAGATGCATCAAAATCTGGGCTTGGTGCGATTATGCTTCAGAACAACAGTATTGTGTCATATGCGTCAAGATCACTAACAGACTCTGATCAATGAACAGAACTATTCCCAAACAGAAAAAGAACTGTACGCGAACGTTTTTTGGATGCCGCCACAAACACCAGTATTCGTATGGTCGACACTTCAACATAGTAACCGACCACAAGCCACTTGACACACTGTTGGACCGCCCAATCATTAAGTCCTCAGCCAGGCTCCAGAGAATGCTGCTGCAGATACACCCCATGATTATTCCGTAACCTACAGACCCGGCAAGGATATTCCTGTCCAAGACATTCTTTCAGGGCTTCACATTCCATCACAAGAGGACTCCCTCCAGAAAGAGATCGATTGCTGTCCATTTGGTCATGAAGCTCCTTCCAATCAGTTGAGAGGCTCAGTGAACTGAAGGATGAAACGGCCAAAGACGAACAACTTAAAGCTCTTCAGAGAATCATACAAGAGGGTTGGCCAGAAACAAGAAGCCTAATCGGCTGACATTACCGAGTTTTGGCAGGTCAGACATGATCTGACCATCATCGATAGAATAGTTTTTAAAAAACGATCGTCTGGTCATTCCGAGAAGCATGCAGAATAAAATTCAGAAGAGCATCCATGCATCACACTTGGGCATAGAGAAAACTAAACATAGAGCCCAATCTGTTATCTACTAGATGTTATCTACTGGGTTGAGTCAATCCATCAAGCTATGCATCCAGAAATACAATGCCTGTTGCACCTGCCAGAAAATTAGTGCCAAGGAACAGCTCCTTCAACATCAGATACCCCAATACCCATGGGAACACTTGGATCACATCTGAGGATGTGATTCTCATTAAGATTGCTTGCATTCATGTTGGTTTTCCATCTTCTTTGAAAATCAGTCAAATTTTCTCAAGCTTATAGCTATTTATGGACACCATTAAAACTTGATGAATCTTGTATGTCCTATATATATTTTGAATCAGCATCAAAAGGTAATTAATTTGATGTAATCATTTTGCTAAAAATATCTTTTATTGCTTGTAAAAGTTTCTAACTTCTTACAGTTTTCTACTAAGAACTATTAAGATTTAAACTAATATTTACAGAGCATCAGCCTATAATTCTTATGCTAGTTTTAAACTACCTTCAAGTACAAGAACAAGTTGGATGCTGAACTATTATACAAATATTTCCTGTCAAGAATTGTTGGAACTGAAATTTTGCCATCATGCTTTATTATGAGTAAAACTTATTTATTATTCAAACAAGAAGAAATCTCTTCTGAAATGGCCCAGAATACCATACCATCTACTGTTCAAATGCAATCACAGTTAGGGTTAATAGTACCAAATCAAAGTGACAATCTGATCAAACCAGGCGAACTCTCTGCATTGCCACCCAGGGCAGCAGCCCTGGTTGCCCTGTCCCCTCTGAGCAGCTCTGAATCTAATTTGCTGTGTTATGGCAAGATAGTAGGCTAATTGATGATGTTTGTCAAAGTGTTTTTGTATTTAAAATACAACAAAACCGTATAAAGGGTATAGACAACTACGATATAATAAGTAATAAGGTAGATATATATTAAAATATTCAAGCAAATCACACAGACTACTGGGTATCTTACATTGGCCTACATAAAGTATCAGTGAAAGTCATTGATTCTGCAAAACTAACAATAGCCTACAATTTAATACTTTCTTTTAGAGATCAACAATGTTTACCTGTAAACTGCTTCATAGTTAAAAGATCCTGGAGTGCCAAAAATTCTAGTAACGTCAATAATAGGCCTAGCCTACCCAAGCTCTTTTCAAGAAGCGTGGCTTAAAATTATTTTTCAAAGAAAATAGCTTTGCTGAACTAGGTCCCAACTTCTATTTTACCGGAAAAATCTAGAAAGCAACACTTTCTAAGGTTATAAACTAATTTATTTTTGGGGGGTAATTTTCTGCTGATTAGTAACACAAGTTCTTTATTTTTAAAATTTGCTACGAACTTGCTTCCAGAATGCATTCATAAATTGAAGCTCATTTTCCTTAAAAAATGAATTCCAGGTTTTTATCAATTTTTTAAGACGTATGAGGCTGTGTTAGTTTCCTCTTGACTAATTTAGAGAATTAGTTTTCATTTTTGGTGTCCTTGTTACTTTAAAGACATTGTGCAAAAAAACATTTACAACTCAATTTATAATTGCTGTAAAATACCTTCCCAAGTTTTAAATTTGTAAGTTATCCACTGGTACAAAAACACATTTAATGAGCTCTTTGAAAGGCTAGCAGAGGAGGTGAGATAAATCAAAAGGTGTTATGTGACATCTTGAAAACTTATAGTTACAAGTATGGTCAGTAACACAACCCTTTCTATAAATGTGTTAAACTTACTAAAAAAAAAACTTTTTGGCATGCTGACCAATGATTTGCACTGCACAGGTATCAACCTCCTGATTTCATGTCTTCGACCGGGAGTGCAATGCGTGGTTGGGGGCAAATCATCCAACACTTCCCGTGTCTTTCTCCCAGATTTCCCAGGTACCCATTTAGAACTGGGTCGACTCTGGCTGAGCTTACAGGGTCACACCATTGATCATTGTTTCAAACCAAATAACCAACATTGGGACACCGGGATGCTTAAAAACCGCTCTGCATTAGTTTTTTACTGTATCTTGAACAGCAAGACAAAGACCCCCTTTTACAAATTACTGTTTATTGATAATATTCAAAATAATATTAACACATTTTATAGTTTCCTAAACTCCTGCAAAACTTGTACTATATACCAAACTGCCTTTTACATTACTGCAACTTGGAGCACTGGGTCCTCATGATGTCATATACTTTAAACAGAATCACGAATCACATTATACTTTAAACAAAAACAACCACGGGGATATAAACAAACAATATCAAAATATAAACTGATACTTGCCTCTTTGTTTCTGGATCTCTCATGACAACAGCATCTACAATTTCACCCCATTGTTTAAAATGAGATCTAAGACTGTCTTCTGTAGTCTTCTGGTCAAGGCCTCCAATGAACAGTTTTCTAAACTGCTCTGACTCTCTGCGATCGCGATTTCCATCGTACTTCATGGTGACTTATGCCAGGAACTGAAACAGGTAAAAAAAACATGATTCTATTTTCGATATCACCAGAGAGAAAAATTATAGAATTTGTAAGCTTTGCAGAGAAAACTCATAAGAAGCCTCCCATTTCAGAAACCATATGGTTTTTAACATTTTTACAGAATTTGGTTGACTTTTTTAAGACAATACCTGAGCTTTAAAAAAAGGAATGCTTAAAGATAATAGACCTAGTTTTCATGAGGCAATCTGTAAAACACTGGTACCGCTTCATGGAAATTTAGGTAGGAGGGTGAAATATATTTTTCAAAATCCAGGCCGGAAGGCAAATTTGAAGTTTTTAACTTTTCCATGAGACTACAAAAAAAAGGCATTTTACAATGAGACTACCCTAAAAAAAGCATGTTCCAGAATCAAGGGGAGACAAAAAATCCCAAAACACATAACCCCCCCCCCCCACCTTCAGTTGACACCACTGCCGTAACAGAAACAAAACTTTTGTTTCCGAAATTGTTGCTTTTGGTGCATTTTTTGCAAAAAAAAATCATATAAAGTACCTTACCGTACTTAACACCATAACTATATTTTTAACAAAGAATTTGGATTATGTTTATGAAATTAATAATACTTTCTAAAAACAGATCTTAAAAAAAAATGGTTAGGTCAGAAGCATTGAGTTTTTATTAATTAAAAATTACTTCTGGCAATTTTTGTTTAAATCTGAAAATGCATTAAGCAAAATAAAAACTAACTAAGAAACCTATGAAAACCCTATGAAACCTATGAAGCAAAATACAAAAACTCCCTAAAAAAAAAAATATTACCCACTCACACATCTTTCCATCAATAATTTTCTTCCCCAACTTCATCATTTTCATAATTAGTAACTTCAAAACCTCTTAAACACGAATTTTGGTGAAAATCAAGCATTATTTATGAAATACGTTCTTACTGTGTTTTGAATTTATGATCCTTTATTGGAATATTTGCCTTATAATCAACAAGCTAAGAAGACTTCGAATGAAAATGACGTTGGTCTCCAATAAGGCTTATGGTAGTAAGGTTTAACTTTCAGGAAGAACTAAACAAAATCAAAGCACACTATCTACATGCTTGTTATTCAAAAGGTGTATCAGCAATATCCCAGGAACAGCTAAAAGTCCTAAGTTAAAACTTTCACAATATGTTGAGAGGGGTGTTTTGGAAGTGATTGGAGGGCAACTAATCCTCCTTGCCCATATTAGATCCCCCCCCCCAACATTGATGAAATTTCGATATAACAAAAGTGTTCAAATTGGTCAAAAGCTCCAATAGCCATACCTCCAGAGACAACATGAGCCCCAACGCTCCTGAGGGAAAGGTTGTAAATTAAGGTATTGTCCCATTGTTTATAAATAGGGTTTATCATTGAGAAAGGGAGGGGGTATTTGATCCTGGGTGAGTCCAAAATTCTAAGGGTATGAAGATGATACTTCAGGGAGTGTTAAACTGAATCAAAGAGACTATCAGCATTAAGGTTATCAAGAGCGTGTATCTTATATATCTAAGCTAAGAACTTCAAGAACATGTGACTGCAATTACTTGAAACTGCAACTGCAATTACTTGTGACTGTGTCTGCAACTGCTTGTAACTGTGACTGCTAATACTAGCAGTTTAAACTATTACTATTCTGATTACAATTGTAAACAGCTACAAGCACTTCTACAGCAGTCACTATTTCTACTGCTACTACCATTTCTACTTCTATATTTATTAGGCCTACTACTGCAACTACAACAATTGGACAAAATCAAAAGAGCCAAACCTTATCTAAGGTTGTCAAAAAGATTTATCTACAATATCTGCCTATGCTTTAAGTGTCACAAGGTAGGTCATCTAACAATGAATTACCAGTCCAGTACTATCTGTGGCAGATGTGGTTCAGCCGATCACATATCCAACCACTCTAATGTGTGTACAGCTAGTATGTTCTGTGTATTATGCAAAGTTGTCGGCCATATCTATTACAGTGTGAAATATCCAAACAATCGTTCAACTTCAGCCTAATCCACATGGTCAGAGTGCCCATGGTCAACTATAAATGTCAATATGAGAGGCGTAACTCAAAACATTAATGGTAGGTTTGTTCAAAAGTCGTCTGTTCTTGATGAGCTTGTCTCAGAACTTAACGTGATTTGCTTACAAGGCCACTTAAATTATTTGCCGGAGAAGATTATTCCGCATTACATTTGATGCTTGAAGAATTCACACATAACTTTCTTGATTGCAAAGTTGATAACATATTTATCTATAATGTTTATTTGTCAACTGATTACCATATTGGCACATCTGAATGAATTTTTGCTCTTACCTCTGAAAAGGTTTGAGAATCATTTCGAGTGTTATTTCTAGTAATTCCGAATATCTATTAGTTGGTGATCTTAACTGTAATCTAACTGCTCCATATGCCTGCTCTTAGAAATTAACGCACCCTTTGTTCTGCTGATCAAGCATCCATCTGTGACGTCTGTTACTGATGCTATTATACACCTTAAACCAAAGTAGTCACAAGGCATAGATGGAATTCAGGCTCTAAATTTTAAATTATGATGGTGCTACAGCTTTTACAACATCTAATACTACTATTGCAGACAATTTTTACAAAAGGTTTGGTTCCATCAACATTATGCGTGGGAGATGTTTCTCCTATTCCGAAAAAGAAAACACCTCCATTCAATGCACATTTTTCAGACCCACAACTGTATCAACTAGTTTATGCAAGCTTTATGAACTACTGTTCATAGAACAGCTTGAAAAAAATTCTAACATGCCTTCCCATCAATTTGGCTTTCAACATGGCATTAGATTTGCAGATGTCCTTGTGGTTGTTGCTTTTGCTCTGCTTGATGTTTTTCCTGCTGTTCTGATCCTGCAGACAAATCTAAATAAATCTAAATAACATTTTGCATCAAAATTTTGGTTTGCTGAGGAACACAAGACTAAATTGCAATAATATTAGTGGGATGTGACAGTACTTTTGGCAAAAAACTTAGCCTCTGGATTTCATCATACTCAGAAAGACAAGAAAAATGAATAATTAGGGGGTAAAGGTTGCTCGTAGAAAAAAACAATATCCTGCCTCCCTTTTTTTTTGGGGGGGGGGAGATCTGAAGAACAAAGTTTAATAAAGTCTTGAATAATTTGACAGACAAAGGACCCTGGGTCATGGGATTGTACTTCCATAATAACTGTAACATTAATTTTATTTAATTCTGATAGCACAGTAAGTTCAGTAAGCTTGTCAAAATTAAGACTTTCAGAATTAGGAACTAAACATTTTGAAAATTTAAAGCACTTTTGGAAATGTGACAGATGAGTTTCTGTAATTCTTGGGTAGGTTTTAATTTAATTGAGCCCACAAGCCATTGAAAATATTACGATTTTAGAAATACATTCAGTGTAATGTTTCCTGGACCTTGGTCAACTGATCTTAAGTGTCACAATATTTTAGCAAGTTATTTGCACATTCAATTTATCAATTGGATTTAGGGTAGGTGTTAACAGTGATATGTTTCGGGGCATTATTTATGGCATCCACTGTTGTTGGGAGTTGTTTCCACACTTGGAAACAACCCCTTTACACTAGTTACATTAATACGTTGCCATAGCTCTTGTTCTTCATCTTTATAAGAAGTGCCTATGTTCTTTATTTTTGTGTTTAATGAACTGAAAGGATGCTTGAAATTTGAAGAAGTAGACAAGACGAGGGAAAGATGATAACTCCTATCCAAAGGGGGTAAAGCTGAGGGGTGACTGTAAAAATCATTCATATTAGTCAAAATGACATCTAGAGAGGTATTTCCCCTAGTAGTTCGTATTTTAACTATTTGCTTAACTTTATTTTGGTTTGTTGAGTAACGCAAGAATACAATTGCAATAATATTATTGTGAAGTGACAGTACTTTTAGAAAAAAAAACTTAGCCTCTGGATTTCATCATACTCAGATAGATAAGAAACATGGATAATTTTGGGGTAAAGGTGGCTCTTAGAAAAAAACAACATCCTGCCTCCTTTTTTTTTTGGGGGGGGGGGAGGGAGGATCTGAAGAACAAAGTTTAATAAAGTCTTGAATAATTGGACAGACAAAGGGACCCTGGGTCATGGGATTGTACTTCTATAATAATTGTAACATTAATTTTATTTAATTCTGATAGCACATTAAGTTCAGTAAGCTTGTCAAAATTAAGACTTTCAGTATTAGGCACTAGAATTACTATTATTCTCCATGACCACACTGCCTTTTCTATGACGAAATCAATAAGAATTCCAAATAGGGATAGGTCCTTTTATTAGACAGTGAAATGAAAATATAAAACAAAGACTCTAAATATTTCGATGACACAGTCGGTCATCATCATCAGTAGAGTTACTAACTTATCAAAATTAAAACAAACTGCTTTTATACTAAACAAAATAATCACTTCCGGGTCAAAGCAAGTTACCGGTCCATTGACTTAAAAAGTTCACTAACTGTTCTTGAATTTGTTATACTGCTTTAAGTAAAGATGGTACAAGTTTCTTCGAAATTGCAGGTCAAAGCAGGTTACCGGTCCATTGACTAAAAATAGGCACTAAAAACTTTGGAAATTAAAAGCGCTTTTGGAAACGTGACAGATGATGAGTTTCTGTAATTCTTGGGTAGGATTTTAATTTTGATTTACATGTCTGATCAGGAAAGTGCAACTGGTTTTCTAGATGACAGCAAGGGAGAACAATTGCAATTTATTACAGGATAATTTTCACATGCATGAACTCTCAAACCAGAAACATATTTAATAGGGTAGCCATTATGGGAGATAAAATGAATGGGACAGGGTAGGGTCACCACAGGGATAGGACAAGAAGTCAAATTGGAAGAGTCCTTGATGGGGAGGGAGGGGGATGGGAAGGCAAGATGGTGTTTGGAAAGGGAATTAGGGTAGATAGTGTCTGAGAGGAGATGGGTCACCTTTATTTTGACAACTGTTAGTCAATGTTGATTAACAAACCCATGTGATATTGTGAAATTTGAATTGTGGGTTATAGCCTCAGCTTGAGTGTCAAAGACATTTTTCCAAATCTAGTGTGTTATTTTCCTAATTAATAGACCCTAAAGTGTTATATTATAGTTACTCACCTTGGTGTTTTATTCTGTTTATGTGTTTCCAAACTGGTGATATATAAGTTTCAATTCCCCTGAGATTTCAACGTTCCCGTATTTTGAATTTTCTTTGTTGCTCTTGCTGCTTTGGAGTTGCCCATATCTTCTCCTTGTAATGCCAAGCTTTCTAGAGTCCACTTCGGTCTCCTTTTGACTTCACAACGATTTTCAACCTACAGGGGATGATGGGTCAGGAATAAGTCTTGCTACCATCTATGTGAACTTGTCGCAGATATTGTTGTCTTAGGAAATCAAAAATACTTTTGTATAGATGCCTTTCAGTGTTAGCTGGTAGGTTTGAGAGCAGCAACACGTTTATGTCAAGTAGGAACTTTGCCTCACTGAAGATTCTCCTAATGTTAATTATTTGCTGCTGGATGCATTGACATTCATAAAGCAGGTGGTTCAAGAATTCTGGAAATGAGTTGCTAAGTCTGCAATATGGACTGGCTCCTTTATGCCAAATAAACTCCTCGTTTCTCAGGATCAAAGAGTTGCTTTTGATACTATAATAAAGAATGTTATCTACCTGTCATGGAATGGGCATTCTTGTTTTTTCAATGAGCTTTTCTTCTGAGTATGTCTCTGAAGGTCTGAGCCTTCCAATTGTGATCAATTGGATTATTCAAGGAGTTACTAGCTATCTGGGCTGCTAGCTCATTATATTTGATGTCTTGGTGGCTGAGGATATGCTGGAACTTGACTTCAAGGGCTCCTTTGGAGTCTGAGAGCAATACTACTCTTTTGGAAGCTCGTGGATTAAAATTGACGACCTTTAAATATACTTTTGTTTTCAACGAATTTGAAAATCCAGCCAAAAACCACAGAATAAGGTTTATCCAGAGATGACGCCGCCACGCAGTGCAAAGCGCCCAAGAGAAAACCCAAAAAAGAATGCGGACAAATGACTGTTCTGTAGCTTGGACCTTGATGGAAACTCAAGTGTGCTTTAACTGCAATGACTGTGACAAATGATGTGTTGTGTTTGCCTGAACATATCTGGCAATGAGTATGCTCAGAGACTTTTCCAGAGACGAACCCTCCTTGATTTGGTATTCCTCAGAAATAAAGAACAGCTACAAAGCATAAGTTACCACCCCCTTTTAGACAAAAGTGACCACATTGTCATTGAAATCAATTTAGCCTTCCACAAGATTAAAAACAACTATATCAAAAAGACTTACAATCAAAGGAGAGTTGAGTAGCGTGGACTGGCAGTCTTTGCTTCAAGGGGAGGTAGATTAACAATGGATCAGTTTCCAAGAGAAGGTTACAATGCACCAGAAAAGCACACATCTACGAAAATCGGGCTGAAGACCAATACACTCCCACACATGACGTCTCAGATAAATAGAGAACAAAACCGAAAAAAAAACAATACTGGAACAAGTACCAGAAAATGGGGAAAGATAATCACTGTGAGAAGTTTGCAAAGGCTCAAAATAAACTACAAAATCTCACAAAACAATTCTATTCAAACTTCAAGTCCAAGCTTGCAGATGATAGCAAGAGAAACCCCAAAAGGTTCAGGAACTACATATCTAGTAAAGATCATAACAGACATTCTTCATTCAGTCTCCCAAGAGAAAACATCTTTTTTGCATTTCTTGAACTTTAAAGCTTTCTCTCAACCAGTATTAATTCACCGTAAACTCTCAACCCAGTTCATCCGTAAGTGCCGCCGGGTTCAGCAAGCAGGTTTCATGCCGAACAGATCCACGACTGAGCAGATCTTCACCGTACGCCAGGTCATCGAGAAAGCTCGTGAGTTCCAGTGTACAGCGTACCTAACCTTTGTTGACTTTAAAGCAGCCTTCGACTCGATCGACTGTGAGTCTCTCTGGCTGATACTAGAACAAACAGGTCTCCCAGACAAATACTGTCGCCTGTTCAAGGCGCTCAACACTGGTACAAAAAGCTCCGTTCAGGTTAATAGTCGTCGAAGCTCACTGTTCGAAATAAATACCGGTGTACGGCAAGGTTGTGCTGCTGCTCCTGAACTGTTCAACTCGGTGATTGATTATGTCATGGATCGAACCACGAACCGGCTCCCCTTCGGACTAAGGTATGGCGACAGAGTTTTAGCCGATTGCGACTTCGCTGATGATATTGCCCTGATATGCACTTCTGCAGCTGAATTCGAAGAAGCCCTCAACACACTGTCGGAAGAAGCCCTGAAAGTGGGACTACATATTAGCTGGCAGAAAACAAAAATAATGATCGTTGACTCCGCAGGTAACACCACCAACTCACCATCATTCAACGTATCAGGGCACACTATCGAAGTTGTCATGTCTTTCACCTACCTTGGATCTGTCATCACAGAAAACGGCTCAGTCGAAACTGAAGTTCAGTCGCGCATCGGAAAAGCCGCATCAATTATGGCACGACTATGCCGTTCAGTGTGGTCAAAGCCCAACATCAGCCGAAAAACAAAAATGCGGATCTACAACACCACCGTAACCCAAGTCCTTCTCTACGGTGCTGAAACCTGGCCTGCTGCTGCTTCTGCTCGTGATGCCATAGACGTGGTCCAAACAAAGTTCTTGAGACGTATTGAAGGGATCAGATGGGACGACTTCGTCTCGAACACCCGATTGCTGGCACTAACAGATCAGACCCCCAACCCTCGTCAGGTCGCTGCACGAACCCTACGATGGTTCGGCCATTTTGTCCGCATGCCAGCAGAAACACCCGCCAGCACTCTCTTCAATTTTGATCCCCCTGCGCATGGCTGGAAGTGCCCCCGCGGAAGGCCCCGGTTCAGATGGAGGGACAGCCTCACCCAGTACCTCTCAATGATCGGTACTGATATACAAGAAGCAGTCACGCTTGCACAGGACCGTTCTGAATGGAGGCAAAGAGTCACGTGTCTCTCTATGCTGGACCACCAGCAGGAGCAATAAGTCAAGTAAGTCTTTGAACTTGACCTAGTTTCTTGATGTTCATTAATTCACTGCTTGAACTTGAATTTAATTCAGTGACTTAGTTTGGAATAAATGACAGTGGACTTTTGATGAATTTGACCTGAACTTAACCTAGATTCTTGATATTCATTAATTCACTGATTGAGCTTGAATTTAATTCAGTGACTTAGTTTGGAATAAGGATTAAGCTTGAAATAAATTAGAGTAAATTAAATTGCGTGAAGGAAGGTGCTATGTGAAATTAAATGAATTTTGGCGCAAGACGCAGTGAGAGACTGTGAGCATTTATGAACTGTTTTTTTTTTTTATATAAGATCATCGAGGAGAACACCTTCCATAAGCAGAGATTTTATCTGGTAATAGTTTTATTCAGGCGAAGGAAGGGTAGTGGTTTGGCGTAGCCCCCTTCCATTTCCTTAGCACATAGCACCAAGTTGATATTTATATGTTATTATTATTAATTGATAAATCGCTGCCATAGCTTCTGAAAAGTTGTACAAGACAGGATGCAAAGTTTGCAAAGAGAGCCTATGTTTTGCAACAAGAGAAAGTTATTTGCAACGCATCCGTTGGGGGTTGTGGTCGCCTCTGCCATAACCGCTGTGAAATTCTTCAAAGTATTGAGAGACAATATTATAATATATCAGTGCTCGGACTGCTGCGAGAAATTTGCTGATAAACCTGCTTCCCCGCATATCCTGCCTTCTTCAGAGACTCTTGTTTATTCACCAGTTTTAAGCTTTTTTCGGCACTGTCTACAGTCAGGAATTTCGTCTGCCTCCTGTATATCTGCGTGTGCAACCTTCTATTCTACTGATCATCTTGATCAAGCTAGAAGCCTCCTAACATCTCTAGTGAATCCTACACATAAACTCCTTGCATGTCGTGGTCCCTCTGCTAAGCAAAGCCTGTTGCACGATATTTTAGACATCCTTATTTCTCAGGATGCAACCCCTCGCTTGCCAAATCTGAAATTCGTCATGACTGCAAGTGATGCAATACCTGCGATAGATACGGATCAAAATGCTCACTTTAGCTGTGCAATTCAAACCTGGGACTGGCATCTTTCTAGCATTATTAATAAACTTGATGAACAATTTCAAGGTTGACATCACAAGTAAGGTAGTAGAGACTCCTGCTGTGGTGAAAGAGTGATGTGATGGAGTAGAGAGCGAGGTTTTGCGCTGTATAAATAGAGAAAAACTTAATGATAAATCTTGGCCTCTGCTGAATAGAAAATCAGAAACAGTGGGCCTTGTAGTAGATTCACCGCCACAAGATTGTGATGATTTCTTAAAGCATGAAGCTTCTCTGAAATCATTGAATGGAGCTGATGGTATAGTGCAGATTTCACTTTCTAAGGAATCAACATCCCAACAACCGAAATGGGTCATTCATATGAAAAGACAAAACGCTGAAAAATTGAAAGCCTGTTTGAATGAAGAGGTCAGTAAAACTGAGGTTCGCAAATCGAGAATTGTCAGTTTATTATTACGAGGGGACTTCCCAATTGATCCAGAGTGTGTGCGGTTCTAACCAAGGTATCAAAGAGATACAGCGCATCAGTGTTTCAAAATCACATCGTGTATACTTCTGTTCGGCGACGGCTGAGTCTCATTATTTGCGTCATAGGATTCACATTGGCTACGAAAATTTCCGCCTTACGGATTATAAGTTTTTAGCGCATATGTGCTACAAATGCGGGTCGCTAGAGCATATATCGTCGGGATGCTCTAGCGTGGAACATTGACTCAAGTGTCTTGGCAGTGGACAGACTCATTCTCGGAACAAACCCTTGCCAGAATGATTCTTGTTGCTTCCATTTTGGATCTCATGAGCATACTGGATTTAGCTTTTGCTGCAAATGGTTGACCAAAAAAGTTGCAAAAAAAAAGAAAAAATGATAAGTGCAAAGATTATATCTCTGAATCTGAATGGATCTGGTGATAAATATCAAGCATTGCAGTCTATGCTGCGCGATCTGGATATTTTGTGTCTGCAAGAGCATCACCTTCTGGACCACTCTACTAGTCTTTTTTCGAGCCTGTTGCAGCAGTTTAAGTGTTTTATCTCTCCAGCTACGTCTACAGGCGGACGCCCATCTGGGGCACTTGCATATTTATTTGAGAGAATATTCCAGTTCCAGTGTTTGCTGTTAATTGTTATTTTTTTGCTGTTCAAATCCCAGGGATTATTGTTTTCTCGTGCTATTTACCAACAAATTATCATACCATTGATTTGGATTTTGATTTCAATTTTGCATGTTTAGAATTATCGTGATTTGTGGCGAAAGTTTCAACAGACTTCCAGTGGCTTATTTGCGGGGATTTTAACTGCAGCCTTGCTATTTCTGATGTCCGCTCTTTTATTTTTTATTTTGGTTTTCACTATGGTTTTAAAAGATGCGTATTTTACATATGTCCCTAATTCTGGTTCTGGCTCTAATCTAGACCATGTGCGTGTTTCAAATGCAGCGTTGTTGCCACATCCTGTTCATGTTGGATTGGATATGCCAATTAGTGACCATTTTTACCTTTCTTTTCATTTAAATATTCGAATTCCATCATTTAAAATTATCTGTTGTTCTAGTCAAATTGTAAATAAAAATGATCTGGGATCAGGAAAAAATGTACAAATATCATGAAGAACCAGATACACTTTTGGCTAAAATAATTGTAAATTATTCTAAGGATGTTGACCAAATTGATATTGATCTATTTTACCTTGAAATTGTTCATAGTTTTAAAGTCGGGGCTAATAAAGCATTTATGACTGATTCTTTCTGTCGTGGATCTCGTGTTTTAGGTTGGAACCTTAACCCGATTTTAAAGCAAAGCCAAAAGAACGCATTATTACCTTGTTACTTTTGGAATTGCACAGGAAAACCGCGATCTGGACCATTTTATGATGGTATGAAACTAACTAAACGCGTTTTTTGGGCTGAGTTGCATTAGCATAATGAAATTATAAGAGATGAAATTGGTTCAAGGATTACAAGTGATAAGAATGAGCTTTAGAGTTTTGTTAATTCTAAATGTCATAACAATAATTGTTCATCAGATTCTAATAGTTCTCTGAATAACTCATTGGATAGCTCATTATAATCAAATTTTTTCATCTGGTGATATTATTAGAAGAAATTTCAAAGCCCTGCCAAAATAGTAAAATATCTGTTTCTGTTGAAGATGTAACAGCAGCAATTAAAACTCTAAAAAGTAAGCATTCTTTTGATCATGATGGTATACATTCAAACCATATAAAATGGGCATTCCCCAAAGCAATCCTTCTTCTTGCTACTCTCTTTACTACTATTCTTTCTTCTGGAGTTCTTCCAACTAGCTTTTCTTATGCTACCACTTCAACCCTTTCAAAAAAGAGGGAATACGGATTGATGTTCTGATTACAGGCCAATTGCTGTTTCATGCCAGATTTGCAAAGTTTTTGAGTTAGTTTTATTAAAGTCTCTGGAGTCTTGTAACCAAGGCCTGAATAAAACTGAATTCCGTAAGGGGCTAAGCATGGATGTTGCTCATACCCTCCTTTCAAGAATAATATCCTTCTGTAAGCAATGGGATAGAGTTTATACACTTGCATTAGATTTTGCGGGGGTGTATGATTCAATTATCCATTCTTGGGCTATGACTGGGCTTCTGAAGAATAATACCCCCTACCAGTAGTTTTGTTTTAAAAAAGGGGTATGACTCATCTTGTATTTGTATTAAGTGCAAGAATCAGTTTAGTGATTATAATGTTAAGTTATGTAGGGGGCTGAGGCAAGGAAGCATTATTTCTTCTTGGATTTTCATATTACTGTTTTGGGTAATTTGATCAAATTCAGTTGACTTTTATTATGGTAAAGGTTATGTTCAGTCATGGATTGCTTACGCAGATGATTTACTCCTTTTGAGCTGATCACTTCAGTCACATCAACAAAATGTAGATTTTTTAGCAAAGGTTTGGACTTTATTTTTGCCCTAAAAAGTGTCAGTTTTTAATTCTTGGTCCTAAGGCTAATGATTATTGTTAATTCAGAAATTTCTGTTCGTATTTATGATAGTATTTCAAAACCTTTGGAATCTTTTTTATATCTTGGTGTGCCTTATGGACCAACTTTAGCTCTATGCTGTGATTCTATTCCTAAGCAGTTAAAAGTAGAATAGCATCTAGTTTCGGGGCAGTAATTTGTCTTCGCGATCTTCTTTCTCTTAAATCACTGGCTTGGGTATATAATACTGTCACTTTGCCTCAGATTTTATTTTTTTCATTGCTTCTCCCGTTTTTTTTAGAATTAGTAATATTACGCATGTAAAAACATCCTTTTTTAATTTTGCAAAGTTCCTTTGCCGCTTTTCTAAATCTAAAATCATATACTTTTTTAATGAATACATGTAAAATAAAAAACCCTGTTGATGTTTTGGAGAAAAAAAAACAAAAAGAAATTTTTATCTAAATTACCTCCTTTTTCTCATAATTTATATAAAGCTGTGCATGAAGCTTTTTTTTTATTTATTAATTATTGAATGAAAGGTTAATTTGTGAATTTTTAATTTTAAGTGTTAATTTATTATTTATTGAATGGAGTGTTAATTTGTGTGGTAAGTTTGATTAAAGGCCTTTGCGTACTTGTTGTTATATGGTTTAAAAGAATTCTATGGCCTGTTGATTAGTGGTTATTATTCTTTTTAATTTTACTCTTCATATTTGGAGGAAATAAGAAGTTTGAATTGAATTGAATTCAATAAAGAAGCTGAAGAAATATGATGGCATGGAAGTTATGGATGAGCCAGAAATTGCTGAGTTACTCAACAAGCAATTTGCATCAGTGTTTACCAATGAACCTGCCAATCCTCTCTCAAACAGTCCAGCACACCGTGTACTGAACCTTATGCCACCTATCAAAATTTCTTCAGGGTCCATCACAAAGCAACTTGAAGTGCTAGATGTTAACAAGTCAGCTGGGCTGGACAACATCCACTTAAGGCTCCTTAAAGAACTGGCTAATGATATCTCAACTCCACTTTATCAAATATTTCAGAAGTCCCTTGACTCAAAGACTGTGCCTTTGGATTGGAAGAGCTTTAACATGAAACCAATGTTCAAGAAAGGTGACAAGACCAATGCAGAGAATTAACAGCCAATCAGCTTAACCTTGGCTATAGCAAAAACACTGGAATGCTTTGTGAATGCCAAAATTCTGACACATCTTCTGTCCAACAGTATGCTGTCACCAGACAAGCACAGCTTCCTTCCGGGAAGGTCAGTGGAGACCAACTTACTTGAAACTTACAATATCATCACTGACCTTCTGGAGAGGGGAGTACCTGTTAACCTTGCCAAAGCATTTGACAAGGTGCCCCCCACAGACGCCTTAGGGCCAAATTATCAGCAGTTGGCCTCCACACTGATGTAGTACATAATGGTGATAAAGTATCCTCTGAACCATATGACGTTGTCAGGAGTTTCTCAGGGTACTATCCTAGGTCCTACCCTCTTCCTCATTTATATAAATGATATGACAAAGGTTGCCACAAATAACATGACACTTTATGCCAATGATTCCTTGCTTTTTGGACCAGCCATTCAACAAAGCTTGCAATTACACCTCCAGAGAATCCAGAAGTGGACCAGCAAATGGCTGCTTGAGTTCAAAATCAATAATTGCAGTGTCCTCCATTTTGGCAATGACAATCCTCATAGCCAGTATACCATGTATGACCAGAAGTAACAATCTGATATTCAACTACAAACCAGTCATGAAAAGCAAAACTTGGGAGTATTTTTTGATGAGCAACTGAAGTTCCACAGGCATTGGCAACAAGCAGTGTCAAAAGCTAACTCAAGTCTAGGCCTGCTGAAATGCATTATCACCAGCCACTCCCATACTGTATTCCTGAGACTTTACAAGGCTATTGTTAGACAGTTCCTGGATTTGGGAACCTGTCTGAGCTTCCCTTTCTACAAACATGACCCCAGAATAACTGAAGGAGTTCAAAGACATACCACCTAATGCATCACAGGTCTGCAAAGTATGCCTTATGATAAGAGACTGAAGCACCTAAAACTACCAATGCTGGTATTCAGACATTGCAGATGTCATAGTCCATTGACCAGTCAATGCACATTGACCAGTTTCGAGCTATATTAACTGGATTTATTGTTTCACTATTATGTCAAGGCCCATGAAATTCACATGCCCTGAGTGCAGACTTCATGCCGCCAGCGGAACAGTGCAGTGCAGTTGGTGTCAACAGTGGTTTCATCCAAAATGTGCAGGCATTTCTACTGAGGAGAGAAAACAATGTGGTGAGTGGTTTTGTTTAAACTGCCAGTCCCCCCGTTCTTTGAATGAGGACCCCGCACCACCTTTAACACCACCTTCTCTACCCCCTGGCTCTAAACCACGCTCTATGCCCAAGTCTGCAACAAAACCTACAACCCCAAAATCAGTTTCAAAAAATCAAGCTTCCCAAGTCCCCCCCTTGTGTTGACTGTGTTAAACATATAAAACAGCTGGCTGATCTCCGAGCTAAATACAATTCCCAGTTAGAGAAGAATTCAGAGCATGAAGTAGCCATAGAAGATTTGAAAAAACAAGTTGATATTTTTCTCAATGACCAAAAAATTGGTAACGATATACTCCATGAACGTGATCTTGAAATTAAAAAATTAAGTGAAAATATCAACTCCCATAATTCCCAACGCCTCCTTATGGAAGATGAACCCTGCAGTCTAGAAAACAATGAAGTGACCCTTAAATCGAAAATCACCAAATTACAAGAGGATTTAAAAAACAACCAAGCAATTATTACTACACTAGGGAACCAATTATCAGAGTTCAGTAAATCCAGCATTAATTGCAGAGTATCCCATGAGAGCATACAAATACCTACGTGTAGTATGACTTCTGATGACGCCCTTGAGTTCGTGAATAATCCAGTGACTTCCGGTTTTTCACATAAATTATCAGGTGATAGTGAACTAAACAAAAAGGTTATGGAGAAGTCATTACCAGACGATGACATTTTTATTATATTTTTATTATCATTTTTATTATCGAAAGTGAAGGAGAAAAGTGAAATAAATATAAAAATAAGCAGAAAGGAAAATGTGATCTGCAAGCATTTTGATAGTGGTTTCTGAAAGTTTCGCAAGCAATGCAAGTTTCTGCATATTTGTCGTCAGTTTATTTCGGGAGTTTGTGTGTCTTATAAGTGTATTTTTGACCATGTTGTTCTTTGTTCTGTTTTATCCTGTATTGATAAGTCGTGTACTTTTGCTCATGCATCTTCAGGATTGGAGCGCGGGTTTAAAACCAAACGTTTTTTAGAGCGACGCCGAAATATTCACGACCCCCCCCCCCCCCTCCCCTTGTTCGTGTTCCATTCGACTTTCAGTCTTATCCCCCTGCATACCCAATACAGAGCAGTATACCACAGGAATCCATCCCTCAAAACAATCCTCTGCCCCAAGTACTTATGCGTGCCCAGTCAGCCCAACCCCCAAAATCACTTCACTCAATTTGGACCATCCCCCCCCCCCCCCTCACTCATATTCCTCCCAAAAATCCACTTCCTTTTGACTCCTTTCTTCTCCGTGCATCCAAGAAGTTACCGGCCGGTTCTGGACTCCACCCGTTATTTGCTGAAACATACCCAACCCCTCTCCCCTCTCAGAGACCCCCCACCGTACTTCCCTCCCTCAGCATCATCTTGCCCCCCAAACCCCCATTTAAAGAACACTCCCAACTTGACTTATTCCCAGATCACCAGGAAACCTTTCTCCCTTCCCTTGCACTTTATCCCCCCTGGCAACCCTACCAGTATGACTCTTGTTTAAGAGTAAGCAGGCAGAATGATCCTCTTTTAACACCTCCATGCAGAGTTTCTAAAACTTCAAATAGTTACCGCTGTTTAGAGTCTCCGCTAGTACCTGCTCAATTAAATGCAATTGTATTTGAAAAAGATGGATTTGATCCCCCTGTCCCTTGTTCTCATTATCCAAGTTTAGCCCCCGTCAAGAATTCCACTAGAACCCCTGACCGCATCTGTGATATAAAAAAAAGTAAAGTGTAGAAACGGTACCTTCACAAATCGCTTTCGATTCCCCAAACTTTTGTTGAGCAACGCTGAAAGCCTTAACTTTGAAAAACTCAATGAATTAGACACCCTTTCTAAAATATAGAGATTAGATGTAATCGCTATTACTGAAGTTCAAGCTCAAAATTTGCACATGTTAAAGATTAACAATTTTTCTCAATTTATTAAACTCGTACCAGAAAACCACCCTCTGGGTAAGAAAGGTGGCAGAATTCTGTTCTTTATCCGTAATGATTTATATCCAAGTGAAATCCCAATTCCATGTCTTAATCCCTTTGATGAAGTTATGTGGGTGTGTGTTCGACCTAAAGTCTTGCCGCGTCCTTTTAATTTAATTGTCCTTTGTTGTTTTTATTACTCCCCTAATCAGAGATCCACTGACAAAATAAATTTTATTGAAAAATTACATGCAAGTGCTGACTTTGTACTATCAAAATACCCAAATGCATGAATTTTCCTGATGGGTGATGCAAACAATATAAGACTTGATTCTATATGTAACGCTTTTAATTTAAAACAGGTCGTTAATGTCCCTACTACAAAAGGCAATACTACTCTTGATTTAATTTGCACTAATCTTTCGAAGTTTTACAAACCCGTCTCCACTCTGCCCCCTCTAGGTGGTAGTTACCACTTTAGCCTTTTCCTATCTCCGCTAGCTAAAGTTAAACAGTCGTTTTCTATAACTGAAACCGCTTATAGACCTCTCACACTGACTCAGGACTTTTCAATTTTGGCTCCTGGATTACTACTGAAAATTGGTCCACTGTGTATCAAACAAATGACGTTGACTACATGGCTTTGTCCCTCCAAAATCTATTGAGGAGTAATTATGAATTCCACTTCCCTGAGAAAAAATTTAAAACGTGTTCTACAGATAAGCCTTATGTTACTGAGTCTTTTAAAAAACTTATAAGAAAACAAATCAATTTTTTCAAAGCAGGTCGCATTACTGAGGCTAATAGTCTAAGGAAGTTCCTAAAGAAAAAATTAAGAAAAGCAGCTTCTAATTATTATAATAATAAAGTCAAAGATCTATATTCTAACAAGCCCAAGCAATGGTACAGAAAAATTAAAGAAATATGCGGAAAAAGTCCTTCCGAAATTGATTTTCATCTCCCTGAACCCACTAATAAGACTGCCAACGATCTGAACTTGTACCTTGCTTCCATTGTGCAAAGTCTCCTCCCTTTCACTGGCTCAAGTCCAACTATTCCTCCCAATACTTCCTTCCCCTTTATTTCTCCCTCTGAGGTTATGAATAAAATTCTTACGCTTAGAAAATCAAGTATTTGTCCCTTGGACATCCCAGTTGACTTAATTAAAGCCTTTTCGGACAAAATTGCTGAGCCTTTATCAAATATTTTCAACCACATCACAAAATTTGGTAAATTCCCAAGTTGCTGGAAACAAGGTTTTATAACACCTGTCCCTAAAAAATTCGCCAGTCTGACTTTCTCCAACATTCACCCCATTACGCTCACTTCTGTTTTTTCCAAACTTTATGAAGGTTTCCTCTGTGACTGGCTTAAGGATAAAATTTGTCCGCGTATTGACACTCGGCAGTTTGGTAACTTAAAGAAAACTTCACCACCATTACCTTGTGCACTTAATACATACGATTGTAAGTAACCTTGATAAACCAAATGTCTGGCTGAACCTTGTCTTAGTTGATTTCCAAAAAGCTTTTGACCTGGTTGACCACACCACCCTAATTCGTTCACTACTGGTTAACTTTAAACTTGATCCTCTGTTATTAAATATTGTTATATTGTTTCTTTCAAATAGATCCCAAGTTGTTAAATACAAAAATATTTTCTCTAAACCCCTCCCTATATATTGTGGAATTCCTCAAGGAACCTTATTGGGACCACTTTTATTTCTAGTCATGATTAACGATATTGGTAAGGAATTCCCCCAAAGGTGGAAATACGTGGATGACTTGATGATCCTCAAAGTATGTCACAGGAATATTAAAAGTGACCCCCTTGAAATTCTATCCCATATTTCGGATGAAGCTAAGAACCTAAATATGAAAGTAAATTCCACTAAATCAAATATAATGACAATAAATTTCTTGAAATCTATTCCCGCCTTCCTTGACCCTATCCCCCCAGATATTACTGTGTCTTCCTTTAAATTACTTGGGGTTACAATTTCCTCTAATTTAAAGTGGGATATCCACGTGAAAGATATTATCCATAGAGCTAATGCGTCCATGTCTCTCCTTAAGCTCTTGAATAAATTTAACATCCCCCCATCCCATTCTTTAAGGATTTATACTTCCTTTGTCCGCCCGCATCTTGAATATGCTTGTCCTGTTTGGCATCCTGGCATCTCCCGTGATGAATCAGATAAAAATTGAATCTATTCAAAAAAGAGCCCTAAGAATAATTTTTAAAGAAACTTTGGTACCACATTCACTCCTTCTAAAAAAGGCCAAGCTGGAAACTCTTGAGCCCAGGAGAGGAACGCTGTGCCTCCGTTTTGCAAAAAATGCAATAATAAACCCTTGCACAGAAAACATTTTCCCAAAAGACACTCCCCATCCAGACACCGCCTGCCACGTACTGTATCTGAACCCATCCCTATCTTGTCCCCCATCTGTTGTTTAACCTCCAGATATGAAAAAACCTTTGTCCCCTTCATTACTGATCAAATAAACCACTAGTTTTTTTTTTTTTTTTTTTTTTTTTTTACTGGTGATACCCATGCTGGTGTCTGTTTGGCTCTTCCATTCCCTCCCCTTTTTATATATTCTCTTTTAAACCTTTTTAAACATTATTTTTTATCTCAATTTTTTTTTGGTTTTGTTTTAATTTGTGCCTTTTTAACTTTCTTACATTTGACACTTTTTGTTTTTTAGACTAATGAATG
Source organism: Artemia sinica (assembly GCA_027921565.1). Lineage (NCBI taxonomy): Eukaryota > Metazoa > Arthropoda > Branchiopoda > Anostraca > Artemiidae > Artemia > Artemia sinica. Next base: position 3,342,929 of record CM051264.1, on the reverse strand, counting down.
GCTTTGCCTTTCTGATATTGTTGTTTTTGGCATTGTTTAGCCAGTTTTTTAGTTGTTGTGCTATTTCTATGTCTTTTTTTATTATATGACCCCAAAATGCAAATTCGGCCCTTTGGGGCTTGTGATAGCCATTTTTTGAAATAAGTATCTTATCTTATCATATGATGCTGACCTACAAATATAATAGTCAACCAAACAACACCTTCCTCATGAAACATGCAGGTCAACACAATACTAGAGGACACTTGCAGAAGCAAGCAAAGCAAAGAGTGAAGACCAGAATGTACAAAAAACTTTTTTACCAAGTATATTTCCAACAACTGGAACAACCTACAAGACAAAACCATGACTGCATCCACTAGTGCCTCCTTAGATCAAGACTTGACAAAGAATGGAACAAGCCATGAAAATATAAGTGGGACACTCCCTCCCTCTTAGCTGTCAACTAATGCAACATCACTGGGTCCATAACACAGTGACATGCCCATTACACCATAACGCAGCAGAACAGATCCAGCATGGACCTTATTTTGCTCTGAAGTGTAAATTAAGGTAATTGACAGATGAAGGACAGAACCAGTAGGAGAAACATCTTGGGATGCACAGGGAGAAATGGAGTTGAAAGTGTAGGCGTTTTATTTAGGAATGCAAGTGTGAGAGGGTTTGGGGAGTGTCCTAATGGAGTTAAGTGATCTGTAAGGGTGTGTTGTCTTGACACATGCAAATTCCTGGTTTCTGTGCTTTACCCTTAGCAACTGCACCTTACCTAGTTTCTCTGCTTTACCCTTACCTGGTTTCTGTTACCCTTAAAAAGGTTGAGTTTTAAACCAACACCCCTCCCCAAAGGTGACACAAGAGCAAAATTACATGACTTAAATATCCTGTATAATTTAATACAGGATAAAACAGAACAAATGTATGTTTTGTTGCAATAAAATTACAACAAAACTGATAACAGCTAGCTTACTTCACAACAGATGTTTTGAAAAACTGAAGCACTATTCAAAATCCCCCAAAAAAAACCATAAAACACAAACATTACCATAGGCTTTAGACAGGTTACAGCTACAAGGGGGGGGGGGATAGTAGCCAAATTCTTATTTTTTTAGCAATATTTATCTTGACTTGAGCATCCATTTTCATTTTTCTTGTGTTAAAATTTAATTATCCATTAATATCTGTAATTTAATATTTATTTATGTCACCATCTGTTATCTTTATGCTTGATATGTTTATTTTAATTTCTGTTTGTTTATTGTCTTAATTCATTTAGAACTTTATTTCTGGTTGTCTAAAATTTTAATATGGGTGTTTACTCTTTGGTAAAAAAAAAGCTCTTTTATAGATTTTTTTTAAATAGTATAACCAAAAAGTCTATCGGAGAAATCAAATGGTATATTACCTTTTTTATTTGGTTTCAGTTTTTTTTTTTTTTTTTCATGCATGCCTTCCTTGCCTTATTCCTTACTATGGGATTATTTGCCAATGTTTTTTTCAGTACTCTTTAGACAGTCTCCAAACTTTTACACATAGCCAAGGGCCATATTTGGCTTGATAAGAGGGAGGGGGTGAGGCTAATGAACCAGATATAGCCCTATACTATCTTCATAAATTTGTGTATTTTTAATTGACTTTATCTAACACTATTAACCCACACACAAGATAAGAAAACTTTTGTTTATGCCCTATGGCCAACATTTTTTTTAAAGAAACTTTTACACATAGCCAAGGGCCATATTTGGCTTGATAAGAGGGAAGGGGTGAGGCTAATAAACCAGATATGGCCCAATATTATCTTCAGAAGTTTGTGTTTTTTTAATTGACTTTATCTAACACTATAAACCCACACAAGATAAGCAAACTTCTGTTTATGCCCTATGGCCAACATTTTTTTTGAAGAAATCAGCTCAAAATATAAACTGCTAGCTCTCTTTGATCCATTTATACATCTAGACCAGGTACTTCATTGTAAAATATCAAAAAAAAAAATTTGGAAATTATTTCTGTTTGAATTATTTATATGAGTAAAAAGCAAGAATACAAAAAAAAAAGGTATCAAGTAAAGAATTTACTTTTAGGCTAGCTAAAGTATGTGAATAGCCTTTATATAAATTTATGCAACAATTGTATGGCTTAAAATTCTACTTAAATAGCAGGAATTACATTTTGAAGGCTAAAACCAGAGACAAAAAAAAAACTGAAAATTAAGGTAAAATGTTGTTTTGTCAGAATTCCAAACCTGTCAAATTTCACAAACTTAAAGATGAGAAGAGATAACATAGAAGCTTGACAACAACTTCTCAGAGCATGTGTTTGGCCCTGGATTTGTTACTGAGTTTCATTTTCCTAACCTAACCCCTTTCCAAGATAGAGTAAGATACCCAGTAGTTGGTCAGGTAGTCCAATCTTTAATAGCTAAATCATTGTAAATTTCTATCATACCACCTGGAAATTGGATTGTTTCACCATCAGATGTACCAAAATCTTTTTAACAAGTATGTGATTAGCTTAAAAATTTTAACCATACACAACACTTGCAATTTCACTTATATTGATAGACAACAGTAGAACCTAATCTTGGCCACACATTTAAAGCTTGGGCCTAATCTTAGAAAATGCTGTTTAATCTGTAACACAGGATCTTAAAGTTTGAACAACATATCCTATTGACAGACACAGTCAACCTTGGATGGACTTAATCTAAGACAAGTTCTGTGAAACATAATGATTAATTTATATATACTAGAGTATAGAGCTAAATTTTGCCTTACATTAAAATTTTGAAAGACCAGATGTTTCCCAAGATTATAGTCAGTCAATACAAACTAGTCTAGCCTAGTCTTTGTTTAGCCAATCCAAATTGGTCCTGGTCTAGTGGACTAATCATTAGCCAATCAAAACTATCTAGCCACATGCACATTATGTCCAAGATTATGAGCCTACTGTCTATGTATTAGAAAGACAATTTTGAATCAGAATATCTGGGGGGTCTTGCCCAAGTGAACAGTAGGCTAACTAAATTACGAGTTTCCCTGCTTTTTGCTATCTTGGAAGTGGTTAGGTTAGAAAAATAAAACTTCCAGAGATGTATTGGGTAAAATTCTACTTTAGCTACTTTGGCTATCTTGGAATGGAGTTAGGTTAGGAAAATGAAACTTTCAGGGATGGGTCTACAGGCTAAAGTATATCCCAGTAATGTATTTTGAAGCATTAACCTCCACTCCTCCTTCTAGAGGTTGTGAATTTTGTCTACATGACAGGTCTATTGCCCATTGAAATTTTGACAAAACAACATTTTACCTTAATTTTCAGTTATCAGTTTCCTTTTCTCTGGCTTTAGTTTTGAAAATGCAATTCCTGCTATTTGAGTAGAATTTCATAGGCCTATCAATATTTTTTTTTTTTTTTTTTTTTTAATTTAGGAAATGTATTTGCATATCTTTAAAACCTTATAAATTGGGATTGAGCAAAGTTGTGAAGCTGAAAACAATTTTTTTGTACTTCATTTAAGCAGAAGATCTAATTTGCCAACTTTCACTTTTATAACACACAGATTGGTAAATATTTACCAAATCATATTATTGAGTTACAACTAAAGTGAATATAGCACTTGATGCCCTTTTTTATGCTCTTTACAAATATAATAATCATTTTTTGGGGAAATGAATTTTAGCCCCCATCATGGGTGTAGGGGGGGGGGGCAGCTGCCCCCCTAGACCTTCAAATTTACATTAGATATGGCTGAAATAGCAGATGGTTTGGAAAAAGCAGATGGTTTGAAAAAAGCAGTTGATAAAACTCCATCACACTATCACCTGCCCCCCCCCCCTAGACAATATGCTGCCTATGCCCATGGCCTCCACCCCTATATATACCAATTCAGAGTATATATTTGCACATTAGGGGGGTGGGGGTAATTTTATTTCTGATGTAAATAATAGGTAAGTTTAAACTTTTCTCCCACCTCCCTAATGTGCAAATATATACCCAGAATTGGTATATATAGGAGTGGGGACTAAAATTAATTTCTGACAAAAATGATTATTATATTTTAAAGAGCATTAAAAAAGGCATTGAGTGGTATATTCACTTTAGTCATAACTCAATAATATGATTTGGTAAATATTTACCCACAGATTTTTAAAGGTCATCAAAGGTCAGGTCCCTCTAGAGGGAGAAGCAGTGTAGGTAGGTACCATACTTCAAAATACCTTCCCAGGACATACTTTGGTAAATTTTTGTTGTTCATATTATTGACTTGTAAATAAAGTAAACATACCACTCAATGCCTTTTTTATGCTCTATCTAAATATAATGATCATTTTTGTCAGAAATGAATTTTACCTCCACACCTATAAATATGAATTGGAAAGAGCATGAAAAAGGCATCAAGTGGTATGTTTACTTTATTCATAAGTCAATAATATGAACAACAAAAAAAATTTATCTATACTTTAGCCTGTAGACACCCCTGAAAGTTTCATTTTTCTAACCTAACCCCTTTCCAAGATGGTTAAAAGCAGCTAAAGTAGAATTTTACCATGAATTGAGGGTCAGAAACATACTCTGGGAAGATATTGCCAACTAGCCAACTATTTAAGGTAATTTTTTTTGTTATTCATATTATTGACTTACAAATAAAGTAGTCTAAACATACCACTCACTGTTTTTTTTATGCTCTTTCAAATATAATAATCATTTTTGTCAGAAATTAATTTTACCCCCACTCCTAGGCTATATATACCAATTCAGGATATAGGCTATATTTGCACATTAGGGGGGTGGGGTAAATTTTATTTCTGATTTAAATGAGAGGTAAGTTAAGTTTTCCCCCACCTCTTTAATGTGCAAATAAATACCCTGAATTGATATGGGCCTATATAGGGGTGGGGGTAAAATTGATTTCCAACAAAAATGATTAGCCTATTATATTTAGAAAGAGCATAAAAAAGGGCATCAAGTAGTATGTTTACTTTATTTGTAAATCAGTAATATGAAAAACACAAAAAATACCCTATTTAAACCCTCTTCTAATTTCTATGTTTTAGAAATTGGCCTACCTGACACGTCTAGCCTAGGCCTATACCTATTGGAATTTAGCAAAAAAAAAACAACATATTGACCACATCAAGCATCAGGCAGTGGTCAATATATATATACCAAATCATATTATTGAGTTTCAAATAAAGTGAATGCACCATTTGATGCCTTTTTTTATGCTGATTACGAAATATAATAAGCATTTCAATTGGAAATGAATTTCAGCCCCCCCCCCCTTTTATAGGCTATACCTAACCTAACCTGAATTGGCATATATAGGGGGGGGGGGGCTGAAATTCATTTCTGATAGAAATGCTTATTTTGTATATTTGTAATCAGCATAAAAAAGGCATCAAATGGTGTATTTGCTTTAGTCCTAACTCAATAATATGATTTGGTATATATTGACCCAGGCAGTTTCATGAGAATAGGCCTATATAATTTAGGAGGGGTTGCGTGGTGATAAAGTAAAGCAAAGCACATCTGTTAATGATATAATAAGCATTTTTTTAAAGAAGGCTTTTCAAAATTTTTTGGCTTTCCCTCAAAATGGGAAAAACCTCTAAATCCATCTTATTTTTGGTAAAATTCTACTTTAGCTACTTTTGGCTATCTTGGAAAGGAGTTTGGTTAGGAAAATGAAACTTCAGGGATAGATCTACAGGCTAAAGTATGTCCCGGGAAGGTATTTGAAGTACCTACCTCTACTCCTTCTCCCTTTAGAGGGTCCTGACCTTTGATGACCTTTAAAAATTGGTGTGTTATAAAAAGTGAAACCTTGTAATATAGATCTTCTGCTTAAAATGAAGTCCCACAAAATTGTTTTCATTCAAAACTTTGCTCAATCCTGATTTATAGAGTTTTAAAGATATGCAAATACATTTCCTAAATTTTGAAACTTAACATTGATATGGCTTAAAAGACTACTCAAATAACAGGAATTGCATTTCCAGAACTAAAGCCAGAGAAAAAGAATCTTACAACTGAAAATTAAGGTAAAATGTTGTTTTGTCAAAATTTCAATAGGTATAGACCTGTCATGTAGGCAAATTCAGGATCCTCTAGAGGGAGAAAGGAGAGGAGATATGTACTTCAAAATACCTTCCCAGGACATACTTTAGCTGTAGACCCATCCCTGAAAGTTTCATCTTTCTAGCCTCACCCCTTTCCAAGATAGGTAAAAGTAACTAAAGTAGAATTTTACCTTATTTTTCTCTAACCTCAATTTTTCTCAGAAAATCGTTATTTTGTTCTATAGATAAGAACCCTTATAATAGGCTATTTCTAAGTCCTGAGAATTGAATCTGAATATGAGAGTGATGAATATGACCAGAATTGTACTAAGCCTGTAAGCCAGTTCTTCCCCTTTGTTCCTATCAGATCGCCATTCGATCTGTATAAGAATCCTGAGAATTCCGCACCAAACCACAGAAAGTCGACTTTTACAGAACCTGACTTTACGACACCAAGCTGGTCCAAATTCTAGGAAATTTCCGACTCCATTTAAAAAATTGGATATCTAAAAAATCTGACAGTATTTCGTCGCCTAAGAATTTTTCTTCTTTACTCGAGACAGGCTTTACACTTGTCTGTCCTAGGGCTACTCCTCCCTCAATGGTAACATAAATATCTTAGCCATTAAAAAAAAATCGCACCTTATTCACCCTCAATCATGGGACACATGTCTCTTTCTTTTCATGTTAGACTAGTAGACTTGGCCTGCTTAATTGAGGCAAGGGTCAAGCTATTGAACGAATTCTATAATATGTTTTAACGTCTTTGAAGGTAGAAAAGAACCACTCCATAACAACGTTCGGAAATAGTAGTCGGAATGTACTAGACAATGCCGACTATGTTCGGGAGCCTCTGAGCAAGATCAAAAAGGAGTAAACTACGCAATTCTTCTACTATCTTTCTTCCATCCCAAGACGGTGCACTATATTTCAGTGGGATCTTTTACAGAAGACCAATTGCATCTATGTCCGAAGCATTCGTAGGGTCAAGGATTTCGCACAACAACGTAAACAGTTTGTCTTCAACTGTTTTTTCAATGGTTTGAATCGATGCTTGAATTGCTTCACTATCACCACATTAAACTTACGAGCACATTCATAGATGACCTTCACTTCATGGTCATCTGCTTTTATCTACAGATTTGACTGCAAGGTTCTAAGACTTGTCAGCTGCCATCCCCAAGTACACATCTTCAGCTGAAAGATATTCACTTGTTTTGATACAGTTGAGATTCAAAGGCAAGGTTAATTGAATGTATCTAGTCTTGACGAAATTCGTGGTCAGTTTTCACAGAAGTATCTCCACCCTCGATTTTATTTTGTGGAACGAAAGTTTTTCACTTCGGAAAGAATATTAAAATCTATAAACAGCTCCAGCACATAGGGATGGAGCTCAAGATGACTCCGAAGCAATGGATTTTTTAGGACTTGCAATGCCGTGTTATTTGCGTGAGTGGGATCCTCTGCTGCACCTCCCTGCCATCCCCAAGTACACATCTTCAGCTGGAAGGTATTCACTTGCTTTGACAAGGTTGAGATTCAAAGGCGAGGTCAATCTAATGTATCTAGTCGTTGATGAAATTCATGGTCAGTTTTCACAGAAGTATCTCCACTCCAACATTTTCTAATATGTACCAAATTAATAGTTATGTAAATATACCACCATGGAAACGTTATCATCAAGTAAATAGGCGAGTCTCGTTGCTGGCAAAATTGCGAAAATGTACTATGCTTCCTGTTTCACCACGTGAATTAACTCCCCTGAAGGGTACAAGGAGAATAGTATAGAGAAAACAGATAATTCTAAAAATAGACTTAAGAAAAAACATATGTTTGGGATTTATAATCTCCAGAAGGTAAATAGAAACACTCAGCGACTGAAATCCAAGGACACAATAAATAAGCGCAATTGTGGTCTCCAGAAGGTAAATAAAAATACTCAGCCACTGAAATCTAAGGACACAATGAATAAGCGCAATTATAACCGAAACAAAAGTTCGGCGATATGTCTTTCATAATGACAAAAGACAACCCAAGGCAAAAGTTAAAGGTCCAATAAAAAAATGTACTTTTAAAAAGGCGCCACTTCTAATTTAAGGTCGAGCTATACGTCATGACATCAAGAAAAGGCTCAAATTGTCTGTGTTTAGAAGACAAGCGACAGTGATAATTTATATTTATAGAATCCTGCTGCTTGCCGGGTCCGTGCCGAGTCCATACAAAAGTTATCCGCAATATTCGCAGTAACTGATGCTCTAAAACACGGAATTTTGATACCAATAGGTACGTCAAAAGAATCAGATTTTTATGCTGATTTCAAATATATAAGTTTCATCAAGTTTAGTCTTACCGATCAAAAGTTACACGCCTGAGAAAATTTGCTTTATTTAAAAAAAAGGGGGAAACACCCCCTAAAAGTCACAGAACCTTAATGAAAATACATCATCAGATTCACCGTATCAGAGAACCATACAGTACAGGTTTTCAAGCTCCTATCTGCAAAAATGTGGAATTTCGGATTTTTTTTTTTCCAGAAGAAAGATCACGGATGCGTGTTTTTTTTTCCAGGGTGATAGCATCGACTCAGTGGTCCTAGAATATCGCGGGAGGGCTCTTTCAAGCGGAAATTAAAAGTTCTAGTGCCCTTTTTAATTGAACTTAAGATTTTTCCCAAAGTCGCCCGATCAAAATTTTGATATAGCCATTTTGTTCAGAATGGTCGAAAAATATAATAACTATGTCTTTGAGGATGATTAATTCCCCACAGTCCCCAGGGGAAGGGCTGGAAGTTCTGAACTTTGCCCAATGTTTACATATAGTATTGGTTATTGGGAAGTAATACGCACATTTTCAGGGGTGATTTTTTCCGGTAGTGGGGGGGAGGGGGGTTACTTGGAGGATCTTTCCATGGGGAAGTTTTCAAGAAGGGACATTGATATGAAGGGGGCACAGGATTCCCCAGCATCATTTAAAAAAAAGGATCAGAAATTAAATAAAAAACAAGTTTTGCAACTGAAAGTAAGGAGCACTTCAAAACGAACAGAAATTATGACATATATGATTGAGTTTGCCCCCTATTCAATACCTCGCTCTTTACGCTAAAGTTTTTTTTTAAGTACTTTCATAAGGGCTATTTATTCTAATTAACGGCCTTTGTGATTAAGGGGTCAATCTCAAAGAACTGGAACAAAATTTGAACTTTGACGTAAAGAGCGAGGCATTGACTAGGGGGGGGGGCGAACCCTCTAATATACGTAATAAAAATATACGAATATAGAAGGTCGTTATGGAAATTAATTCGTAAGTTACGTATGTTTATTACTAATAAAAAACGTTCGTAAATAAAATTAAACAACTTTCGAGAAAGCCATTTAACTAAAAAAAAAAAAAAGAAAATTCATGTACAAATTTTGTTTTAATTATTCATGTACGGTGATCCAAAATCAAAACCTGCATTAATTCAAAAACGTTCAGAAATTTAAATTTTAAAAAACGCGTTTTTTTTTTTTAACTGAAAGTAAGGAGCGACATTAAAACTAAAAACGAACAGAAATTATTCTGTATATGAAAAGGGCTGTCCCCTCCTCAACGCCTCGCTCTTTACGCTGAAGTTTCACTCTGTCTCACAATTGTCTTTTTTTTTAAACAACAAAAAAGTTTCACTCTGTCTCACAATTGTCTTTTTTTAAACAACAAAAAACTTTAGCGTAAAGAGGAAGGCGTTGAGGAGGGGACAGCCCCTTTCATATACGGAATAATTTATGTTCGTTTTAAGTTTTAATGTCGCTCCTTACTTTCAGTTAAAAAAAACTTGTTTTTTTTATTTATTTATTGTAAATCTAAAACGACAGTTTGAAGAAAATTAGCCTTCGAAATAGGTCACAGATTAATATATCATAACTTACAACTTCCTCATTCTTAATAGCAAAACCTTGCAGATGAATTAAAACAGGCAGCATTGACAAATAATATCATGTGAGATCTAATGACCTGTTTCACCACCAGCATATAGCGCTAGAGTTCAAGTTGACTCCGAAGCAATGGATTCTTTAGCGCTTGCGATGCCCTGTTATTTGCGCAATTGGGATCCTCTGCTGCATCTCCCTGAAATTAGCAACTAAGCGCATCTTAATTATGCAATAGTCACTAAAGGCACATCTAAAGAGATAGCCAACATGTCTGACCTTGGGCAAGCACATTCAAGACTGGGGTGTCCGTAAGTTTCCGATGCAATCCGAACTCAGAGCTTCTTTCGGCCCCCATACTGAAGTGATTATATACTGTGTGACACTTATCTTCCAATCGCTTTGCAATTGTTTGCAAGCATGAGAAACAACCAAATGAATTGAATGACTGCCGCACCTGACATATCACAGATGAGGATTTTTCTTTGATTCTGCTCACAACCGAGTTGTCATACCCAAACATAGTATTGCACTTGTCCGCACAAAATCCAAACCAGTTCTCTGTAGGTATATTTCTATCTTGAAGAACATTACAAATACTTCAGTCATGATTCATTCCCCAAACGAGTAACACATTAGGCGCTCCGTACCTGCGGTAGTTTTGGCTGAAGAGTGAAATAGCTTGTGAGATTAATGTTTTGAATTGATGAAAGAAAATTTTTTGGTGTGTGATTATTGCTTTGAACTGAAGAATTGCATGGAGTAAAAGAGGATTGGATTTTATTCATTATAAACAGAGCCTTTGATTACCGACTTTGGAAAAGGTGTTTGCCGTGCCAAACGGCTAAAAGCACTGCACGCTAGCAACATCGTGGATAAACAATCGTTGCCGGCTGAGGTAAGACTATTTGTCCATTTTTTAATTGCTGCTTATTCATGGGGCGAAATAAAAGAAACCGTAAAGAAGTCTCATTCGAAGAGGATCAAAATGATTATTCGTCATCTTCACCTAAGGATGGAGAGACTTTGTCAATTTCGACGCTGGCTCGGAGCTTTTCTGAAATTCTAACTATAGTGAAAGACAATGGAAAAAAGCTTGACGGTATCACGGACCAGTTCATATCTCTGGAAACCCGGGTCAAATCGCTTGAGGAAGCTCTATCTGGCCAATCGCAGCAATTTTCGACGATCCAGACCAATGTGGCGGCTACTGAGAATGAAATAATAAATGTAAAATCACAGATTAGTGTTGTTACATCTGAGTCAATGTTTCTCCGTGAAGAAAATAATCAGTTGAAAAATCGGTTAATACATTGCGAGTATAGAATGAATGAGAAAAATATAGCGGTTTGGAATGTACCTTGCGATGATAAAGAGGAAGCTAAAGCGATTTTCAAAACTGTTTGTGAAGAAGGACTAGGTGTAAACGAGACCCCAGAATTTGCTGTTACAGAAGTAAAAAAAGAGCGCAGATATTTTAAAGTTACTGTTCGGTCTAAAGAAGAAAAAATAACGATTCTGAAACAGAGTAAAAACTTAAAAGGAAAGACTGTTTGCGGGTCATAAAGATATTTATCTTAGTGATGATGCTCCGACGGCAGTGAGAGATATTAGAAAACGGCTGATTAAAAAAAGGTCAAAGCTTGCTGATTGTGGTATTCAATCATGGGTAACAAAATCGGCTCCACCTCTCCTTTGTTTTGATCGGCCAAACGGCCTGCGTGTTTCTTTCTCCGTAAATGACGTGATTCCTGAATTGTCAGTGCCGATAAATCCTCGAGGTGGGCCTATGTAATGCTAGGCGGGTTGTCATATTTATATTTATATTAATTATTTTAGTTAATATGGTTTTGAGTTATTATTTTGTTGCGTTTTTTTTTCTTCTTTGTTTTTTTTTTGTGATAGCATATTGGTATGAAGTAATGTTGTCTCGTGTTTTTTTTTTCTTCTTTTTTTTCAAAAAGATGTTGTGGATGGAATAAAGTAAAAAAATAAAATGAGAAAAAAGTATTAATGGTGTATAATGTATTGCGCGGTGCGGAGCGTACCGGGTTGTGTTTGGAGTTCTTATGGATTGGTCTTGGCTTTCAGTGATACTAGGCCCGGAAACAGTAGTAGTGTTTTTTTGGATTTTATGAAGATTAAATAAAAAAAAAAAACAAGTTTTTTAAACTGAAAGTAAGGAGCGACATTAAAACTTAAAAAACGAACAGAAATTATTCCGTATATGAAAGGGCTGTCCCCTCCTCAACGCCTCGCTCTTTACGCTAATATTTTTATTGTTTTAAAAAATAAAGTTGTGAGACAGAGTCAAAATTTAGCGTAAAGAGCGAGGCGTTGAGGAGGGGATAGCCCCTTTCATATACGGAATAATTTCTGTTCGTTTTAAAGTTTTAATGTCGCTCCTTACTTTCAGTTTAAAAAACTTGTTTTTTTTTATTTAATTTCTGATCGTTTTTTAGTTAATGCAGCTTTTATTTGCATAAAAATTTTACTTTTCTTTTGCTAAATGGATGTCTTTACAAATTAACTTACGTAACTAACTTCTATATTCGTATATTTTTCTTCTGGCAAAAAATACAAAGTTGCAGATTTTTGCAGATATGAGCTTGAAACCTATGTAAAGGGTTTTTCTGATACACTGAATCTGACGGTGTGATTTTCATTAAAATTCTTTCACTTGTAGGGATGTTTCCACCCTCTTTAAAAAATCGAGTAAATTTTCTCAGGCTCGTAGCCTTTGATGAGTAATACTAAACTTAATAAAATTTATATATTTAGAATCAGCATTATAAACACATTCTTTTGATACATTTATTGACATCAAAATTCCGTTTTTAAAAGTTTCGATTACTATTGAGCCGTATCGCTTGTTTTTTTTTTGTTTTTTTTTTATTACGTATATGTTATTACGTATATGAGGGGGTTCTCCCCTTAGTCAATACCACGCTCTTTACGTTAAAAGTAAAAAAAAATTTTATTCACAAACCCCTGAATCACAAAGGCCGTTTAATTAGAATAGATAGCTCTTTTGAAAGCACTAAAAAAAACTGTAGCGTAAAGAGCGAGGTATTGACTTGGGGGAGAACCTCCTCACATACGTTATAATTTCTGTTCGTTTTAAGTTCTAATATTCTTTCTTACATTTCAGTTGAAAAAACTTGTTTTTTTTTTTTTTAATTTCTGATCGTTTTTTTAAATAATGCGTGGAAATCCGGCGCCCCCCTTCATAGAAATGTCCCTTACCCGAAAGAAACATCCTCCACGGAAATATTCTCCAGAGTAACCCCCTCCTCTAGCCCCCCCCTCCAGAAAAAATCCTTCCTGAAAATGGTTGTATACTTCCCAATAACCAATAAATAATGCTGGCAAGTCCGGCGCCCCCTTCATGGCAATTTCCCTTCCCCCATGAAAACTTCCTTCATGAACAGATCCTCCAACATAACCCCCGACCCACCCTTCCCTCCTCCCACTACCAGGAAAAAAACCTCCTGAAAACTTCTGTATACTTCCGAATAACCAATACTATATGTTAACATTGGGTAACGTTCATAACTTTTAGCCCTCCCTCTGGGTACTTCGGGGGATTAAGTCATCCTAAAAGACATATTTATCATATTTTCGACCCTGCTGAACAAAATGGCTATCTCAAAATTTTGATCGGTTGACTTTGGGAAAAAAATAAGCGCGGGAGGGGGCCTAGTTGCCCTCCATTTTTTTTGGTCACTTAAAAAGGGAACTAGAACTTTTAATTTCCGTTCCAATGAGCCCTCCCACGATATTCTAGGACCACTGGGTCGATACGATCACCCCTGGAAAAAAAAAAAAAAAACAAATAAACACGCATCCGTGATCTTTCTTCTGGCAAAAAAATGTAAAATTCCACATTTTTGTAGATAGGAGCTTGAAACCTCTACAGTAGAGTTCTCTGATACGCTGAATATGATGGTGTGATTTTCATTAAGGTTCTATAACTTTTAGGGGGTTTTTCCCCCTTTTTTTTGAAATCAGCCAAATTTTCTCAGGCGCGTAACTTTTGATGGGTAGCACTAAACTTGATGAAAGTTATATATTTGAAATCAGCATTGAAATCTGATTCTTTTGATATATCTTTTGGTATCAAAAACCCGTTTTCTAGAGTTTCGGTTACCATTGAGCCGGGTCGCTCCTTACAGTTCGTTACCACGAACTGTTTGATATTTATGTTTCTTTTTTTGTTTAGGATCGAAGTGTGGAAGCGATGATACCAACTCAACGAATGATGAAAATGATAAGTGTAAGTTAACTGAACCTTTTCCTTCTCATATCCGTCACAAAATGATTTTTGATAATGGTTAATTTAGAGTGGAATAGGTTGAAGGGGCTGGAGAATGATTCACTCAGGATTGAAGATATTGGGGGTGGGGTACTCCATCGTGAACTTGATAGTAATGGTATTGGTGAGGAATATTTGAATGCTCGTTATAAGTTCCTTCAGGATTTGAATAATGATTATGACCCGAGTGATTTTTCGGTTTTTCACTTAAATAGCCAAGGTATTTGTACTTCTTCTCAGTACCTGGGAGGAAGTTCTGCAGACTCAAGGTTTACAGGTTTTGGCCCTGACTGAGACATGGTTGAAGTCTCATACGTCATCTCTATTAGATGTTCCTAATTACCAACTGGTTTTAAAAACAGGAAACTGCACCAACATGGAGGTTTAGCGGCATACATCAAAAGTGATTTTAATGTCTTGCCGATGCCTTCCCTTACTAAACATAAGGAAATGGTGTTTGAGTCGATGGTTGTGAAAGTATCTAAGCAAAATTTTAAATGTGTTCTTGCTATTATTTATCGACCTCCGTCTAGTAGCCTCGTTGAATTTCTGAGTCTGTTAGAAGAGCAACTGGACCTGTTGAGTGGAACAAGACAGCCGTGTTTTGTGTGTGGTGACTTCAATATTGATTTGAAAATCTACATTCTAGTCAGAGAGTTAAGGAGTTTCTGGATATGATGCTTAGCTACGGGCTGAAGCCTACTATAAATATCTGTACAAGAATTACTGAGAATTCTGCGTCAATATTGTATAACATATTTGTAAATACTGAATATAAGTCACCTGTTGTTTGTGGTTAATAGTGTTTCAGATCATTTTGGAGTAATGATAACAGTACCGCAAGTCCTAAAGTTGAATAAGGGACATCGTTGTAATGTCATTAGGCCTATTATTGATTCTGAGGTTGTTGCCCGTTTTAAATTAGAAGTTGATAAGACTGAATTCAATTTTTTACAAGAGGAATATGATATCAATCGGACATTTGAAAAATGGTACGGGACATTAACAGGTTTACTTCAGAAATGTGTTAAACCTAAAAGAGTTTACAGATATGAATCAGCAAAGGCACCATGGATTACTAAGAATCTACTCTTAAGTATGAGAAGGCGAAACCATTTATATAAGGAATTGATCCAAAATAAAGGGACAACTACTAGGGATGATTATAAAGCATATAAAAACATGCTAAAGTGTCTCCTTCGGAAAGCTAAAATGGATTATTTTGCTTTTAAGTTTAAAGAAGCTGAGGGAAATCCAGGCAAGACTTGGAAACTTATAAAGTCTGTAACGAACCCTAGTCAGTCTCCCTCGGAGCTTCCGGATAGTGTGAGTTGCAATTCAGTTTTGTGAGCATTTCTCTAATGTGGGCCTTAATGTAGGATCCAGTATCCCAGTCCTGGCTGAGGATGGCGATTTTACACAATTCCTGCCTGATAAGAGCGACGTATCTGCTTATTTAAAGCCGGTTAAATTAAGTGGGTTGTGTGAAGTGGTTAAAAATATGAAAAACAGTGCAGCAGGATCGGATCTCATGACTGTGAAAGCTTTCCGTGTTATTTATCCTATTGTTTCTAGTCAGTTGGTAATGCTAATAAATGAGTGTTTTTAAGTCAGGTATTTTCCCGATTGTCTGAAGATTGCGAAAGTGAAACAGCTTTTTAAAAAGGGGGTGATAGTGGGAATTTAGATAATTAAAGGCCTATTTCGCTTCTCCCTGTTATTTCTAGAATAATAGAGAGACTAATAAATGTAAGAATGGTTAATTTCTTAGAATCTAGGTCTTTTTTTCGATCTAGTCAGTTTGGATTTAGGAAAGGAATGTCAACTGAGCAAGCAGTGATCTTCTTGACGACATTGGTTAATGATCATTTAGATAGTGGTCTTAAAGTGGCATCCGTTTTCCTTGACATAATGAAAGCATTTGATTGTGTGGATTATGAAATTTTTAGTAAAGAAGTTAGATAATTGTGGTATCCGTGGAAATTTTTTGGAACTTGTTAGATCATTCCTGAGTGAACATATGCAGATTGTTCAAATCGAAAGTGAGACCTCTAGCCAGCAGAGAGTCAAGGCTGGCGTTCCTCAAGGGTCAGTTTTTGGGACCTCTTTTATTTTTTGATTTATATAAATGATATTTACCGGTGCATTGAAGATATAAATATTTCGGATAAAGGGGATCGCGGTAACAAAATTATAATTCCTAGTTTTGCTGACGATACACATTTTACAGTTGCTGCGAGGACAGAAAGAGAATTTTCTACTAGTTCTGAAAAAGGGAATGGAACAAATAGAGAAATGGATGAGAGTTAATAAACCTAAATTAAACCATAAGAAAAGTCAATTTGTGATTTACGGGAGAAGTGTAAATTACTATCCCTGGATAGAGAAACTAGAACTTGGTGGGAATGCTATAGAACGTGTCAGAGCAGTGAAGTTTCTTGGAGTGATAGTTGATGAGTGCTTGAGTTTCAAAGACCATATTAATCAAATTGCAGCTAGAGTTGCCCGAATTCGGGAATTATAAGGAAGCTAAAGCGTACTTTCCCTAGGCATAGACTGGTTCTCAGAATGGTTTATTTCTCCCTTATTCATCTGTATTTGATTTATTGTATATTGGCTTGGTCTTCAACGTTTGTGGGTCCATTTCATCGTAGATTAGAGTATTACAGAATAAAGCTGTAAGAGTACTTACTGGAGATGATAAGCGTTCCTCGGTTAGAGCAAGGTATGCTGAACTACAATATTGTTCCACTATTTGGATTGATTAAGTTTTTATAATGCTCTCCCTTTTTATCTTTAAACATCCAGAATAAAATGCTAACAATTTGCTTTCAAGATTTTTTTTTTCTCTCTGCCTGTTTCTAGTTTTCATTCTTATAGTTTAAGACTTTCGAGTGAATTCAGACTACCTAAGCCTGTGACAACTAGGTCAATGTTTTGTATCCGCCATGTTAGCCCTCGTGCTTGGAATAGTCTGCCAGAAGGGATAAAGAAGGTGAGGGATGTTTTCTGAATTTAGAAGTCTGTTAAAAGAACATTGTTATAGGGTATATGGGAGTGAGTGAGTCAGTTCTCATCCGGTCTCTTTTGCCTTTAGTTTGCTAATGTTTTTTTTTTCAATTTTTGTGTTTGGTTTATGGATTGAGAAGGACAAGGATTAATATGTTGAAATTGAGAATTGATGAGATTTTATTGAGTAGGGGTGGTATAGTCGCTTATTAGTTATTTTTATGTGATAGGTTTGTTTTTTTTTTTTTTTGCATTATGATTTTTTTTTTTGTTCTTTTTTTTTTCAGGCCTAGTTGGGGTAGTGATCTCCTTTACACGCTTAGCTTCTGGATTTTGTTATTTTTGGTTGATGAATAAACCCTTATTTATTTTAAAAAAAAAGAAAAAAATAAGGTTGAAAACGGTTTCCATCCACTTTTTCGCATAACAACACTCAACCATCTAGGAGGTCTACTTCTATTGCGAAACTCCTTATTGCCGAACAAAACTGCCACAACTTAGTTGATTTTTGACAGCCAAATCAGTTGTTTCGTCAATAATGAGAGAAAAAGGTGTCACTATCGACTGATAACAAAAGATTTCATAGCAGTGTGATTCAAAAAGGTACAAGAGTCTCTACAAATTACAAAGGAGGATTGTTTTCGACAATAAAAGCAGCAAACTTGGCTTTTATAATTTCTTCTTTGTTTTATTCTGTAGTAAGGAGATGATCAATTCTTGGGGTGAGCTTCCTCGAAGAAGCCTCTAGTTTCCTTATCTTTTCACCGTGCCGCACAGTTTTTTGCACTCTTTTCACGTTTTCAAAGTTCAGATCTACCACAGAACATGGACTGACTGTAATAAGAAAGAAAGCCTTTTCATCAGAAGATTTGTCCTTAGCAAGTCCCCCTTTAAATTCATGGACTTACAGCCAGCTATGCCGGAATTTGGCATTTTTCCTCTGCGATTTCCTTTACGGGAAAGGCCTTTCTATCTTCTTCCCTTCTCTTTCACTTTTCTTCACAACTAAGATTTTCAATGTCAGTTTCAGAAGATGACGAGCAGTCCAACATGACGGTATTTCCTGCAGTCAGACTTAATAAGTAAAAACAAGAATTGTATTACAACATAAGATCTTAAAGGCAAACTCTAGCATACCTCAAATCAGTGGCGGATCCAGGGGGCAAGGGGGCATACACCCTAAAGTAGTGTAATTTCCTTAATTAATGCAAGTTTGCGTTAATTAAACTTGCTCCTAACACAAGTTTATCAGATCAACCTATTTTGCCCACCCCCCCCCCCCCAGAAAAAAAAAAAAAATCCTGTATCCACCCCTACCTCAAATTCGTGAAAGACCAAGGTCTTGGGAAATCATTACCGAGGTCACGAGCTGACGCATCAAACAAAAAAGTTTCTGACATATTATGAGTTTTGTTTGTCCAAGCTTGTAGGTTATACTAGCTCTTAGCAAATAACATCCTCAACTCAAGTAAAGGATTTATATGGTTATTTCCCCCGCGAACATGATGCATGCCAAAAATTCTCACTGAATCATGCCAGTATTGTAAAAACCTTAAGTTTTAATCTATTAATTGAATTAAAATATTTAAATTACTTCACAAAAGAATACTAATACTTTTTGCTGCAACATTAGTTACTTAAAACATAGCTCAGGTTGAAAAAGAAGTTTTTTTTTTTCTGAGGTGAGACATCTTACCATAACCTACTTTTCTTTCTTGATCAACGAAAATATATCGCTGATAAAGCATAAAGTCATACAGATGTCTCTTTTGCTTTTCTTTATATATCATTAATCAAAAAAACTTTGCACAAAATAAGTTTTTCAAAAAAAACTAAAGAACTCCATTAAACCAAAACTGAACAAACTTAGAATCAAATAATCTACCAAGGATACAACTACCACAAATCAGTATCAATAAATAAATGAACCCCAAAAACAAACAGAAATTAAAATAAGTCAAACTGAAAACGAGGTGAAATTAATCAGTGTAGGGTTCCAAACCCTATGCTTTCTAATTTATTCCTTAAAATCTTAATTAATTTTTGATTTCATAAAGTTATAAAAGTGAAAACATTTAAAAGAATTTTTTCAGTAAAGAAAAAATTACATTCTAGCTTTTAGAAAACATAGGGTTTAGAACCCTACACAGATTAATGTCTGCTCTTTTTGAGTTTGACTTAAATTAATATCTGTTTGTTTTTGGGTTTCATTTATTTATTGATACTGATTTGTGATAGTTGTATCATTGGTAGATTATTTGATTCTATTTTTGTTCATTTTGGGTTTAATGGACTTCTTTAATTTTTTTTGAAAAAACTTATTTTGTGCAAAAAGTTTTTTTGATTAATGTCTGTTCGTTTATATTGACATAGTCTTCTTCAGGGAGAAAAACTGAATCTCTTCTGAAGTTAAACAACCATCCCTTTCATAAGAACCTTTAATACCCCCGGGGCATAACTTACAACTTTTGCCCCTAATCTCTGGTGTTTCGTTTTCAAAACCCAAAAGCCTTGTTATATGATATTTAGACTATTTTGAATAGAATGGGTATCTCAAAATTTCTATTAGACGCATTTCGGGATAATATGACGTGTGTGTAGGAGGGAGAGGGTAGCTGCCCTCTGATCACTTTGCTTTTAAAAAGAGCATTAGAGCGTCTGATTACCAATTCAATGAGCCCCCTTTGAAGTTTATATGACCGCACTTTCTATTAAAAAAAAAACAACTATTTATCCCCAGGGTATAGCTTACAACCCTTGCCATGAGGGCTGGGGGGATTTGTTATCCTCAAAGACATAATTTCCAGACCTTTCTGATAGGCTTAACAAAATGGCTATATCAAAATTTTGATTGTAAGTGTATGGGGAAATGATAGGCATGGAGGGAGAAATTTGCCCTCAGATCACTTTTCGACTAATAAAAAAGGCACTAGTACTCTCAATTTCCAATCGAACGAGCCCTTTTTTTTTTTGAAGCTTCTACGGCAAAACTTTCTTTAAAAAAAAAACGCTATATGGCCCAAGGACATAACTTACGACCCTTGTCATGAGGGCTATTGGGGGAGGGTTGTCATCCTCAGACATAATTTCCAGACCTTTCAACTACGTTGAACAAAATGGCTATATCAAAATGTTGATCGGAAAATGTTTGGGAAATGATGGGGGTGAGGCGATTCTCCCTCTGATTACTTTCAACTATTAAAAAGGGCAATAGCAATCTCAATTTCCAATCGAAAGAGCCTTTTTTGAAGTTTTTACGACAACACTTTCTATATGACATTAAATACTTCCGGGGTATAAATTAAAACCTTAGCCCTGAGGGCTATGGTGGTTTGTCATACTCAAAAACATAATTTCCGCACCCTTCAACTACGTTCAAAAAAATTGCAGTATTAAAATGTTGATCTGAAGTGTTTGGGGAAATCATGGGTATGGGGGAGGGGCATTCGCCCTCCGATCGCTTTTGACTATTAATAAGGGCACCAGCCCTCTCAATTCCCAATTGAATAAGTCCTTTTTGAAGTTCCTACGACAACGCTAGCAAAGACCTAATTTCCAGAACTTTCAACTACGTTGAACAAAATGTCTATCTCGAAATATTGATTGTATGTGTTTGGGGAAATGGTGGGCGTGAGAGGGGCGTTAGTTGCCCTCCAATCACTTTCGACTATTAAATAGGGCACTAGCGCTTTCAATTTCCAAACGAATGAGCTCTTTTTGAAGTTTCTACGACAACACTTTTGTATAGAACCTTATATGCTCCAGGGCATAACTTACAACCCTTTTGTAAGTTATGTTGTGTGTAATCCTCAAAGAAATATTGGTACTCCTGTATTAAACGCACTCTTTTATATACTGCAATGGGAACCAGTCACGAAAAAACTGGTTTGACGGTTAATTTAAGATACCGCTATAGGGTAATACAATGTATAGCGTGGTTTTCATTGCGTATACGATATTTAAACTGTTGTTTTTTTCGGGTTTAGAGGGGGGGAGGTACCTAGGTTAGTGTAGGTTACGTAATAATATATACTATGCTTTACCCCCCACCCCTAATGTGTGCAAATATATAGCCCAAATTGGTTTCTACACTATTATATATTCATCCTATTTTATTTTATTTCATTAGCATTAACCAAACTAGCAGTATATAAAAATAAGAGTGCGTTTAATACAGGAGTACTGAAATATTTTCAGTATATACTACGTTGTGTATATACTGAATATATATTAAACTACGTTTTTTTATATTAAACTACGTTGAACAAAATTGCTATCTCAGAATTTTTATTGGACCTTTTTGGGGAAATGGTGGGCGTGGGAGGGGTGTTAGTTTTCCTCCAATCACTTTTGACTATTAAATCGAAATTTTTGAATATTATATTTCCAATCGAATGAGCCCTTTTTGACAACTCTTTCTATAAAACTTTATATGCCCAGAGGGCATAACTTAAAACCCTTACCTTGAGGGCTATGGGGGGGTTATCATCCTTAAAGACCTAATTTCCGAAACTTTCAACTACGTCGAACAAAACGGATATCTCAAAATTTTGATAGGATTTGTTTGGGGAAATGGTGGGCGTGAGAAGGGGGGTGAGTCGCCCTTCAATCACTTTCGCCTATTAAATAGGGCACTAGCCCTTTCGATTACCAATTGAATGAGCCCTTTTTGAAGTTTTTATATAACATCACTATCTATAAAAAACCTTATATGCCCCCAGGGCATAACTTACAACCCTGGCCCTGAAGGCTCTGACGGGGTTATCATCCTCAAAGACTTAATTTCCAAGACTTTTAACTGCGTTGCACAAAATGGCCATCTAAAAGTTTTGACTGGATGTGTTTGGGGAAAAGGTGGGCGTGAGAGGGGGGTCAGTTCCCCTACAATCACTTTTTACTATTAAAAAAGGCACTAGCCCTTTCAATTTCCAATCGAATGAGCCTTTTTTGAATTTTTTACAGCATCACTATCTATAAAAAGCTTAGATACTCAAAGATATAATTTCAGGACCTTTCAACTACTTTGAACCAGAGGGCTATCTCAAAATTTTAATTGGATGTGTTTGGATAAATGGTGGGCGTGGAAGGGATGTTAGTTTGCCTTCCAAACACTTTCGATTATTAAAAAGGGCACTAGCCATTTCAATTTCCAATCGAATGAGCCCTTTTTGAAGTTTCTACGAAAAACGCTTTCTATAAATACATTATATGCCCCCAGGGTATAACTTACAACCCTTGCCCTGAGGGCTGTGGGGGTGTGTCATCCTCAAAGACCTAATTTCCAGAACTTTCAACTATGTTGAACAAAATGGCTATCTCAAAAGTTTGATTGGATGTGTTTGGGGAAAAGGTGGGCGTGAGAGGAGGGTTAGTTGCCCTCGTATCACTTTCGACTATTAAAAAGGGCACTAGCCCTTTGAATTTCCAATCGAATGAGCTTTTTTTGAAGTTTCTACGACAAAACTTACTATAAAAACCTTATATGCCCCCATGGCATAACTTACAACGCTTGCCCTGAGGGCTATGGGGGAGTGTCCTCCTCAAAAAACATGATTTCGATCTGGAAATCAACTGCGCTGACCAAAATGGCTATCTCAAAATCTTGATTGAATGTGTTTTTTTTCTTTGGGAAATGGTGGGCGTGGAAGGGGTGTTAGTTTAGTTGCCTTCCAATCCCTTTCGACTATTAAAAAAGGCACAAGCCACTACAATTTCCAATCGAATGAGCCCTTTTCGAGGTTTTCTATACGACAAATCCTTCGATACAAAGTGCCCTGATCTAGAACAAAAAAAAAATTATGCCAACATCAATCTTTACTTAGAACGGTGTTGGCACAATGTATTATTTATTTATTTCTTTAGACCAGGGCACTTCGTATCGAAGGAGTTGTCGTAGAAACTTCGAAAAGGGCTCATTCGATTGGAAATTGGATTGGCTTGTGCCCTTTTTAATAGTCGAAAGTGACTGGAAGGCAACTAACACCCCTTCACGATATTTTTTCATTTTTCATGCTAGTCTTTAATACAACAAGAAAAAAAAACATTTGTATGACTTTATTCATGATGGTATGTAACAAAATGAAGCATAGAAAGTCATCTGTATGACTTTTTTCCATTTTTGATGATCAGATTAAACGTGATATTGTCTTTTATTTGACTTTACACTGAATTCTTTATAATAGTTATTGATAATATTCTGCCCTTACAGAAAAAAAAATCCCTTTCATAGTCAAATTTTGCCACATCGACGGCCCTCAAGATAAAGATTCAAGACTTTATCAAGGCAATATATATTTTTGCTACTTTAATTTAATACATCTAGTGTGATAAATGCAGTTATTATTTAGTTGACGAAAGACAAAAAATTAAGGGAGCTTTAGGATATTGGAAGTGTTTGGTTATTTAAAAACTTCAGCCACCGAACTTGTCACCATAAAAAAAAAGTATAGCTAAGATAGCCAATCTCTTAACAAAGCCCTTTCACTGTAAAAAAAAACGGCCTAAATTATTTTCTAATTTCCATGACGCTTTGTTTACCAGGGCTCAGTTATTATAAGATAGCACTCGATGAAAAACAAGTGATAATTAGGAATTATTCTAACCAACTAAACAACAACGGATTTTGAGACACATTCATGAAAAGCATAAGTGGAGTGTGCTGAATAATTTAGAGCAAGAATCACACTGTTTTATACTACTACTACTACTGCTAACAACTCACCGTAGCACCAAGCCGCCTGAGGCCAAAACAGCTACGCAAGCTCCTCCTCCACCAAATTTATTCAAAACCTCCCTTTTTACACCCTCCCATGAAGTTTCCATTTCCTTTAAATCTTTCTTTATGACGTCCTCCCATCCTAGATGCGGAAGACCTGCTCAACCTGTCTTTCATTATTGCCCTAGAGAGCGGTATTGAACCAAATTTTTCGTACAGCCTATTGTTTGAAATATGGTCAGTCAGTCGGGTACCCAGAACAATCGTTACGCAATTTCTCTGGAAAACATCTAGCGAATCTTCATCTGCTTTTCGAAGCGCCCATGCTTCAGAGCCATATTTGACTACTGTCATCACTGTAGCTTCTAATATTCTAATCTTGGTTTGCAGACTTATCTTCCTATTCTTCCAAACTTTTTTTAATTGTGAAAAAACACCCTGAGCCTTAGCTATTCTACTTTTGAAATTTTCACTACTCCCACCAGGTAAGTGAAGCTGCCCACTAGATCAATCTTTTCATTACCCAGCATCACCTTTTCATCTTCGCTTATTCCTAGCCTTAGTGACTTAGTCTTCTTAACATTAATTTTCAAACCTATTCTAGCACCCTGAACTCGCAAAACCTCTAAAAGTTCATCCATTTTGCTCACACTTTCCTCTAGGAACTTTTTTTTTTAATTGTGAAAAAACACCCTGAGCCTTGGTTATTCTACTTTCGACATCTTCACTGCTCCCACCATCTTTACTAATAATACTACCAAGGTAAGTGAAGCTGCCCATTAGATCAATCTTTTCATTACCCAGCGTCACCTTTTCATCTTCACTTATTCCTAGCCTTAGTGACTTAGTCTTCTTAACATTAATTTTCAAACCTATTCCAGCACCCTGAACTCGCAAAACCTCTAAAAATTCATTCATTTTGCTCACACTTTCCTCTAGGATGCTTAAATCATCAGCATAATCTAAGCCCATGAGACTTTTTCCTCCCCATTTGATTCCGTGGTCTCCCATTGCCTTTCCTGTGCTCCTTAATACAAAGTCCATCAAAATAATCCATATAAAGGAGGGTAGACCACAACCCTGCTTAACTCCTGATTAAATACAAAACCAGATGATAACCTCATATCCTATCTTAACTGCAGCAGTGTTATTCTCGTACATAGCACTTATCACTTTAATGTATTAGTCTGGTATACCATACAAAGATAAAACCTTTGCTAAAGCTCTTCTATCAACAGAATCGAACGCTTGCTCATAATCTATAAAACTAAGGACCAAAGGTGTTTGACAACTCAGGTACTTCTCAATTATTAACCTAAGAGTGAAAATTTGGTCGACGCATCCTCTACCTTTTCTAAAACTGCACTGTTCTTCTCTTAAAACTTTGTCTACGACATCTCTCAGTCTAAAAAGTATCATATTACTAAGTAATTTGCCACCTACAGAGACCAGACTAATGCCTCGATAATTACCACACTCACTTTTATCACCCTTCTTATAAAGTGGCTTAATTAATGTTTTCCTAAAATCACTTGGTACTTCCCCTTTTTTAAAAATCATACTCATAATCTTCAGTAACTTATTTCTAACCTCAGAGCCACCATACTTAAGAAACTCATTTACTACCCTATCAGCACCTGAAGCCTTATTATTTTTTTTAATCCTTTTAGTACTGTCGTTAATTCTTCCTCACAAAACAAATCTTCCTTCACGTCCAAGGTATCACAAACTTTTACATTTTCCTCTATATCTTTTCCTGCAACGCTGTCTCTGTTTAGCAAATTCTCAAAATGTTCTGCCCATCTCTCTTTAATTCTTTCCTTATCGCTAATTGTGAACTCATTCCTATCTTTAACTGGGCCAAGTCTGGATTGACTACTCCCTCTCAATTTATTGACATGCCAGTACATATTTTACTATTATGCCGTTTAGCTGCATCTTCCAGATCTTCGACAGTTTTATCCATGGCCTCTTTTTATCTTTAGTTCATATTTTAATGCTTTCTTTTCTCCACTTTCTTTATATTCCTTTTGTTTTCATATGATCTATCACTCAGGTAATTCTTATATAAGTCCTTTCTCCTTTCTATTAAACATAAAGCGTATATTGAAGAAAGCATGTTATTACTTCATTTTCAGGGCATTAAATGTCTAAAATGTAAAAACATCAAAAAAAAAAAAAAAAAAAAAAATAATCGGAACTTGTTGAGAAACCAGGATTTCCAGTTTTGTGCTCGAAAATCAAACTCGAAAAGTTGTGCAAAAAACAACAACACACACTTCTGTTTCGAAATCGGGATTGACAGGATTATTTCCCAGAAATGTATGAGATATGAAAATTTTACTTATGTTTTCAAAAAGGTGGTATGCAGTTCTAGAAGTATTCGGTCATTTGATTTCTAGAAAGTTTTAGAGTTTTAGTTTTGAAGGTAGGTGATTTTACCGAGAAAAAATGTAGGGAATTCGCAAAATCGAATTTTGAAATAGAAAACAAGGAATTTTATTTTTGAAAACCCAACGTTAGCACCAGTTCTTAGCGTCAAATAAAGATCTGTCCGTCCACGCTGAAAAGATTCTTCTTTGTCTAGAAAAAGTTGTCTCTAGGATGTTAAAAATTTCATGCATTATCAAAACTTTGGAAATCATTTTCATATGAATGAGGCAATTTTGTAGGCTATATAAGAAAGTTCAATGCAATAAAAGCTGGAATACAAAAGATTATCACATTAAATATCACAGATTGGTTTTCACAATCCACAAGGGTGGAAAGGCTGGAAAAAAGAATAAAAATATTTTAGATCTACACGAATACTACTATATCTTTCACGTTATTATACCGATAAGATATATGTCACATATCCAAATCTGTAAGTTTAGTAAAGCACCTACGGCACAAGATTTAATGTTTCGCATGGAGAAGCAAAAATCGATTAGCAAGCGTCTTTCGTAGGCAGTGCTAAACACAAGGAAAATTTTCGTCCCTTTTATCGGCGAGCCGGTCAATCAAAGCGAGTGATACCACAGAGAACTCTCAAAGCGGCCAAATTACTCGAATGGTAAGTCGTTTGACATGATTTCTAGTGTTTTCCCAGATAATATACTCAAACAAATTTAGCGACTATCCTTTCTTGAACTTCATATATACGTGCAAACTTAAAATGCAAGTCAAATGCCAAAACACTTTTAGCGATTACCCTTTCTTGAACTTCATATATAAACCAAGTCAAACTTAAAACAGATTCTGTTCTATTTGATCGAAAAAACAAAATTCACTCCCCTTTGATAAAGTCAGTTTCCTTAGAACCGAATATCTTTATTTCCAGCATAAAAAGTCCGAATTCGAAATTGTCTTTCTAACATTTAAAGGAAATTAGGTATCGACTTTTAGTTTCCTGTCATTTATTCGAATCTCTTGCTCAAGCTCTACAGTTATGGCAAGACCGCCCAATCAATTTTAAACAGTGTTGCCATACCAATTGAAAAAGTTTACAATGGACGAGATACGTTGATCCTTTAAGGCACCATATCATCTTAGGGTGAAACTTTCAGAGAATGTTGAGTTGAATATTTAACTAAACCAAAACATACTACGTGCATGCAGGTTGTCCAAAGGGCGTCAGGAACGGCTGAGGGTATTAAGTTGAAACTTTTAGTAATAATATTGCTGCAACTACTTATGACCCCAATTTCAACTATTTGCGACTCCGAGAGCATCAACTACATGCGACTGCCTGGGAAAATACTTGCGACTGTGACTGCAACTACTTGGTATAGATGCAATACCTCAGGAACAGGGTTGGTTGTTTAGTTGAAACTTTCAGTGAAGTTCAAGGGAATGTAAAACGAAATCTAAAGACGCGACGTGCATCCAGATCGTGAAAAGGGCGTCTGTTCCAACACCCGAGAAAAGGCTAAGGGTATTAGGTTGGAACTTTCAGGGCATGTTAAGCTAAATCAAGACACCACATTTGTCAAAATTTGCATCCACATTTGTCAAAAGGGCGTATCCGCAATATCCCGGCTAAGTGTAGTACGTTAAAACTTTCAGAGCATGTTAAATTGGATATTGAAATAAGCAAGCGATACTCTGCTTATCTAAGGTCATCAAAAAAGATCTATGATATCTCAGGAAAAGCAAGTTGAATAAAGTTGAAACTTCCTAGGCATGTTGAGTGGGATATAGCTGATTTATCTTTGTGTAAACAAAGATAAGTCTGCAAACCAAGGCAACCGTCTAGAGCTAAACGGAAAGCAAGTCGTCCACGTCTGGGGTGGGAGGACGTCATAAACAAAGATTTAAAGGAAATGGGAACTTTGTGGACGGGTGTAAAGTGAGGTTTTAAATAGATTGGGATGGAGGAGGAGCGTGCGTGCTGCGGTGAGTTGTTAGTAGTAGTAGTAGTATATTTGTGTATATTCAAAAGTTGCAACATGATGGGGTCAGAATTCCTTCAGCCCTATAGAACCCTAAGGGTTAAGCGGATTTTCAACCCATTTACTTGAATGTTATTTCCCAAATGGATCCATCCAAAGCACTAGAATGCAACTATTATTATGCCAAAATCTAGGCAAAATATAAATAGCAAGCCAAAATCTTGATTCTCATGGAGAACAAAAAGAAAAAAACTTGTTCCAGATCTGAAAGAGCTGAAATAAAGTCAATGGACAATTTAAGTGGAAAATGTCAATCCCATGCGTATCTTCTTTTCAGTAATCTTGGTTATTATGATGATTTTTTATAAACTATGAGAAACAAAAACATGGCTTGTAATTTTTTTTTTTAGAAACACTCCCTTTCACATATATTTTTCCACTTGATGAACATGTCAGAGCGCTTAACTAAACCTCAAGTTTTTCGTTATTCCCAAAAAACATGGCTTAATACCTCAAAATGACCATTCGCTTTTGAATACCGAATAATTCTTTTAACGCATACCCAAACTAAAATGTACTTTCACAAGTTTTCTATAAAGCGGAAAAAATGATTGGCATATAATATCATCAGCGACATATCTCCCTTGGCTTAATTCTTTTTTTTATAGAATTAATCAACTGCAGAGCTGAACGACTCAAAGAAAGCTAAATCAATTCTTAAAAGCTACATAAAGCTTTTCTCATTGCTACTCCGTTGAAAAAAACTTCAAATTCAAAAAATAGAAACAAATAGAAATTCCATAATTTTTAGTCCACAGACAAAGGCTTAATTTTAACAGTAATCATCTAAATGTTTTTAGGCAAAAAAAAAAAAATTATTTCGATAAAAATCCGTTCAAAATAAAAGAACAGTATGTGCAAAACTCGAACTTTGGGTAATTACATTTTGAAATTCCAAGGTTATACTAGGTTTAAAATTCAACGTTTTCACTTGAAAAACGACTGCTTTACGTGTTTGGTCGACTTTTATCCAGTTTCCGCAGCAAGTTCTTGCACCACAGCGGTTCAACATTTGAAAAAATTTTACCGAGTCGTAGAAAGACTTTCTATCACATTCTATGGTACTTGTATTGCCGTCAGGCTCTTAATCAGAGGCAACGCTGTAGCATTGCCTATAGTAAAGGCCATAAGGCTCCAATGTTTTAATATTTTTTTTTTTCCAGACACACTTCACATGGAAGGGTCGTCGTAGAAGCTTCAAAGGGGGCTCATTCGATTGAAAAATCGAGAGTTCTAGTGCCCTTTTTAATAGTCGAAAATGATTGGAGGGCAACTAGCCCCCTCCCCACGCCCATCATTCCCCCAAACACATCCAATCAAAATTTTGAGATAGCCATTTTGTTCACCGTAGTTGATTTCCAGATAGAAAATATATTTTTGAGGAGGATACTCCCCCACAATCCTCAGGGCAAGGGTTTTAAAGTTATGCCCTGGGGGCATATAAGGTTTTTATAGAAGGCGTTGTCGTAGAAACTTCAAAACAGGCTCATTCGATTGGAAATTAAAGAGCTAGTGCCCTTTTTAATAGTCGAAAGTGATTGGAGTGTAACTAGCCAAATCCCCCCCCCCACGCCCATCATTTCCCCAAACATATCCAATCAAAATTTTCCGATAGCCATTTTGTTCAGCGTAGTTGATTTCCAGATAGAAAATATATTTTTGAGGAGGACACTCGCCCACGACCCTCAGGGCAATGGTTTTAAGTTATGCCCTGGGGACATATAAGGGTTTATAGAAGGCATTGTCGTAGAAACTTCAAAAACAGGCTCATTCGATTGGAAATTAAAGGGCTAGTGCACTTTTTAATAGTCCAAAATGATTGGAGGGCAACCAGCCCCCCCCCCCCATCATTCCCCAAAACACATCCAATCAAAATTTTTGAGATAGCCATTTTGTTCAGCGTAGTTGATTTCCAGATAGAAAATATATTTTTGAGGAGAATACTCCCCCACAACCCTCAGGGCAAGGGTTTTAAGTTATGCCCTGGTGGCATATAAGGTTTTTATAGAAGGCGTTGTCGTAGAAACTTCAAAACATGCTCATTCGATTGGAAATTAAAGGGATAGTGCCCTTTTAATAGTCGAAAATGATTGGAGGACAACTAGCCCCCCCCCCCACGCCCATCATTCCCCCAAACACATCCAATCAAATTTTTTAGATAGCCCTTTTGTTTCAGCGTAGTTGATTTTCAGATAGAAAATATATTTTTGAGGAGGACAATCCCCCACAACCCTCAGGGCAAGGGTTTTAAGTTATGCCCTGGGGGCATATAAGGTTTTTATAGAAGGCGTTGTCGTAGAAACTTCAAAAAAGTCTCATTCGATTGGAAATTCAAAGAAATAGTGCCCTTTTTAATAGTCGAAAATGATTGGAGGACAACTAGCCCCCCCCCCCACGGCCCATCATTTCCCCAAACACATCCAATCAAAATTTTGAGATAGCCATTTTGTTCAGCGTAGTTGATTTCCAGATAGAAAATATATTTTTGAGGAGGATACTCGCCCACAACCCTCAGGGCAAGGGTTTTAAGTTATGCCCTGGGGGCATATAAGGGTTTATAGAAGGCGTTTGTCGTAGAAACTTCAAAACAGGCTCATTCGATTGGAAATTAAAGAGCTAGTGCCTTTTTAATAGTCGAAAGTGATTGGAGGGCACCAGCCCCCTCCCCCCCCCCAACGCCCATCATTCCCCCAAACACATCCAATCAAAATTTTCCGATAGCCATTTTGTTCAGAGTAGTTGATTTCCAGATAGAAAATATATTTTTGAGGAGGACGCTCGCCCACAAACCCTCAGGGCAAGGGTTTTAAGTTATGCCCTGGGGACATATAAGGTTTTATAGAAGGCATTGTCGTAGAAACTTCAAAACAGGCTCATTCGATTGGAAATTAAAGGGCTAGTGCACTTTTTAATAGTCCAAAATGATTGGAGGGCAACCACCTCCCCCCCCCCCCATCATTCCCCCAAACACATCCAATCAAAATTTTGAGATAGCCATTTTGTTCAGCGTAGTTGATTTCCAGATAGAAAATATATTTTTGAGGAGGAATACTCCCCCACAACCCTCAGGGCGAGGGTTTTAAGTTATGCCCTGGGGGCATATAAGGTTTTTATAGAAGGCGTTGTCGTAGAAACTTCAAAACATGCTCATTCGATTGGAAATTAAAGGGCTAGTGCCCTTTTTAATAGTCGAAAGTGATTGGAGTGCAACTAGCCCCCCCCCCCCCCACGCCCATCACCCCCCCCCCCCCCCCAAAACACATCCAATCAAATTTTTGAGATAGCCATTTTGTTCAGCGTAGTTGATTTTCAGATAGGAAAACATGCTTTTTGAGGAGGACAATCCCCACAAACCCTCAGGGCAAGGGTTTTAAGTTATGCCCTGGGGGCATATAAGGTTTTTATAGAAGGCGTTGTCATAGAAACTTCAAAAAAGTCTCATTCGATTGGAAATTCAAAGAGATAGTGCCCTTTTTAATAGTCAAAAGTGATTGGAGGGCAACTAGCCCCCCCCCCTTACGCCCATCATTCCCCCAAACACATCCAATCAAAATTTTGAGATAGCCATTTTGTTCAGCGCAGTCGATTTCCAGATTGAAAATATATTTTTGAGGAGGAATACTCCCCCACAACCCTCAGGGCAAGGGTTTTAAGTTATGCCCTGGGGGCATATAAGGTTTTTATAGAAGGCGTTGTCGTAGAAACTTCAAAACAGGCTCATTCGATTGGAAATTAAAAAGGTAGTTCCCTTTTTAATAGTCGAAAGTGATTGGAGGGCAACTAGCCCCCCCCCCACGCCCATCATTTCCCCAAACACATCCAATCAAACTTTTTAGATAGCCATTTTGTTCAGTGTAGCTGATTTCCAGATAGAAAATATGTTTTTGAGGAGGACACTCCCCCACAACCCTCAGGGCAAGAGTTTTAATTTATGCCCTGGGGGCATATAAGGTTTTTACAGAAGGCGTTGTCGTAGAAACTTCAAAACAGGCACATTCAATTGGAAATTCAAAGGGCTAGTGCCATTTTTAATAGTCAAAAGTGATTGGAGGGCAACTAGCCCCACCCCACGCCCATCATCCCCCAACGCATCCAATCAAAATTTTGAGATAGCCATTTTGTTCAGCGTAGTTGATTTCCAGATAGAAAATATGTTTTTTTGAGGAGGACAATCCCCCACAACCCTCAGGGCAAGGGTTTTAAGTTATGCCCTGGGGGCATATAAGGTTTTTATAGAATGCGGTATCGTAGAAACTTTGAAAAAGGCTCATTCGATTGGAAATTTCGAGTGCTAGTGCCCTCTCTAATAGTCGAAAGTGATTTGAGGGCAACTAACCCCCCTCTGACGCCCACCTTTTCCCCAAACACATCCAATAAAACTTTTTAGAGAAGCCATTTTATTAAACGTAGTTTTAACTTCTGGAAATTAGGGCTTTGAGGATTACAACTCCCCCAAAGCCCTCAGGGCAAGGGTTGTAATTTAAGGATTCTCCGAATCCTTCATATTTTTCTTATGGAAGGGATGCTCGTATAAACTTTAAAGAGGGCTCATTTGATAGAAAATTGAAAGTTCTTGTTCACTTTTTAAGAGTCAAAAGAGATTGAAGGCAACTATCCCCTCTCCCTTCTCCACGCCCTAAATGCATCAGATAAAAATTTTGAGATAGACATTTTGTTAAAATAGTTCAAAGTTCTGATAAAAAAAAAACTCCGGTGTCGACACAGCCCACCAGGGCCCAGGGGTAGGCGTTGTAAGTTATACCCCGGGGCATAACTTATTAAGGGGGGTTTATAACTTATGAGAAGGGGTTTTTCGTATGGGAAGAACACATAGGAAATCTATTATAATTATCCAATTATAAGGTTAAAATACATACTCTGTGGTAGATGCAAAATTGCTGTGGCACACAAATTCCTATTAAGGTCAATTCCAAACAGTCGTGATCCCTTTGTGTCAGCAAGTGAAATGGTATAAACCCCCTTATTGGAGCTATTTTTTCAATCCATTCATTGTTGTCAATCGCAGTCCACAAGTTATGCAAGCTGTCTATTGTTCATATATAAGGTTTTTATCAAAGAGGTAATTGTATAGACTTTGAAAAAAGCCTCATTCGAATTAAATTGAAAGTTCTAGATCCGTTTTTTAAAGTCAAGAATAATCGGACAGTAAGCACCTCCCCCCCCCCCATGCCAAAAAAAAAACTTGAAACTTTTTGCAATCAAAAACGAACAAAAATTAATTAAAAAAAACTTTCCGAAAAATAAGTTTTTCAAAGAAAAGTAAAGTAAAGTGATACGATACCCAAACTCTTTTTGTAGTTATTTTTATTCGATTCAAACTTGATTTGCATATTCAATTTAAGTTTCACTCGTTTTAAGATTTATTTATTCATTTACATTAATATATATTGTATGTTTGTTCGCATTGATTGTTTATTTAATTTCTGTTCGTTTTCAGTTTCATTTATACTTTAATAGCAAAATATTTGTTTTCGTTTTAAGCTTGATTTTCATATTCAATCTAAGCATTACTCGCTTTAAGATCTATTTATTCATTTATATTATTACTTGGTGTATGGTTTTTGCTATGACTGTTTATTTAATTTCTGTTCGTTTTGGGTTTCATTTATTCTTTAATAGTAATTTCTGGTCGTTTTGAGTTTGAACTTTAACAGGTATTTGTATCTCCTGAGCTCAAGTTTAAAATGGCCTTTACTTTTCTTTGAAAAACTTATTTTTCGGAAAGTTTTTTTTAATTAATAGATAGAAAGACCTGATTCAAATTTCTACGTTTCCCAGCATCTACTGAATGAAAGCCGTTTTGAAAGAAAAACTGTTTTAGCAAAGATTCCGAGTAAACCTTTTTCTATATGCATTGTTCGATACATTGCACATCACAACAAATGGTTCCTTAGATTCACTAACTAATATAGTTCTTGCCCGAGAATATATTCCAAGTTGGTATTTTCGCTGATACGACTACTATTACTAACAGCTCATCACAAAATAAGTCAGCCTGAGGAAAACACAGCACAAAGCCGTGTTAGAGAAAATTGACAGAACCACCCTAACCAATCTCTATTGCAAAATAGATGTCTATACCTATATGCCTGTGTATCTGTTATTCCCAAAATGAATTCTGTTCTAACATATATGGGTCTAAGACATCCCTTCCAGTTAAATTCATGAAAATACTCCTTTATCTCCAAAATTTGTTCTCATCTACCAATGATATATCTGACAATATCCTGATGCACATTACTGTCTCTCGGTTCTAACGTATCGTTTTTCCTTCTTTCCTTCCACGATTAATTCGACCCTAGATAAAATTGGTACAACCGGTACCACCCCATTTTCTCACTATTATCAGCAATTACAAAACTTACATTTTACGGACAGGGGCTGAAAAGAAAGTTGTCTTCTATAAAGGAAAATTGATTGCTAAATTTGTAAAGTAGCTTTTGTAGAACTGTAAATGATCATCAATAGTATGATCATCAGTCTCATCAATAGTAAATGATAAATAGTAGTGTTGAAAAAGGATTAAAAGTATCAAATCACTTAGCTGCGCTGGAGTCAACAACCAACACGGTCTGTTTAAACTATTTTTTAAAAGCCGTAAGTAATTCTCAAATTAATGAAATGGTACTTTCTGTGCACATGCAAGCCAAGATTCAAATTTTTGATCCCTCAAATAGATTACTAAAAATACGGCCATACGAATTGCATATGCTTCACAAGTAAGGTCCGGACCAAATTGCTAAAGCACATAATATTTTGCGTGTGAAGTATTCAAAAATTATGTCTTAATTTGCCTTTACAAAGCTTAGCTTCCTATAGTCGATTCTATCTATATTGAGTAGAGAACCCAAGCCCTAATTGGGAAAAAAAATTTTCAATTGTATGAACAAGCGGAAAATTTTATTGTTTACAAAACAAGGCAAACGAAACGGTTTTAAGACCAGACTTATCTGCATCTTATTGTCAAAAATTACAATCATCATTAGAGCGTTACAACCACTTGCTACTTAACATAAAAAACTAGCTGGAATATTTAAAAGTTAAACAATAAGTGATATATTCGAAATCACAATGAGATTAGGATCTGTTGTTGTAGATACTAAAAAGGATAATTGTAACAAAATATGATCGCCTACATGGTCTTTCTAAGACGATTGAAGCATTTAATCTTTAATAATTTAAATATTAAACTTATGTAAATATTAATTTAAATATTAAATTATGTAAATATTAATTTAAATATTAAACATATATATATATATATATATATATATATATATATATATATATATATATATATATATATATATATATATATATATATATATAATATATATATATATATATATATATATATATATATATATATATATATATATATATATATATTTCTTTTCAACTCCAATATAAGATACTAGGATTATCTTCTGACATAATTTTACTCATTCAATTATTGTTTTCTTTTACCCAATTTACTGCATGTTAGTGGCAGAGTTTGTCATTTGCTACTGTAATTAGGAGTAATACTTTCTACAGCTCCAAGACATACATTTTTCGCTCAATTTCTTTTAATTTTTCACACACTTTTCTTATTTTCAAACTTAGCGCTACCTAAGTGTTAAACTACACAACTGCATACGGAGGAATTTTTCATTTAAAAATTGAATTCCCGGGTTTCCCAATTTATTAAGACGTGTTTTGTTGTGCAAGTTTCCAATCAACGAATTTCATATCTTTTTTTTTCTGTCCTTAGTACTTTAATAAAACTGTTCCATACTGTCCCAATTTTTTCCCGTACTGTTCACAAAAACGTGTGCCATTTTGAATCATAAAAGCGCCTAACAAAACGAAATAGCATTATTTGGAGTGATTCTTACTATTTATTATTCCTATCAAAAATCGATATAAGATGAAAAAAAAAGAACAAACAAGTATCTAATTTGGCTACATACCCTTCTGGATTTTGTAGAGAATCTATACCTGTAGCGTTTAAACCGGCATTTTTCTTCTTCTTCCAATCCCAGTTATTTTCTGCTCTAATTAAATAGTTCCAAAGCTTGCCTCCGATTTGAAGAATCTTCCATCACATTTACAATCCTTGCTAGTTTTCCCACTTCAAAAGAACCTTTCTTCTAACCCATTTCAACCTTTTGCAACTTCTTTTTTCCATCTCACCTATATTCTGAATTACGTAATACTCCGTTCAGACGAAGGAAAACCTATATATATACCTATCAAGCTGAAAGGGAAATCATTCACAAGTCCATAACGAAAATTTTTTATTTTGGCAAAATATTCAAAAAGCTGAAGCGAGGCTGCGGGCATGAAGTTTTTGAGTTTAGTTTATTAATAATAAAAAATAGAACTTGAGAAAAATGCATACATATATATAATACATGCATATATAATACATGAAAAAAAAAAAAAAATAGTAAATGGGCATCTACAGTAAATTGCCCCAACACCCACTCATCTTAGAATCCCTTTCTATCAGAAGTCCCGCAATGGTATCAACAAACCCCTTATACTTATCTCTTAAGTAAAACCCCAGCTTTGGAACTCAAGGACCACTATATTGTAAAGCTGATTTAATCCCTACAAATATAAATCTGATACCAAATCCATTTGTATAGAGTATTTTTGCTGAACAGATTTCTGATTATTACCCTGATCATATAAAAATTTATACAGATGGATCTGTACATGGTGAGAAAGCGGGTACATCTGCAAGTATCTGCTCTCCGAACCTCGATCTTTACTCCCCTCCCACATAGATCCTCAATTTCCTCTGCTGAATTGTGTTTCATTCGGCTTGGCTGGGATCAGCTCATAAATATAGCATTAAGACTGAAAATATCCTCTGTTTAACAGGTTTACAATCGGTAATATATTTGCTCAAAAATATCAATAGAGATGCTAATGATAAGTCTAAATCTTGCAAGAAGGTGGCTGCTGAAGATTACGGCAAAAGTCAGTTGGATGCATTCCAGCATGTCCTGAGACAGAAAGGCATCAAATATAAGGAAACAGAAAATCAACTAGCTGCCCAGGCAACCTCCTTATGCCTAGAGTCTTCAAATAGTTTAAATCAGTGGTTCCCAACCAATTTTGAACCAAACCCCACCAAGGCATTTCTAAAATCCTGATACCCTCTAAAATCCTGATAATCTCGTAACCTTCAAATTTTGTTATTCAAAATTTGACGTTTATTCGTTACCGTGAATGCCCTAAATACCTTTTCTCTCCTTAGATTTAGTCAGCGTTGCCATTCAACTTTTTCACTTTTATGTAAAGTTTGATGTTGGCAGGTTAGGTTTTTAACCCATTTCTGAGATTTATAATCTAATTTAACCTAACCCAACCCAACCTAACTTAGCTATAACCATCAAAGCTTGCATAAGACTGAAAAAGCTGATCCGGA
The DNA here is from genome assembly GCA_027921565.1 of Artemia sinica. Lineage (NCBI taxonomy): Eukaryota > Metazoa > Arthropoda > Branchiopoda > Anostraca > Artemiidae > Artemia > Artemia sinica. The sequence goes on along the minus strand of CM051264.1, from coordinate 3,305,057 downwards.
AAGCCAATTGAATCCAAGCAGAGAAAAAAGAAATCGGAGGTTAACCGGTGAATGTTGACATTAACCAGATTTCGGACATTCGCAGTAACATATTCACCTGAAGGAAGCTTAAAAGGCCATTAATTTTGTATCTTTTTACTGGTCGTCCTCTAGACATATTTTATACTAAGTAAAACTAAAATCATGTATTTTTTTTCTTCTCTTTAAATGAATAGGAACGTGGCGTCATTCATACGAACAGTATTTGGTTTTCAAAATGAAGGCTCTAAAAATATAGTCAGCCGAAGGCTGCATGTTGTGCCTAAGACCCACCAAAATATTGCCATGCTCACCGGTTGGGCCTACGCCCCACGTTGGGAATAACGGGTTACTTCTACTACTACTACTATTGAAGAAAATCAAGATATTTTAAGTGTAGCCAGATTTTCAAAATGGCGTACGCAGGATACCTGGACTGGAATAAGGTATTAAGTTGAAACTAGATTAGGGTATTAAGGGAAAGTTGATAGGGGTATAAAACTAAATCAAAACCCACTATATGCTTGCAATTTGTCAAACGGATACATTCGAAACATCCCAGGAACGGCTCAGGGTTTTAAATGGAAACTATCAGGGCTACTACTAGTACTACTACTACTGCTACTACTATTCTACAATTAAAACTAGAGCTTAAATGCATCCACGTTGTCAGATGGCATAGATTCAATATCTCAGGCACTGAGTAGGCTAGAGACTTAGGGATATAATTAGGCAAAGAATTAAAACAACTGACATTAAATAGATACCATCACCCTTATACTCAAGACATCATAAAGTTCTATATTTCTGACTGAAATCTGTTACCCTTATTCTTACCGAAGTGTGCATGTCCTGCCCGATCAGCATTGCAAAACACCTTACCTTAGTTTAGCTTTATATTTGTTCGCGCATTTATGTTCTCCAGAGTGAAAATGATATTGCATTTTGCAGTATTTTGTATTACCAGAGCCACCCCAACTTAAGCCGTCGCTATTCAGAAAAATGACTTGATTAGTTTAGCGCCATCTATTTTGGCGTTGCTAAATACAATAAACTTTTTGAAGGTGGTAAAACTTCAGCTGACCAAAACAGCTCCGAAACTAAAGCGATTTGATGAGACCTCCCTGAGCGACATCTAAGAAACCACCTGTTCTGAGACCAATAAAGTCCCACTGCACCATGCCTAGCTTCATTCTGGCAAATTGCCGATCTCTCCGTAATAAGCTGGAAGATTTCAAAGATTTACTCCGTGGTGAAAACGCAGCAGTTGCTGCTGTAACGGAAATCTGGAACCTTGACGATGCCTCAGGACAAGTTACAGGATATAACTCATTTCTCACTACGCGTAGCAGTAGAGGTGACCACCGGCTCGGTGGCAGAGTTGGAATCTATTTGCGAAAGACATTTCATGCAAACCTCTCTCTGAATATACTAACCCAAACCACAAAATTATCCGCGCCATGTGCCAATACCCTTGCCTATCTCGTCGCTTTTCGAGTCTATTATTCTCATCGGTTTACTATCCAGACAGCGCTCAAAACATACGGGATTTTGTTTTTTATCCCCAAACTACAGCTGATTTAATCAGAAGCAAATATAGTTGCCCTGGTTTTATCGTCGCTGGGGATTTCAACCAGGCATCGAAAAAACTGGCTAGCGACCATCTTCTCTTTAAAGCAGATTGTCAACATCCCAACTCACGTATTCAGAAGCATCCTGGACTTAGTCCTAACAAACACTGAAAACTTCTATCACCCCCCCCCCTCCCTACTTCCCTTGGGCCAATTGGGTTGTCTGATCACCACACTCAAATATTCAAGGCTAAAGCTTTCACGAGCAACAACAAGGCCCCTAACCGACTCGGCTATAAGTGAATAAGGAAGGTGGGTTGCTACATACAATTTCCCAGAAGTGTCCTTAGACGGTACTCTTGAGCACAGTAAGCCTCTTCAACGAGGTGCTTTACTTGAAGTATCCCGAAATATTCACGACAAAGACAGTGACATTGAGCGAATACGACAAACCATGGATACGACAAACCCCTGCAATAAAAGCTAAAATTCGTGAACAAAGTTATTTTTACGCATGTGGTAAAGCAAACCAAGGAGCAATTGCATGGAACCAAGTAGTGCGCATGGTACGCAACGCGAAAGCTAAATATGGCCGTGAAAAAGTTGTGCCACTTCTGAACAGTGAGCCTGCCAAATGGCACTTCTCCGTCAAAATATTAAGTGGAAAGTCGTCAAAACCTACTATTACGATAACAGACGATAGCGGACGATTACTGGGGCCTCGTGCTGTAAACGCTTTCTTAACCTCTATATGCACTACATTTCCTCTTGTGACTGCCCTCATGAAGGTTTAATTGAACTCAGTGAGTTAGATTGAAGTCAGCTGAGAAAAATTAAAACAGGAGTCTCACCATTTCCTGGCAAAATCCCTGCAAAACTTATCCATGAATTTGCTATGTTCCTCGCCCTACCCCTTTCCACTCTGAATATCAAGTGCTTTGCGTCCGGAGTGTTTCCCTCGCTTTGAAAGAAAGCACACATACGTGTCATTACGAAGGTAAACCCACCTAAGGGCTATGATGACTTGAGACCCATCTCCCTAACTCCGTGCTTTGCGAAAGTGACGGAACCCTTTCATACTTCGCTACCCGTTAGCTCATGTGCGTAAATCCATAGACGAATATCAGTAGAGAGGAATCTCTAAATGCGGAACTTCTGCCTACCTAGTAAAAATGTTCGACCGTATTCTGAAGTCACTGAGAGCCCAGGTTGTTTTGTTGATCTAGCTGTGATTGATTTTCGCAAAGCCTTTGACCTTCTATCTTATCTCAGGGCATGCCTTAACTTGAAACGAATAGGAGCCAAGCGTCAAACTCTAACAATTGTGCTGGATTTTCTGTTTGGACGGCAGCAGCAGGTATTCGCCCTCCACGAAGAAGACACTAACTCCGACTGGAGTGATTTAACCCATGGGGCCACCTAACTTGCAGGCATAACATTTCTCGCTATGATTAACTACATTCTGAGCGACCATGGAGACAGGTATAAATTTGTGGATGACTTATTTCTCATGCTTGCTTATCTACTTGAAGGTAACACTCCTGTAACGCTGTTTGCTAGTGGCATTTTCGATTAGCTAAATTTCCAATGTAACGAATCCAATCTAACCATTAATGCTACCAGGACAAAAATACTCCGGCTGAACCCCTTGAAGTCCCATTTCCTATTGTGTCTGAAGTGAAAATATTGGGAGTCATTTCCTCCAAAAACTGTTCTTTGGCCGCACATGCTGACAGTGTAATTAGGAAGGGTAAAACTTCCCTTCAAACATTGTCTAAAATGCGTCATTTCGGTTGCGATGTCAAAAGTCTCCTCCGCGCCTACCTTTGCTATGTGCGGCCAGTCTTGGAGTATGCATGTCCTGTGTGGGACCCTTTCGTACTACATACTGCTCACCTAATGCACGACGTAAAGTCAGTGCAGGAAAGGGCAGTTAGAATTATCCTGGGATTTAGTGATATTCCCTACCAAGAAGCACTCAATAAAATTGAAATTCAGTGTCTTGAGCCAAAGACTGAGCAATCTCATCATGAGATTTGGAAAAGCATTCTGTCAAACCCAACCCCGCCATGATATTCTCCCCACAGATGGCCCACCAAACAGAAAAACCAGACAAAAACTCAAACTGACACCTATACGTGAACGAACCTACCGATACTATAATTCATTTGTGCCATTTTTTTCGTCAAACATGTAACGGTGTAATGTCTATGTTTAACATGTAATGTTATGCCATTTTTTTTGTACGTATATGTTTAATATGTCATGTTTTTGCCACTGTAAATTAGCCAAGAGCTACGAAAGTTGTGTAATATACCGTTCTGTTTCTCTCTCTCTCCACCGAAATATTGCCGTACCTCGCCGGTCTGGCCTACGCACTAAGTTTGGAATCGTGGGTTTAAATACAAGGAATAAAAATTAGGCAAAGAATTAAAACAACTCACATAGATACCATCGCTCTTATACTCAAGACATAATAATAAAATTCTATATTTCTGAATGACATCTGTTACCCTTAGTCTTAATATTATCATAATGAAATGGAGATTACAAGGTTCTCCACCATGTCACACTTGCCCCAGAGATGACGAAACAATCCAGCACATCCCGTTTAAATTACCAGCCCCATTGTTAGGAGACTAATATCCTCAAGCACCCCTGCTCCATGGTTATTATACTTGATTTGTTCAATGCAACTCTGAAGTATAGCTTCTCTAATTCATCCACTGAGAAACAATAGAAGAGACAAATATGCTATTGATCTCTCTATTGCTCCAAGTTTATGGCACCTTAATTGCCTAATTTAACTGCTCGGAATCACATCCAAGTGCTGAGGCCAGTTCAATAAAGAAGTGACAGAACCTGCCCTCGGCGTTCATGGACCTCACACCTTATAATTAAGAACAAGAAAACAAATTTTAAATTTAGGATATTACCCATTTATGAAATTCGTTGCGACAAAAGTCCATTCTTGAATTTTATGTGCCTTGCCTACATCATGCCTAGTTACCTTGCTCCATATAGTCCCTGTTATATGAAGGGTTGTGTTGTGGCCTAAAAAGGCCATGTTCACCAAGGATGCCTGCTGGGGAGGTAATTCAAGTCAATGGAATCGCTTTGGTTTTTCAGCCCTCTCCCTCCAATTGAGCGTTGGAGCTTCTATACAATCATGTCAACGAGATCCTTTACTTCTAAACTTTGCTAATCTCTCAAACCTGTCGTGTTTGAATCAAGGAACTAGGATTGATCACAAACCGCTGTCTTTTTCACGAGTTAAAAGATTTCCCTTTCAAAGTGACAATTGTCCTTCCATAAGTTCCTGATTTCTCCTGATTTCCTGAAACGAGGAGAAACTCGACCCCCAATCAATACACTTCCACACTAACATCTGAAACTTAGAAAACCTTTCTTTCAACATATTGAATTAATTTATTTTCCTGACTATATATTTCTTTGAAAAAGAGCATTTTACAACAGTTGTTTTACCACAATATTTAAGTATAAAAAGGGGGAGGGGAAATGGCTAATGTCAGCACTTTTGGGTCACTTGATGACGTCTATCCTCTTTCTAAGCCTCCTGCCTGCCTGACTGTTGATAAACGACACCTAGATGAAAAAAATTAAAAAGAATATAAGATATTCTGAAAACGATTCCCATAAAACACACTGCTTAGACTCTAAATATATTCATCATAAAAAAAGTTCCCTCGCCAGTAAGTGATCATAACACATTTGATATTGTAACACCCAGAGAGAGAGAAAAATAGCAGGCAGGGCAACCCGGAAACAAAAGAAGAAAAAAGTGTATTCGAACTGTTCCTGCCTGCCTGCCTGCCTTTTGCTAAACAATATCTAGACGTTTTTTCTTCAATATGTCAAATAAACCGAAAACTATTCCAATACAATAGAGTATTAAATGTCTAAATAAATTCTTCACAACTACTTAAAAAAAAATAAAGCTGATATGTGAAACCCTGATAGAAAAGAAATACAACTAAAAATCCTGCCATTTCTATTTCAATTACTCCATTGCTAAGAATTACTTAAGACGGCTTTAAAGAACTACTTTTTCAGCTACAATCCCCCTAATACTTTAAGAAATCCTTAAAAAGAACTACTCCGCCGCCAAGCTTGCCAAAAGAAACGTCAAAACGGATATTACGACCGCTAAAGTAAAAAAATTGAAAAATAATATAAGATGATTGGGAATCTACGATTAGAGAAATTATGAAACTAAAATCACATATCTAAATGTATTCTTCATGATATTGAAAACAAGAAGAAAAATCCTTTTTCGTCAGAACAGGGGAAGAATCAATATATAATACGAAAAAATGAACATGTTAAGAAACAATATAAATAAATAGCGGTAGCAACTTACTTACCACTTTAGTATCTCCTGCCACCTGGGGGCTGAGAAGTATATCCTCCAGCGCCACCACTTGGTGCTACAAATAAAAGTAATAATTATTTACTCGCCTTCTACCAAAATTGGGTCACTCAAGTAATTCAGCACTTCTAATGTAGTTTAAAACGATTCTCAAAGAATTAAATGTTTCCTTAATGATACAATTATATAGCGTTCATTTATCAACTACATACATAAGAAGATTAATAGTGGAGTAAAACATGACAAAAAAAAGCTGAAAAGAACATTAACAAGAAAATATCACACGAAAAATACTATAGCTTGACACCCATTAGTACCACATCTTTTTTTTTAAACAAGCCTTTTAAGACACGTAAATGCCAATACATGCCCAATAAATTGGGCATTATAAAAAAGTTCTCATAGATGCATGTTTTACCGAAACCAAATAGATTGGGGTTGTTTTTTTTTTTTCTTACCTAGAGGCAGGAACAAAAGGTTACCATAGGATTTAAAAGGTTTGTCCATAGGATTCCCCAAGAGTGAGTTGTTGTCTGAAAAATGCACTTATCATTCTGTTTATTCTTCCCCCCCCCCCCACCCAACATTTAATCCACCATTACGTTCTAAAGATATCCTCTGTTTAAAGTCTGTTTCAAGGTTCAATTGGATTACCGGTATTAATGACAATTTATTGATCTTCCTACCCGATCCTCAGAAAGGGTGCAGTGGAAGGGTTTCGCATTGAAAAAAAAATTGCCCTTTATAGAAATTACCGGGTTCCTCAAATCAAAACGAATATTTTTATTTGTTTATGTAGAAATATTATTTTATTCGCTATATGTAATAGTAAATATAGTGAAAAACTAATTATAATATAGTTGCAATCTGTTTTGTTGTCAATTAATCCAGTTTTTTTCATTTAGTGAGAAAGAAAGAAGTTCCTAGATGAATGTTAGAGCCCTAACCCTCCTGTCTAGAGGTATTCAAGGAGGTTAAAGCTCATTAATGAGGTTGAGTACAAAAAAAATGGTTAGCATTTATTTTTAATTTGAATAAATTTTTCAAGTTGTTGTTACGACGAAAATAATAATACATATAAAAGAGCAGTACTTTGATTTTGAATGAATTAATTGGTTTTCATAAAATTGTGAACATCATTTTAAGATGTCCTCAAATGTGTTTTTTTTTTTTTTTTTAAGATGAACAAGAAACGACAATCTGAAGCAAATTAGAAAAGATTTAGTTTGCTTCTCCTGACTTTTACGTATTTATCCCATAAATTAAAATTGTTGAAGGAATAGTTTGAGAAATCTTCAATATTAAACAGATAGAAAATGGGGCATGTCTTGAATTTATTTAAATAGGTCCAGTATGAAGTAAATGAAGAATTGAATATACAGCAAGAACTTAGCAGGGCATTAATCAAAACATTTTTCTTAGTAGTCTATGTAAAGTAATTAAGATACAAAACCCCCTTGAATAAATTGTATTTTGAGGGGTCATTTCGACATCATAAAACCCTGTCAAATCTTCTGTAGCTCGTTTTTTCAGGCTGTTACCAAACAACGAATCAAGAGATTGAGCATTTATGCTTCAAATCAGGTTGGTTTTAACCAGTGTTCTTCTACCTTCTACTTTCAGTGTTCTTCTTCTTCTAGTTTAGAAGTCAATTGAACCATCAATTATTTAACAGTCGATCAAAACACTTGGAATTGGATTTACTCTCATAATCCACATCTAGTAGTACCTTCCTGTTAGTTCCTTTAAGTTTTAGCTTTGCAACAACCCCCCCCCCCCTCTGAAAAACCAGATACAATATTGTTATTTTTTTCAGAGCATCTAAACGTAATTCAAGCAATATCACTTATAAATAAGGTAAACAAAACAGGGTGACCCACCCAATCACTAGTCGAGAAGCAAATTGAAAGACATATAAAGAAAATCGAAATTATAACACATAAAGTTACAAATAAAAGCACAGCAATCAGATGTCTGTGAGCACTATCTTTGAAAAGGCACAATTTTTTGAAAAGGTCAGGTATCTGGAAGTCTTTATGTTATGTGCGATGACGTTAATGCTGCTAGATGCCTATAAAATTGAGGATAGACGAGCAAAGACATCAAACTGATTGATATCAGAAAATTATTTCAGTTGGACGCCAGAAATCACATACGTTTTGTCTGTGCTCTAGCTCTTGGTTATAGATTTCACATAAAATTGTATACATTAATATTAAATTGCATATATATACACATTAAATTGTATATATACAATTAAACTATATACACAATTACATACAGTTCTATTGTATATTATACAATATATACAATTAAATTGTATATATTTTATGTATATTAAATTGTATAAATGAAATTCTATTAAGTACACAAGAAATAAAAAGAGAATAATATAAAAAAAAACGAATATCGATTGGGAATAGAGGACAAGCAAAAATTTGGAAATATTTAAAATCTACTTTTAAAACACAAGCTCGTTTTTATTCTTAATAAAAACTTACCACTCTAAACACCGAACATTACCACTTACCAAAAACTTACCACTCTAAATTTGCATATGTTCACTAATTTAAAAATAAATAGATAAAAAAATTCAACCTTTTACCAAACAATCTATTTTAATCTTGTAGTTTATCAGTTGTTTCACAAATTTTAGATAAACTTACTATTCAGGTGGAAAAGAGGGAAATACAATAAAATAAAATTTTAAAGCAATAGAAAAACATAAAAATAGAAAGAACTCCAACCTGTATTCCATACAATAGCAACCATTTACGCGAATAAGGGTATACCATTACATGATCACCAAACCTCAAGAAAAAAAAAAATCATGACAACTCATCATTACTCAAGGATGGAATGAGTCACAGTTAAGACGTGCAAAGGAAAAAAGACGAACAATATAGCACCCCAAACAATACAACTGTTTAGAATCCTCTTATGATAGAGTTTAAAGATGCTCGCCTCCTTTTATCAATCAATTTCAACTTTTCAGTCGTAAAGAATAGAAAGAAATCATCGAAAATGCTACATGTGAGGTCATGGTTTATATGCTAAAAAATGTTACATGTGAAAAAATCCTACATGCTATATGTGAAAAAAATGCTACATGCTACATGTGAAGTCATGGTTGATGAAAAAAATGTGCCAAAAAACATGCTATATGTGAAAAAAAAAAAATGCTACATGCTACATGTGAAGTCATGGTTGATATGCAAAAAAAAAAGCTATATGTGAAAAAAAAAAAATGTTACATGCTACATGTGAAGTCATGGTTGATATGCTAAAAAAATGCTAAAAAAATATGTGAAAAAAAAATTACATGCTACATGTGAAGTCATGGTTGATATGCTAAAAAAAAACATGCTACATATGAAAAAAAATACTACATGCTACATGTGAAAATGCTACATGTGAAGTCATGGTTGATATGCTAATAAAAAATGCTACATGTGAAAAAAATGCTACATGCTGCATGTGAAAATGCTGCATGTGAAAAAAATGCTGCATGTGAAAAAAAATGCTACATGTGAAAAATGCTATATGTGAAGTCATGGTTGATATAATAAAATATCATGTTTATTGAATGCGCAGACAAAACGGAGCCTCAAAAAGCGTAAGTGTAGAATAGTAAAAGTTCCATTTCAGATTATTTAAACTGGCTATTAAAACATTTTCTCTGAAATTCTTTTCTGAAATTAACAATGTTAATTTCAAACATATATTAGCTCGATCAAACCTGCTTGAAAACAATTCGCTCACCTTTATTTTCAGGATTCTAAACAGAAGACGGTTTTCTTTGGGAAGGCAGTAGAAAAAGAAGCACTAGCTGGGTATAACTTAAAGAAAAAGAAATTATAGTCACAACTAACCAGAATATGGAGCTGGTCTTTGAGAGCCACCCTGGTAACCAGCTCCTCGCATTGGTCCACCACCTCCGTATTCTGACTCTTGTCCATATCCAGTACCAAAGATAGGCTGTGATGCAACACCACTCCATCCTTGAGGTGCTGCTGCTTGGGGTGGGCCACCGTAACCTGAGCCATAGCCTCCTCCAGTTGCTCCACCTTGTGTGGCATATCCACCCCCACCATATGGTTGATTAGGGTAAGTGGTTGGGGGCGGGTTAGATCCCCACTGCTGAGGTTGACCACCCCATTGTTGTTGTGGAGCACCACCGTAGCCTCCCTATCAATTATAAATCAAAACTTTACTAAAAATATTTTCATTATACCAACAAATCTATGAGCTCGTAAGGTGCTCTTCTGTTTATTGCAATAAAGCTATACGTTAAAAATATGTATATTTCTAAGAATCCCATCATATGTCTAATTTCTCAGATCTTCCTATTTATTTTCAAAAATTAAAAAAAAGATAGCCATTCAACTACTATATCGCTTATATCGCAAAGCATGAAATATTTGTCTGTTTTATCGAAACTTTAAATCATTGAAGATAACTGGAATCATTTAATAAAAAAGGACGTTGCTACTGTATTAAGTTCCAACGAAATTAAAATTAAAGCCTTTTTTAACCCTTGAAACCATCTAGAACGTTTTTTAGGCTTTCTTTGATTAATTATTAATTCGCACTAAACAAATTCATACTAACTAATATATGATTAGACATCTCATTTCGTTACCACCGTCCAAACTTCTGAAATGCTTACCTATTGATTATAAAAGCGGTGAAAACAAGTTATTACAATGAAGAAGTTCAATTCAATTCAATTCAATTTATTCGAATAAAAACATAACACAAACATTAATAACAATAAAGATCCTAGAAGATAACTTGTTAAGGACCAAGAGAAAAAAAAAATTAAAGTAACACTGAAAGAGAGAAAAAAAAAAAAAAAAAATAGAAGAATAAAACATGGCTAATTAGAGCAAATTTGTTAAAAATGGAAATATTAAATTATACCGTCAAGTCTTGTTACATTTTTATACAACTTGCAGAAACTTGTGGCTAGTTCAACACTGGAGGGAATTTTGTTCCATTGAATAATAGATTTGTAAATGGGAGATTGCTGGGCAGCACTAGAAAGGCATTTAGGAATTTTAAAGGCTCTATTGGATGAACGGAGACAATGGGCTTCCGAATTATTAATATTATAATAGGTTAGGAGTTGAGGTGGAAGATTATTGTGGAAAGCAGAGTAAGCAAGCGATAAATTTTTTTTGTATGATTTGATCAAGTGGAGCTATGCCAAAATCTGAATACAAATCACGAGTTGGATATAGACGGGGAAGCCGAAAAACTGCTTTAATGGCGCGGTTTTGGGCAAATTTGAGTTTTTTAATGAAGGACCGTTTTGTATTTCCCCAAACTGATCCGCAATAAGAAAGGTAAGGAAAAATAAAAGGAATAAAGGAATAATAGAGGGTAACTAGGATGTCAGGAGGAAGAAAATAATTCACACGGTTAATCATAGCAACTTGTCTCAAAATTATTGCTGTTATGTAAGAAATATGATTAGAGAATGACAAGCATGAGTCAATAAATACACCAAGAAACTTGGCAACCTCCACTTGTGGGATGATGTCGGAGGAGTACCTGAGACCAAGAGCAGGTTGAATAACGTCTTTGTTGTAGGGGGTTCTGAATAACACTATTTGACTTTTTTGCTATTAATGGTCATGTTATTCGTAAGACACCACGCCTGGACTCTGTTCAGAAGGACTTGGGCAGAGGTTACTGCCAATGGTAGATTGGTGCCAGTGATGAAGAAGTTGCTGTCATCAGCAAATAATACAGGATACACTGAAGGGCCCAGGTCTATAACAAGATCATTGATATACAGGAGAAATAAAATAGGGCCTAGAACGGAGCCTTGCGGGACACCCCTCCGAACAGGTAAGGGCTGAGAGGATACTCCACCCAGGCTCACACTCTGTACCCTTCCAGATAGATAAGAATCAAACCAAGAGAGGGGAACACCACGAATACCGTAACTATTTAATTTACTTATTAAAATACTATGATCGACCATGTCAAAGGCCTTAGAAAAAATCCAAAAATAAGCCCAATACAGTTTTTTTAAGGTCGAGTTGTGAGCGTATGAACTGTGTGGCGTCAATTAGAGCATGAGAAGTTGAGAATTTCGGCCTAAAGCCATATTGGTGAGGAGAAATCAAGGATACGGAATGCTGACTGTCAAACAGAAAGGGAGACAGACGTCTGAAGATGATTCTCTCGAGCACTTTGGATATAACAGGAAGAATTGAGATTGGACGATAATTACCTATCTCAGTTGGATCGCCCTTTTTAATAACTAGAATAACAATGGCTGACTTTAGTAAATCAGGGAAAACTCCGTGGGTTAAAGATAGGTTGGCAATATGCTTGATGGGCTCGTAGACAAAAGGAGATATGGTCTTCAGGAGCTTATTACTTAATCCAAGACAGTCAGGAGTAAAACTATTAGGGAGAGAACCGATGATTTGAAGTACCTCATTGCTATCAGTTGGGCAGAAAAACATGGAAAAAAAAATACGTCTAAAATTGAAGCAAGGGAATACAGCCTGTGAGGAGGAGCGGGAGTCAGTATGAGGAAACATTCAAAAAATAATTATTAAATGCATCAGGTGCATGTAAAGGGTCAATTAATCTACCATTTGTGTCTTTAAGGCGAATAGGTATAGACTTTTGATTTTCTATTTTTTGAAAGTATATCATTAATGGTGGACCATATCTTTTGTGCCTCAGATTTTTTAAGGCAATTGAGAATTTTTGTATAATAATAATTTTTCTTCGCTTCACGGATGAGTTTTTCATTTTAGTGTATAAGTTTTTTATAATGTTTATAATTAGATAGGTCAATATCACTACGGGTCTTACAGGCTAACTTATATAATTTGTTTTTACGATATGAGGAGACAATGAGGCTATGTGACATCCAGGGGCAAATAGGGATATTTTTCCGGTTAGGTTTACGAATAGGAAAAGTTGAATGGATAATCTCACTTAGCCTTTGCGCAAAACCATTTGTGGCAGAATTTACCTCGTGACAATTTAAGACATCGGACCAGTCAGTGGTTCTTAGGCAATCGATGAAATGGTTTATATTTGCAGAACTGTAGTTTCGAGTAGGTGTTGGGATATTAATTCTAGACCGTAGAGGTAGTGGTTGCGAAGGTAGAGACAAGTAAATAGGAAAATGGTCTGACAGATCCGAAAATACTATATTTGAGGACAGGTCATTTCCCAGGGAAGTGGATACAAAAATGTTGTCAATTAATGTTGAAGTTGATCTCACAGGATCGACTCTACTGGGGAAATAAATTGTGGGTAGAAGACCACTCGCGGTTACCGATTCAAAAAAAGTGTCAGATTCAATATTTTTACCAACATTGAGTAGGTTGCAATTAAAGTCCCCAAGAACTATTGCCTTTTTATGGGGTAGGTTAATAAAATTAGAAAAATCATCAAACAGATTACAAAAACATGAGGTCGGAAATGGAGGAGGTTTACAAAATAAGGAGAGTATATAGGAATTTTGGCCGATAACTATGTTTACAATTATTGAATAAATACATCTGAGATTTAGTTTATGTAGAGAAAATAGATTCGCACTCTGATAGCCTGGTAAAAATTTACATTCGAACGGATGTAAAGTGAGATACCACCAGAACACTTAGTCAATCTCCTGGGCATATGGATTATTTGGTAACCAGGGAGTAAAAAATCACTAGTGTCATCATTATCGGAAAGCCATGTCTCTGTTAATCCTATTACATCGAAAGGGCAGACACCATTAATTGAAATTAAATCTTTAAACTTGAGCCACTTATCCCGGATGCTTCTGATGTTGAAACAAAGAACATTAAGGGAATTATTATTTACTAGTTTTGGCTTCACATTAGTAGCAAAATCGAAAATATCAAGGTATTTACAACTAGCATTTGTTAAGGTACCAGGGGGCTGCTTATAGGGTTGGCATGCTGATTATCATCTATATCGGAATAATTAAAAACAATGTTATTGGAAAGGGATAAATTAGTAAAAAACGAAAAGTCACACATTAAATAGTCGTCAGGCGTTCTGATTGTGACTCAATCAGCCTATGTTGGCTTAAAACACTCTCAATTTGAATTTCTGTTTCGGAAACTATGGTCTCGCCAAAGTGAGTTTTTGCCAAATTCTTCAGAATAATGCATTTCAACTGATTGGGTAACTCTAATTGGGAGATGAGCATAGAGGTAACTGTAAAGCTGGCTAATTTAAAGAGTACACGTTTGATTCATCTTCCTAAGCATTTGGAGAAACTGTGTGAAATCTGTGGGGAGTAATTCCAGGTAGCTTTGTCGGTCTTGATGTCTTTCCTTGCGTAGGATTTTCCGAAAGGGGGTTCTTCAGGTTTTTTTTGGGGGGCACTTGCTATCAAGGGGAACCATGCATTAGTTTTGTCTCGGATGAGATTATTCTGAAAACTTTCAACACTAGGGGAAGCATTGGGAACTCTTGGTGTCCTGGGGGCTGCTGGTTGCCTGGGGCCTGTTGGTGGTTCAGGGGCTGTTGGTTGCCTGAGGCCTGTTGGGGGACGGGGGACTCTTGGTGTCCTTGGGACTTGCATTGCTACAAAAGGGATTGGAAGTTGTTGCTCTTTTGCTATTCTTAGTATCTCTGCCCTTTGTTTATATTTGGGACAGCTTCCTTTATCTAGGGACTGGTGTTTGCCCTTACAATTAATACATATTGGGTCAAATTGACAGTTTGACTCATTATGGTCCTTGCCAAGGCAAATCTTACAAATGTTGGAATCCTCTCTACAGTATTTATCTGAGTGACCAAGCTTTAGACATTTAATACACTGTAATGGCTTTTCTTTGTAAGGCTTGAAAGATTTTTGTTGGCCAAAGAGGAACACTTTGTCAATATTAAATTGTCCTTGAAGTTCAAACAACACAGTTTTAAAGTTTGAGGTTTCAGTGGTTTCGCGACCAAGGGTATGAACACTAGAGACCGGAATGCATTCACCTTTTCCATTCATCAATGCTTCCATCAGGTCCGAGTTTAGAAATGATTTAGGGATATTGTAGAGCACTATCTTTGTTTTTATTGGGCTTGGGGACCACAGGTGGGCTGTGACAACAACATTTTCAACACTTTTTAGCTCCATTACCTTTTTCACTGATGTGGGATCGTTCAAAAGGATATCTAGGGATCCTGATCTGTTTCTATTCATATTAAAGTTGCAACGAATGGTCTTGAAGAGGGAAACTCGCAACTTTGGTAGATCACGGTTGGTAAACAAGCAATTATCAGATTGGGGAACTAGTTGAATAATTACCGGGGAATCAGCTGGATTTCTTGAAGAGTTGTTCGTGGTATCGGTTAGATGTATTATTGCTGAATCTGGTGGACTTTTTGTTCTCTGTCTTCTACGCCTAGCCGAGTTTACTATCTTAAAAGCCTTCTTCATCTTTTTCAGTATCAGTTGTTGAGGGGGATGGACATTGGGTGGTATCCATGTTTAGGGTATGAATACTCTTCAGAGAGGTCGCTGGTACATTCGCAGCTTTAGGGGGGGGTTTCTAGCAAGGGCTTTTGAAGATGGTTGAAATGGTGACTTACTCATATCCCTATCAGGAGGTTGTTTTGGAGGCTCCTTTTTTCCAAACATTTGAGCTATTCAAACTCACAAATTCGAACACTAATTAGAAATTGTTTCACAATAAATTCAAAATAATCAACAATAACGAGAAAAGTACCAGTAATCTGGTTTAGTGTTTACTAATCAGTTGCCAAAAATTTAAATATTCACTATTTTAACAAAGTTAAATAGATTAATGGGTCACCTTAAGTCAAAGTATCCACAAGAAGTACAACTAATAGGGGTCTCAATGGTGATCATCAATACCGTTTTCCTCAATAGTTATGAAAAGACGTTAGTAGCTCAAACCAGAACGCTAAAAATAAGTGTCTACAGTATGAGACACTGAGTGTTTAAAGTATTACAGAATATAAGAGAAAAAAGAAGATAAAAGCATAAAATGTTATTTTTTCAACCATAATTTAATATCTGCTTTACAATGATTAAAAAAAGACAAAAGCTCTCGTAATTTATAAAGAAAATTTTTTAAATACGCTAGGGCTAAGCTCCATTCCTAGAAATTCGTTCACCTCTCGCGCTCGGCTCTGTATTTTCATTTACCGGACTACCACTTTCCAAATCCTCAGCAGGCTCCTAACCAAATGTTCCAATCGACCAACCAGGCAAAATCAGATTTCAGACATTTCAAATTCTAATTCTGTATTACAAACTGACATTCCAAAAAGAGTTGCCAGTGGACTGCACAGTCTCAAGAATTCGGCTATTTAACAAGTAAGAAAGTTCCAATGTTCCAATGAAATTAGGTCATTTTCCTTTGGTATCTCCTTTCGTAGCGTCAGTAATACACAAATGTGGTTACAGTCAGGTTAATGCCTGCACAAGCGTAAAACCTGCACAAAATTGTTAAACACTATTCTGGAACGTTGATCCACATTTGAAGGTGTCACTCCAACACCACATTTATTTTCGGCTTCAGCAATAGAGACAAAAACAACTAATGTGCAAAAAAGGAAGTTAACCACGAACAGCTCAATATGACATCCTTTATATCGCCCTAGTAAATAGTACTAGTACTAGTGCTAACAACTCACTGCAGCACCAAACTGCTTGACTTCAACACAACTACGCAAACTGCTCCACCCCAATTCACTAAACGATGATCTATATAAATAATAGTTACGTTACTTTTACAGATAGAAAGGTGAACCAGAAGAAATTTTACCTGTGGAGCAGGTGCTCCTCCACCATATCCACCACCCCAGCCGCCAGCAGGACCTTGGTTATAACCACCACCTCCAGCACTGCCTCGATTCCAACTAGGTTGCTCATTCGTCCTTGGACCATCCCAGCCACGACGACCACCTGTGGTAGAACGATCATGCCCTTGTTTGTGATCCAGCATTTTTTGTTTGCTCAAGGCTTTCTTAACGACAAGATTACGACCTTTTAGGTAGTGATCACCTTCGACTGAAATAAAATAAAAATAAATGTATAAATAAAAATAATGAAAAATAAAAAAAATAATGCTCTTCCATGGTGTGGAACAAATACGTAAGGCTACATCCCATTCAAGCACATGTTTGTTACAGGGCCACCACTGAGAATTGTACAACATTCCATAATTCACCTCAAAGAATCCCAAAATACTAAATGTCTAAACTTAATAAACTTTTTGAGGTAACTACTAATAAACACTCAGCACAGTACCAAGCCATCTGAGGTCAACAAACTTACGTACGCTCCTCTGTTATCTGCAATCTGACCAAAAACTTGACTCTTTATCCCCTACCACGAATATCCAATATCTTTTAAATCCTTCTATGTGAAGGATTCTCGAACTTTTCTCACTCAATGCGGGGACGACCTGTTTTTCCTTTGGCCCCAAATGGATAAACAAAAGGCACAATTTTCGGCGATCTATCATCCTTTATCTGAAAGATGTGCCTTAGCCATCTGAACATTTCTTTTATTTTTGCCCTAGAGATAGCTTTTAATATATACCCTTGTGAAAAATTCACAAAAAGTGGCAGCTTCTTTCGTTGCAGTATCAATAAATGCCTCTGTATGCTTTTTGGACTCCTCTTTTATTAAAAAGGCGTTGCTTTAAGGTAATTTGATTATTGGATTTGTTTAGAGTAGAATACAGTAGAATATTTTTATTTATAACACGTACATAAATAAATGTCACAAAACAGCGCACATGCCTGGTGGCATACTTTAGCGCTGAAAATATTGCCAACGAAAATACACAGCCATTTCCTAACTAAATTTTACAACAACGAAAAAGAAAACCCTAATGAACAAAATGCTTAGCATGTCATAAGATATTTATTCACCAGTCTTAGAAAATGTCGCTTGTTGCTGCATTCTCGAACTGATGCAGGAATTGAGTTCCAGATTTTTGGGCCAATGTGACGGATGCTGAATCCCGCTCTCGATGTCGGGCGAATTTCGCACGAAAAGTCTGAACGATGCGTAGTAGGATAATTATGAAATTGAGAATTAGTTGAGAAAATGCCGGAGAAATTACAGGTAAAATTACTATATTGATAATCGTGACAAATACTAGAGATGGAAATTAAATGAAGTTGGTCCAAAGAGAAAATTCCTGAAGTCCCATATAGGTGTCTAACTGAAGTTCTGCAATCAACATTAAAAAAATCCTCATTGCTTTATTCTGCAGGATTTGGAGAGATTTGAAAACAGACGGAAAGGTAGATGCCCAAACAGAAATGCAATAGAGTAAATATGGGTGGACGAAAGAATAATAAAGATAGATTTTAGAATAGCTTTAGGAAAGAAATGATGAAGACGAGTTAGCATGCAATATTTTGGGAAATTTTTAACGACAGTGTTTTTTACATATTTATGAAACGACAAATTTTCATCTAAAATAATCCCAAGATATTTGAACTGATCTACCCGTCTTAATTCAAGACCATTCAAGAAAAGAGAGAAGGTATATGACACTACTGATCCAGTTCGCGAAAATAACATATATTGGCATTTTTTTCATTAAGAGCTAGTAAATTCCTTGAATACCAATCAGATACAGTTAGTAACGTACTTTCGAGGTTCTGGAAAAGAACTGATAGGTCCCGGTGAGAAGCAAAAAATACTACATCATCAGCAAACATTATAATTTTACAAAGAGGCAAAACTTCTGGCAAATCATTTATAAAAAGAATAAATAGAATAGGCCCAAGGACAGAGCCCTGAGGCACTCCGTAATTAATTGGAAAAGTTTCGGAACGGAGATCACGAGATTTATCAACACAATCTAGTCGTCTCCCAGAAAGGTAAGATGAAAAAAATTTAACAGCTTGTGTTGAAAACCCATAAGACTTTAGTTTAAAAAGAAGCAACGAATGATTTACGGTGTCAAACGCCTTTGCGACATCAAGAAAAATCGCCAACGCGTGTTTGACCATCATCTAGTGAATCATTAATATTTAGTAAAAGCTCATGAATTGCCAGTTCAGTTGACTTTCCTTTTATAAAACCATATTGAGACGTGTGTAAAATCTTACTATCAAATAAATATTTTTGTAATTGACTATTTGCAAGTTTTTCCAAAATTTTGCTGAAAACCGAAAGTAGAGAAATGCCTCTATAATCGGAAGGGTCAGTTGAACTCCCAGCTTTAGGTAATCCTATAACATTTGCTTTTTTAAAAGCTCAGGAAAAACCCCATGCATAAGTGATAGGTTAAAAATATGTGCCAACAAAGGTGAAATGCTTGACGCTATTTGCTTTACGGTTTGAGCCGAAAATCCAAATTCGTCCTTAGAAAAACTCCGTTTAAGCTTCAGAATAACTTTTTCAATCTCATGAGGCTTAATCTCAGAAAAAGAAAACGAATTTTCTGCATGTTGCTCATTAACTGGAACAGAAGGGGAATTCAGTTGCATATTCAGTCAATGCAAGTCTAGAAACCAATATTGCTGAAATAATCTCCAAAAGCATTTAAAATTTCATTGGGTTCTGTAACATTTTCTCCATTTAAAACAAGGCAATTAACACTTGTATTCTTACGACTATGAGGAAGTATCTTTTCATTTATCAATTGCCATGTTTTTCTCATATCCGATTTATACTCCAAAAATTTCTCTTTATAATATTTTCTCTTCTCATGTCTGATAATTGAATTTAGCTTATTCCTATAAACTCTGAATTCTTCAAACGACTCAGGTGTGTGTAATTTTAAATAATTCTTAAATTTTCTATTTTTATGTTTTAACGATGTCAAAATACCTTCAGTAATCCATGGGTCAAATTTCTGCGCAAACTTTCCATGCGAAACTCGTGTTGAAGAAGCCCGATCCCGCAGTCGCATCATTTGATCAATAAAATCTGAAAACGCAGCATTTGCGTCATCTGAGCCATAAACCGAACTCCAATCATGGTCACCAATTAAACTGACGTAGAACTTTACAATCAATCCATGTATATCGCTTTTTTGAATTATCCATTGTTGAATCTCGATGTTGTTTATTACTATTATTTAAATTTAAAAAAACACTCACCGGAAAATGATCTGACATATCAGACAAAATTACTGACGATTTTTTGGCATGAAATAAAACAGGAGAGAAAAATATATTATCTAATAATGTAGCTGTGTTAGCTGTAACTCTTGTCGGCAGAGAAATACTTGGAAGAAAATTAGAACACAACATCATAGTTAAAAACTCCTTACTATTTCCAACATCGAGATTCAAAAGATCAAAATTAAAATCACCCGAAATAATAACCGGTTTTTTTCAAACGCTTCCAGAACGCTTCTCAGTTGATACTATTTAGCCCTTTTCCTTTTGCTTCACTCTGTGGGCTACAGAGCTACTGGCTTGGTTGTCTCTTATTTATTAGATATTCTCAAATATCTTTCAGTAGATCTTTCAACTCAAGGAGTTCAATTATAAGATGATAGATATCGATTTCTGTGCTCTGTGGTGTTTGAAGCACTTTAACAGTTTACAATGCAAGGTATGCTTTGCAGACGTCAGCAAATTACATTCAAATAGGCAGTGGTCAATTGTTTCATTATTCATAATACAATACCTGCAAAGAGGGGACAGGGGAACTGAACCACTTGAATTAGAAAACTGATACGAGAATGCAAGAAAGTTTAGTCCATTTGTTCCAGAACGAATTCTGTGGTAAATTTTAGAAAAGTACTTATTGGGAAAGGGGGAAAGAGTAGGATTTTTCTTATTAAACATAATATCTGATAGTCTCCATCGGTAAATATCTCTAATGGGGATTGGTCTCCCACTTGGCTGGTCAATATTTATAGCATTTTTTGCTATTTCATCAACCTGATGATTACCACTTATGCCAGAGTGGCTAGGAATATACTGAAGATAAGTTCTTATGCCACTTGAAGCAAGATTATCTATAATACTAAGACAGTGATAAGTGTCAATATCCAGCTTATACTGAGGAGCTGAAGACAGCAACTCAAAGCTTGATAAAGAGTCAGAATAAACTATAATATTATTTGAATTAGCGATCAAGGGTTTATTTTCCATAAGGTGTTCTAATGCCATGATTATGGCATTTAACTCTGCAGACATTACAGATACATTATTATACAATCTCTCACCCATTGCAACTTTCAGGTGAGGAAGGAAGGCACCACTTGCAACCTTCTCATTCATTTTGGACCCATCAACAAATATTTGGAAATGGTTTTTATAAGTAATTGTATTAAGTTCAGCAAATTTTTTCTGAACAAAAGCAATGGGGGTTAAATCTTTAGTCCACTTTGAGAAATCAGTATTTATTATGGGGATTGACCAATTCCATGGAGGGGATTGGGGGAAAGTAGGTGCAATAGACTTTGCGGGTACAGGGAACTTCTTCTGAATATTGGCATACTCATCTGCAATGCCTCTATACATGGCTGGATTTCTTAACCAATTATGTAGGGTGTGTGAGCTATTTGATTCAATTTTTGTAAGATGTTTTATCTAGAGAAAGCTATGAAAGCTCTCCCTTATTGTTGTTAATCCACTCTCCATAAGCAGAAACTTGGTGCTTATGGGTTTCCTAAGACCAAATATGAGACGTCTTATATCGTTTTGTATTGTTTTAAATTTTGCATCTGGGTCTTTGCACATGCACCATAGACGATGAGCCCATAGTCAATATGGGGTCTTATATGGGATTTATAAAACTGGAGTAAGGTTTTCTCCTTACAGCCCCAGGGTGTAGAAAGAAGTCTTTTTAGTATAATTGTTTTTCTATAGCATTTTTTTTTTGTTTTTGAAATGTGGAGGTGGAAATTAAGTTTTTGGTCAAGCATGAGACCTAGGTAATTAATATGATTATCTTCTGGAATAGTTGTTCCATTTAGAGTTAGTCTTGCATTAACATGATTTCGCTTTCGGTGAAATTGGATTATTTTTGACTTGGTAGGTGCAATGGGTAAATCTGAATGTTGAGAGAATTTTTCAAATTGGAAAAGTGACTTTTGCAGCTTTGACTGTACAATCTCAAAGGTGCTTCCAGATGACCATAGTACCAGATCATCAGCATATTGTAGATTCGTGTGGGGGAGATTCATGTCCCAGAGATACAGGGCAAAAAGGAGGCAGCTAAGGACTGCTCCCTGAGGAAGGCGTTTGGTTTATTGTCTTTTGGGGTGAAGAGGCTGAACCTACACAAACAATGAAACTTCGCAATTCTATGAAAGATTTTATAAAAGATACTAGCTTGGGGGATAGTCCAAGGTTTGCAAGTTTAATTAAAGGGATTTGGTGATTCACATTGTCATATGCCCCTTCAAAATCTAGCAAAGCTGCAACTAGGACATTATTTTTTGAGAATGATTCATTTATTGCATTTGTTAACAATATGAAAGCATCTGTTGAGGAATGGTGTTTCCTGAAGCCAGTTTGAGTGTGAGGGATCATATTATTTTTTTTCAACAAACCAGAGGAGTCGGTAATAGATCATTTTCTCATTATTTTCCACATCACAGGAGTAATCATTATGGGCCTATAGGACTCAGGGTTATTTTTTGGTTTATTTTTCTTTAGGATTGGTAAGAGGGACGAACATTTCCAGATATTGGGGAACATAGATGAAGCCCAAGCATGATTATAACAATTTAGAATTTCCTGTTTTTATGAAGGGATGTGATTCTTTATCCATGAAGGGTTTATATTGTCATAGTTGCCGCTAGTCTTGGTCCTAATATGATGTATTGCATTGTTCATTTCCTGGATTGAAAATGGGCTGGTTATATACTCGGATCCTGGGCGAGGTTGGTAACTTGGGTTCATAGGAATTGAGGGTATTTTGCTACAATTCTTTGATGTTAGCTTATTAACAAAAAGAGTGGCAAATAGCTTAGATTTTTTTATTATCATTGTCATAATGGGTATTATTATGTATAAGCTCATACAGGAGTGGGTTGGGGGAAGTTTTTTTTTCCCACAGATGTGGCTTATGACTTTATGTATAATTGGCTCATGTGTTTCTCTCGAGAGATTATTTGCAAAATTATTCCAGTAGTTATATTTAGCATTTATTATGGTCCTTTTTAGATTAGATTCTGCTAGTAATTTTTTTAAATATGTAGTAGGTGATGGTTTTTTTAAGAATGTTCTCCTAGCTGCCTTTTTTGTTCTCCATTTATTTTGGCACTCATTTGTCCACCATGCTTTGGGAATATGTTTAGGGAAGGTTTTCCTGGGTGTTGTCCTGGGGATAGCATGATTAGCTGTATTTATTAGTAAAGATGCCAAAACTTCAGCATGTGCGTCAGCTGTTGCGTTTGAAATGCATGAATTTTGGGTGAAACTTGTAATTTCATCATTTAGCTTATTTTGGAACATAGGCCAATTTGCTTTAGTGTTGATATATTTGGCGGTATGTGATAGGGTTTCAGCAGGTTCGTTTAGGGAGCAAACTATGGCAAAGTGGTCAGTACATAGACTATCAATTTTACTTATATAAATTTTATTCAAAATATTTAAAGACACAATTTGCAGGTCAATTGTAGAGAAACTGCCACTTTTGGGGTTGAAATATGTATTCAGGTTTGGAGGGGTAGCAATAGCTAATTCATTATTATTTGAAGTCATATGCTCAATGAACTTACCAGCTTTATTTGCTGGTTTTTTTTCCCCACAAAAGGCTGTGGGCATTAAAGTCTCCACAAATAATAATATTTTTCAATATATTCGAATTATTTATATAGCTGAAGAAATCCATGGCATCTGTAGTTTGGCCATTAGGGTTATAAAAGCTTATTATGTAAGTTTTTGTATTATTTAGCCAAACACTGATACCAATTGCATCAACATCATTTACAAAATCTGGAAAGTTGATGCCACAGAATTTTATATTATTATTAACTATTAAAGCTACTCCACCTCCTTTTCTCTCTGATGATCTATCCTTTCTCAGGATAGTGTATCCCAGAGACTTAATTTGTTGATTTTGGGTTAAATGAGTTTCCTGGAGGCAAGCAATATTGATGGAATTATTATTCATAAAAGATATTAGTTCATTTAACTTATTTTCTGTAAGTGATCTTACGTTCCACTGGAGTATTGATATGTGTTGTGTTGTTACTTTATTTTTCATATGACTGTGTATCAATGTTCAGCTTTGTTAATAGTAGAGCAAGATCTTTTTTTGCTTGAATGAGCATATGATTAGGGATGTAGATTTTTGCCAATTCAGCAATGATTTTTGTTTTCTGTTGTTGTTGTATATTCATGGCCTGAACTGCATTGCAGTTTAGAATGAATAAGCATATATTTGGGGTTTGCATGTTTGGCTGTGCATCCAGTTTGTCAGTTAAGGGATTAATTCCTGGTAGTGTCTCTGGTTTGTTTCTTGTTGGGAGGGGGTGCCAGGCTGACCTCATCTCACTAGGCAAGGAGGCTTGTTGGCTTGGTGATTCTTTCTGATAGAGATGTGAGCTGGGGGGGCTTAAAGGATGGTGTTTTGTAAGGAGTACTTGATTCATTGGGAGTGTTTGACTTGGGAGTTTTATTTGATTTCAATATAGGTTTTATTTGGTGTGATTGGGCAGCATTTGCTTCCATAGCTGCAAAAGGGTACGGAATGGCCTTCTCTGTTGCTATTTGGAGTGTTAGTTCTCTTTTCTTATATGCAGGGCATTGTGATTTATTGGTAGATTCATGTGGGCCTTTACAATTGATATATGTAGGCTGAGTGTTGTTGCATGTTGTCAACTCTTTAGGATGGGAGCCTTTACAATTACTACAGGCTAGGAGAACTTCATTGCATTTATTTGTAGTGTGTCCCAGTTTCAGACACTTCTGACACTGGATAGGCTTTGGCTTGTATTCCTTGTGCGGTTTGATTTGCCCAAATAGGAATAAATTTTCTGAGATATTAATTTTTTCCTTCAGTGTAAATAGGAAAGATCTACTTGTTTTTAATCCATTAGAGTTAGGTTTACCCAGTTGAGTGACATCTTCTACAGGGATTGTGTTACCAGCCCTATCTGAGAGCCCTTCTTTTAACTCCTGAATTGGTATTTCTAGGGGAACATTATATACTACTATTTTTGTTGGGGATTGTTTTGGGTTCCATTTAGATGAGTTAATTGGGGTATTCAGAAGAGATTTTAGATTAAGTATTATATCAGCTGATTTCTGATCTTGGACAGCTATTAGCAAAGATCCATCACGGTGAATGTTAAGAGAAAACATTGATTTTAACATTTTGAAAATTGCAACCTTTATTTTAGTAATCTTTGTTATTTCAAAGGGGGTATTTGGAGAAATTTTGAGGTAAATTCCTAAGTTTTGGAAGGATAATCTTGGAAAGGAGGAGGGGAAATACTTTTGATTGGGGATGTTTTTTTTCCTTTTTTTGGAGCTCCTAGAAAGGACCTCTTGAAAGCCATTATCATCTATAGTGACATTTGCTCCAACACTGATCATTGTCCTATTCTCAGAATTTGAGTTTTCATGGGAGCTTTGTGATAGGGAGCTTGACCAGCCAGGATGGGGCAAAAATGGATCATATTCATTAGTATTTGGGATGGGATCCGGAGGGACCTTTTTTTTAGGGGGAGTTCTTCGCATTGCCTTTTTGAATAAGCTTTAAGCTAAAAAGGAAAGGATAATAATATGACACCAGACCGTCTGCCCTCTACAGTGGGGAAAACTTCCACAAAGGAAACACCACACTATGGCCCTGAGGAGGATTTTGAGCACGAGGGGTTCAGTACAGCTACTGATTAATCGAGACAATAATTCACAAGAAACTTATTTTTAAATTTTCTTAAAGTGTTGCTGTTGTGTCTAGTCTTTAAATGTTGCGGAGCCTGATTCTTCTTCTTCTATTAGGGTTATTCTAAGATTTCCAGTCAGGACTATTTAACCCTGTTCCTGTTGCTCTGTCTTAAAGCGGAGCATTATAATGTGATTACTTGTTGCAGATTGCTTGCAGCTCTTACAATAGCCCTTCAGATTTCAGACACTGGCTATCAGTTTGAATATTTGGAGTTCATTGTTTGTGAGTTTGTTCACAAATAATGTGCAGACTCATTTTGAGTTTGCTCATTGCGAAATTGTGGTCAGCCAGGTAATTAACTGATATGGTATTTTGTAGAATTTGATGCAGTTAAACATTTTGTTCTGAAAAAGCTACTGCGTTTCACCAAAATCTCCATTCAAACAAGCAATGGTCAATACTTTCATTCTAAATGATGCAGAAACTGCAATTTTTGTAAGCAGGGTGAGACCTATTCTATCACGGATTTGAAATGAGAAAGTTTCAAAACTTAGGCCATCTGAACCTTTCAGTTTCGTTTAGAGGCGTTTCTCGGAATATTCATAAAACTAAAATCCTGAGTATTTAAAGCAAGAATCAAAGAGAAAAGAACAAAAATCAGATTAGAGAAAATAAACCAGGAAGAGCTGTTCCTTTTCCTTTAAGGGACAACGATTTACCAATTTATACTATTTAGTTCTCTTCTTATTTCCCTGGTTTTACTATAATGAAGTACTAGGTTGCTAGTTTGATTTTTGACAATGGGCCAACATTTTTTTTTATTTAGCTTAGTTTATGTGCTTTTTTTTCTGAAAACTCCCCGAGTTCTCTGTATCTCTGAAAACACCGCTCTTCTTTCTTTGTCCTCTGGATCTCTCCTTTCTTCACTCAAATACCCTTTTTGTAGCTAAGTATATAAAGAGAAGGCAATGAACTACATTCATGCGGCAACTAAATAACACATAATAAAAGCAAAAAGACTACACTTACGAACAATTTTGTCAACAGGGTCATAATCGTCAAATTCAACAAAACCAAATCCTCTTTTCTTCTTTGTGTCTCTATCTAAAACAACAGCAGCATCAGTAATTGTGCCATACTTTCCAAAATAATCTCGAAGGTCCTCATCTTCGACATCATCCTTCAATCCACCAATGAATATCTTTTTCACAGTAGCAGCAGCTTCAGCTTGTCCATTAAGCTAAAAAAAAAAAAAAAAAAAAAAAAAAAAAAAAAAAAAAAAAAAAATGCTTGGAACAAACGCATCTACAGACGCAGCTTTCATAAAAAAAAATGTTTTGCTTTTTGATAAAATATTGCTTTTGACAAATTTACCTATAATAAAAAGCAATATTTTAGAAAAATATCTATGAAATGGTATATTAGCTTTGATAGAAGGGAGAGAAGGAGGTGAACTCTTCTACCACCCCTTGTTTCATCAAAAAAGAAATTTTTGCTTTTTGACAATTTTTGCTTGTTTCATCAAAAATTTTTTTTGCTTTTTGACAAAATATTGCTTTTTGACAAATTTACCTATAATAGAAAGCAATACTTCAGAAAAATATTATAAAATGGTATGTTAGCTTTGATAGAAGGGAGAGAAGGAGGTGACCTCTTCTATCACCCCTTGTTTCATCAAAAAAGAAATGTTTGCTTTTTGACAAATTTTTGCTTGTTCAATCAAAAATTTTTTTTGCTTTTTGACAAAATATTGCTTTTTAACAAATTTACCAATAATAGAGAGCAATATTTTAGAAAAAAACATCTATAAGATGGTATATCAGTTTTGATAGAAGGGAGGGAAGGAGGTGACCTCTTCTACCACCCCTTGTTTCATCAAAAAAGAAATTTTTGCTTTTTGACAAATTTTCGCTTGTTTCATCAAAAAATTTTTTTTGTTTTTTGACAAAATATTACTTTTTGACAAATTTACTATAATAGAAAGCAATACTTTAGAAAAATATTATAAAATGGTATATTAGCTTTGATAGAAGGGAGAGAAGGAGGTGACCTCTTCTACCACCCCTTGTTTCATCAAAAAAGAAATGTTTGTTTTTTGACAAATTTTTGCTTGTTCAATCAAAAAATTTTTTTTTTGCTTTTTGACAAAATATTGCTTTTTGACAAATTTACCAATAAAAGAGAGCAATATTTAAAAAAAAAAACATCTATAAGATGGTATATTAGTTTTGATAAAAGGGAGGGAAGGAGGTGACCTCTTCTACACCCCTTGTTTCATAAAAAAAAATGTTTTGCTTTTTGATAAAATATTGCTTTTGACAAATTTACCTATAATAGAAAGCAATATTTTAGAAAAATATCTATGAAATGGTATATTAGCTTTGATAGAAGGGAGAGAAGGAGGTGAACTCTTCTACCACCCCTTGTTTCATCAAAAAAGAAATTTTTGCTTTTTGACAATTTTTGCTTGTTTCATCAAAAAATTTTTTTGCTTTTTGACAAAATATTGCTTTTTGACAAATTTACCTATAATAGAAAGCAATACTTTAGAAAAATACTATAAAATGGTATATTAGCTTTGATAGAAGGGAGAGAAGGAGGTGACCTCTTCTATCACCCCTTGTTTCATCAAAAAAGAAATGTTTGCTTTTTGACAAATTTTTGCTTGTTCAATCAAAAATTTTTTTTTGCTTTTTGACAAAATATTGCTTTTTAACAAATTTACCAATAATAGAGAGCAATACTTTAGAAAAAACATCTATAAGATGGTATATTAGTTTTGATAGAAGGGAGGGAAGGAGGTGACCTCTTCTACCACCCCTTGTTTCATCAAAAAAGAAATTTTTGCTTTTTGACAAATTTTTGCTTGTTTCATCAAAAAAAATTTTTGTTTTTTGACAAAATATTGCTTTTTGACAAATTTACTATAATAGAAAGCAATACTTTAGAAAAATATTATAAAATGGTATATTAGCTTTGATAGAAGGGAGAGAAGGAGGTGACCTCTTCTATCACCCCTTGTTTCGTCAAAAAAGAAATGTTTGCTTTTTGACAAATTTTTGCTTGTTCAATCAAAATTTTTTTTTGCTTTTTGACAAATTTACCAATAAAAGAGAGCAATATTTTAGAAAAAAACATCTATAAGATGGTATATTAGTTTTGATAAAAGGGAGGGAAGGAGGTGACCTCTTCTACACCCCCTTGTTTCATCAAAAAAGAAATTTTTGCTTTTTGACAAAATATTGCTTTTTGACAAATTTACCTATAATAGAGCAATATTTTAGAAAAACATCTATAAGATGGTATATTAGTTTTGATAGAAGGGAGGGAAGGAGGTGACCTCTTCTACCACCCCTTGTTTCGTCAAAAAAGAAATTTTGGCTTTTTGACAAATTTTTGCTTGTTTCATAAGATGGTATATTAGTTTTGATAGAAGGGAGGGAAGGAGGTGACCTCTTCTACCACCCCTTGTTTCATCAAAAGAGAAATTTTTCTTTGACAAATTTTTGCTTGTTTCATCAAAAAAAATTTTTGCTTTTTGACAAAATATTGCTTTTTGACAAATTTACCAATAATAGAGAGCAATATTTTAGAAAAACATCTATAAGATGGTATCTTAGTTTTGATAGAAGTGAGGGAAGGAGGTGACCTCTTCTATCACCCCTTGTTTCATCAAAAAAGATATGTTTGCTTTTTGACAAATTTTTGCTTGTTTCATCAAAAATTTTGTTTTGTTTTTAATAGAGAGCAATATTTTATAAAAACATCAAAAAAGAACTTTCTGCTTTTTGACAAATTTAAAAATTGTTTACTTGTTTCATAAAAAAAAATGTTTTGCTTTTTCATAAAATATTGCTTTTGACAAATTTACCTATAATAGAAAGCAATATTTTACAAAAATATCTATGAGATGGTATATTAGCTTTGATAAAAGGGAGAGACGGAGGTGAACTCTTCTACCACCCCTTATTTCATCAAAAGAGAAATTTTTGCTTTTTCACAAATTTTTGCTTGTTTCATCAAAAAACATTTTTTGCTTTTTGACAAAATATTGCTTTTTGACAAATTTACCTATAATAGAGAGCAATATTTTAGAAAAACATCTATAAGATGGTGTATCAGTTTTGATAGAAGGGAGGGAAGGAGGTGACCTCTTCTACCACCCCTTGTTTCATCAAATAAGAAATTTTTGCTTTTTGACAAATTTTTGCTTGTTTCATCAAAAAAATTTTTTTGCTTTTTGACAAATTTACCTATAATAGAAAGCAATACTTTAAAAAAATATTATAAAATGGTATATTAGCTTTGATAGAAGGGAGGGAAGGAGGTGACCTCTTCTATCACCCCTTGTTTCATCAAAAAAGAAATTTTTGCTTTTTGACAAATTTTTGCTTGTTTAATCAAAAAATTTTTTTTGCTTTTTGAGAAAATATTGCTTTTTGACAAATTTACCAATAATAGAGAGCAATATTTTACAAAAACATCTATAAGATGGTATATCAGTTTTGATAGAAGGGAGAGAAAGAGGTGACCTCTTCTACTACCCCTTGTTTCATCAAAAAAGAAATTTTTGCTTTTTGACGAATTTTTGCTTGTTTCATCAAAAAAATTTGTTGCTTTTTGAAAAAATATTGCTTTTTGACAAATTTACCAATAATAGAGAGCAATATTTTAGAAAAACATCTATAAGATGGTATATTAGTTTTGATAGAAGGGAGGGAAGGAGGTGACCTCTTCTACCACCCCTGGTTTCATCAAAAGAAATTTTTGCTTGTTTCAACAAAAAAATTTTTTGCTTTTTGACAAAATATTGCTTTTTGACAAATTTACCAATAATAGAGAGCAATATTTTAGAAAAAAACATCTATAAGATGGTATATTAGTTTTGATAGAAGGGAGGGAAGGAGGTGACCTCTTCTACACCCCCTTGTTTCATCAAAAAAGAAATTTTTGCTTTTTGACAAAATATTGCTTTTTGACAAATTTACCTATAATAGAGCAATATTTTAGAAACGCATCTATAAGATGGGATATTAGTTTTGATAGAAGGGAGGGAAGGAGGTGACCTCTTCTACCACCCCTTGTTTCATCAAAAAAGAAATTTTTGCTTTTTGAAAAATTTTTGCTTGTTTCATAAAAAAAAATCTTTTGCTTTTTGACAAATTTACCAATAATAGAGAGCAATATTTTAGAAAAACATCTATAAGATGGTATATTAGTTTTGATAGAAGAGAGGGAAGGAGGTGACCTCTTCTACCACCCCTTGTTAGATCAAAAAAGAAATTTTGCTTTTTGACAAATTTTTGCTTGTTTCATCAAAAAAAACATCTATAACATTGTATATTAATTTTGATAGAAGGGAGAGAAGGAGGTGACCTCTTCTACACCCCCTTATTTCATCAAAAAAGAAATTTTGCTTTTTGACAAAATATTGCTTTTTGACAAATTTACCAATAATACAGAGCAATATTTTAGAAAAACGTCTATAAGATGGTATATTAGTTTTGATAGAAGGGAGGGAAGGAGGTGACCTCTTCTACCACCCCTTGTTTCATCAAAAAAGAAATTTTTGCTTTTTGACAAATTTTTGCTTGTTTCATCAAAAGAAAATTTTTGCTTTTTGACAAAATATTGCTTTTTGACAAATTTACCAATAATAGATAGCAATATTTTAGAAAAAACATCTATAAGATGGTATACTAGTTTTGATAGAAGGGAGGGAAGGAGGTGACCTCTTCTACACCCCCTTGTTTCATCAAAAAAAAAATTTTTGTTTTTTGACAAAATATTGCTTTTTGACAAACTTACCTATAATAGAGCAATATTTTAGAAAAACATCTATAAGATGGTATATTAGTTTTGATAGAAGGGAGGGAAGGAGGTGACCTCTTCTACCACCCCTTGCTTCATCAAAAAAGAAATTTTTGCTTTTTGACAAATTTTTGCTTGTTTCATCAAAAGAAAATTTTTGCTTTTTGACAAAATATTGCTTTTTGACAAATTTACCAATAATAGAGAGCAATATTTTAGAAAAACATCTATAAGATGGTATATTAGTTTTGATAGAAGGGAGGGAAGGAGGTGACCTCTTCTACCACCCCTTGCTTCATCAAAAAAGAAATTTTTGCTTTTTGACAAATTTTTGCTTGTTTCATCAAAAGAAAATTTTTGCTTTTTGACAAAATATTGCTTTTTGACAAATTTACCAATAATAGATAGCAATATTTTAGAAAAAACATCTATAAGATGGTATACTAGTTTTGATAGAAGGGAGGGAAGGAGGTGACCTCTTCTACCACCCCTTGTTTCATCAAAAAAAAATTTTTTGCTTTTTGACGAATTTTTACTGGTTTCATCAAAAAAATTTTTTGCTTTTTGACATAATAGAGAGCAATGTTTTATAAAAACATCAAAAAAGAACTTTCTGCTTTTTGACAAATTTGAAAATTCTTTACTTGTTCCAAAAACAAAAATGTTTTGCTTTTTGATAAAATATTGCTTTTGACAAATTTACCTATAATAGAAAGCAATATTTTAGAAAAATATCTATGAAATGGTATATTAGCTTTGATAGAAGGGAGAGAAGGAGGTGAACTCTTCTACCACCCCTTGTTTCATCAAAAAAGAAATTTTTGCTTTTTCACATATTTTTGCTTGTTTCATCAAAAAATTTTTTTTGGCTTTTTGACAAAATATTGCTTTTTGACAAATTTACCAATAATAGAGAGCAATATTTTAGAAAAACATCTATAAGATGGTATATTAGTTTTGATAGAAGGGAGGAAAGGAGGTGACCTCTTCTACCACCCCTTGTTTCATCAAAAACGAAATTTTTGCTTTTTGACAAATTTTTGCTTGTTTCATCAAAAAAATTTTTTGCTTTTTGACAAAATATTGCTTTTCGACGAATTTACCAATAATAGAGAGCAATATTTTAGAAAAGCATCTATAAGATGGTATATTAGTTTTGATAGAAGGGAGGGAAGGAGGTGACCTCTTCTACCACCCCTTGTTTAACCAAAAAAGAAATTTTTATTAGATTATCTGCAAGGGGATAATTTTCATAAGCTTAAGTTTACTGCAGTAATTACAAGGCCTATGAGAACAAATCAAACTTTGATTATGAAAAAGTTTCACTCAAACATCTGGTTCCAAGCAGCTTTTAGAAGTGAATTATGAAAAAAAATAAATTATAAGGCAGTCCAAGGTTTTAAATTATCTGTATCAATGAGAATCGATCTGTATCTAAAAGTGCACTTATGAACAATATCCAAGGATGGTTGAGATACCGGTAGTACCAGAATAGGAGGACGTTCCTGCTACAGTACAGCTTTAAGATGAGTGGACAGGCTTCAAAAATGCCCTATATGCCACCAATTGCTTAGGAGGATCTAACACAATGAATAAACTACATAATCTGTAATAAAGTAGATCATCATCAATGATACCTCTCGAGGAACAGCTCTCTTTGGTTCAACTTCTCTACCGTCA
The DNA here is from genome assembly GCA_027921565.1 of Artemia sinica. Lineage (NCBI taxonomy): Eukaryota > Metazoa > Arthropoda > Branchiopoda > Anostraca > Artemiidae > Artemia > Artemia sinica. Next base: position 3,271,804 of record CM051264.1, on the reverse strand, counting down.
ACTCTGTGAGGTCTAGCATCTTGTGCAGCATCAACCATTGCAGCTTTTGAATATGTAACAAATCCAAAACCACGGGATCTGAACAAAAAATAGAATAATTAATCATAAGAAAACAGAAATCAACAAATTTTGAAGTCCTTTATTTGTAAAGCAATTTGAGGAAGGATTCAACTGTGAAGAACTTAGACCTAATTCGCACATTGTTAATTCGCAAAAAAAACTAAATTAAATTTGCACCAAACCAGTCAAAGGAACTGGATGCAGTGCAAGAAATACGCCAATCATGGCTGAACTTAAAATCGATTATAACAAAGCCCAAATAACATTGTTTTTTCAAGTACCATAAATATGTCAGACCACTATGCAAAAAGTATCAAGTGATTATAATAACTTTATAGTCAACTTCAGCCTTCTCTTACTAATAGACGTTAAGGCTCAAGTTTGTCTTGTCTGACATCAAACAATGACAGATCAAGTTCTTCCCATCAACACTAACTTAAAATTATTAATTCTGTTTATATTTTGTCTTTTTTTTTCTTAGCACATGTTACACTATAACCTTGAAGATTGGAAAAGTTTTAGATACAAACAGAATCATTATTATCAGCTTCTACCAAGACAGCAAGGGATTAAGCTAGGGTTAACAGGTTAAGTTAATAATTTGTAAAAATTTAAGGAAATCAGAAAATAAAAGGGAAGGAGATCAAAGAAGTTAAAGGCTAGAAACCAGAGCATAAAGAAAAAGATATTAGCATGAAGAGAATTTCCAAAACAATCTATTTCTAGAAATCAAAAGTTAAAGGAAATCAAAAGAAATCAAAGATGCTGTTTATTTTCTCTCTGAAAATTCAAATTCAGGATAAGCCTACAGCTGAAACTATCACCAAACAGGCAAAATACTTACATCATTAGAGACGTTCGTTTCAGATCTGTCAATTTTTACAAGCTAGAATTACGATTTTATTTAGAATTTTACATTAGGAGCAAAGTAAATTTGCTTAGGAACCAGGAAAACCTTCCTTTTTCCAACGATTTTCAGTCAATTTTTTATTTAAAAATTTTCTGAGAAAATACTAAAATTTTCTTGAATAGATGGATCAAACCCAATCTCAGCTAGCAAATGACTGCAAAATATTGAAAATCAACACATGACTGCAGAAAATAGAATACCAAAAACTTATAACATAAACAAGTTTTTAACACAAACATGTAACAAACCTTGAAGTTTATAAATCAGATAATAAAGAAGATAATGTATATGTAAAAATGTTAATATTTTATAAATAATTAGCTTTTAAAAATTGGCAATTAAAGGAGGCAAGGAAAATGAAGAGAGCTAACTCTTATAAATCTGAGAATTAAAAAAATTGTAAATTTTAGACATGTAGCAAAATGGCAAATTGTGTTTAAAGCTACAAATTTAGATATTATCTCAACCAATGCTGATCTTTTAATGGCTAAAGCAGTATTGTTCAACAGTTGTATTTCATCACTATATTATATTGTTTCAAAGCATATTTAAAAAGTCATTGGATAATTATGGGATTTGAGACAAGACTCCTTCTTCCAAATAAAAGAAATAATAAACAATCGTGTAAGACATCTTCAAACCATTGATCTCAATTAAATTCCTTTTTTAGTTTCATATTTGTAGGATAGTCTCTAGTACAGAAAACATATTTAATAAGCTCTTTAGATTGTTGAGAGACAAGGCATGACAAAGGTTCCAAATGTGTTGTGACATTTTGAAAACAATTACATGCATATTCAATATATTGAACATGCATCAACATATGTGGATCAACATAAAATATATTCAACCTCTGCCATAGTCCCCTTGCACAAAACAGGATTCAAAAGCAACTCCTACAACTACAGACCCATATTGCTTACTTGGCAACCAGTTAAAATCCTCACAAAAACACCCCTAGACTGCATAAAAAACATGAAGACATGTGATACCAGATGTTCAAGCTGGATTCTGTCTGAACAGATCCATTATAGACCAAATATTTTTCAATAAAAAAAATGATGGAACAATATTTGGAATTTGGCAAAGAACTATACCAACTGTTCATTGACTTTGAGCATGCCTTTGACCTGACTTGGCAAGATGGTCTTTGGCATATCTTGGCTCCATGCAGAATTCTATATTATAAGAAGTATGCATGAGAAGGCAAACAGCATGGTGCAGACTAGTGAATTTTTCTACCTCTACAGATGTTCTCCAAGGAAGTCTCCAGTCATGCACTCTTTTTTGTCTATTCCTAAACAATGAGCTGGTACTTATTCATAATAAGGTGATGAATAGCCTAAGGAGGATACTTCCTGGACCTGCTGCATATGCTAATGACAATCCTCTAAACGGAAAAACAGAGGAGCTCCAAGCCAATGCAAACACTATCAACAATACAGCTAATTACTTTGGAATGAAGATAAACGTCAGCAAGACCTCCATACATGACTCCTCAAAAAAATAAACAATGCCTGGCTCTTGTCTCTGCATGCTTCTTTGAAGAAAGAATTAATCCCTCTTGCCCAAGAGGAAAGCCTCCCAAGAACTGGTGGGAAAACTTTTCTGCTCACCCCTTCCCAGTTAGTACTGCTGAGGATTATGACAAGCATGGAGGCATACCCAAAATAGCATTATGATGCCATTACTGAAGCCCTAAATTGGCTAGATTGGAGTTAAGTAAGTAAGTATTTACATACATTACCAGCAACAAAGCATTTTCGATAAAGCTGTTTTATTCATATGTATCTAGAAACTCTCTTTTTCCAAAATACACCATTTCTTATTTTCTTGCTCACAAACAGTTTTTTTTCCACTGAAATAGCTCTTGATAAGAAAATGAAATGATTTATTCTTCTTCTAAGGTGGGCAAAAGAACCACCATGAACATCAATCCTAATCAAGTTAAGCAAGAATAACCCCCCCCCCCCCAAAAAAAAAAAAAAAAAAAAAAAATGGATCCCAAACTATAATTCAACATTTCAAACAGCTTATAAAAAAAAGAAATAGCAATTTTCAACTATTATATAACATTATTATACTATTATTTATATGGAGAAAACTGAAAAGAAAGCAAGCCAATCTCTTCAATTTACAAATTAAACAAAGATTGAAATCAAACCCACAGACTGATGTAAAAACCCTTAACTCAATCCCCCAAAAGAGATTTCTTTTTGTACATTCTTTTAACCTATTAATGGATTTAAACCAACACCATCTATAGTAGGTCTATTTTATTTATTTATAACCCACCTTGCAGACAACAAAAAAGACGGAGTACAGCAAAGACAAAAGAAAGAAAAACACACTTGAATAAAGGTAAATGTATCAACTACACAACAGCAATAACTTCTACTAATGACAGTGCATAGCATGAAGTATTACTGGAGAATCGCATGCCACTGGTGACTAATAATTTTCCTGTTAAACTGTTGAATTTGTTTTTCTATTAAATAAGAAAAAAAACGAGTTTTTTTTAAATTAAAGTAAGGAACGACGTTAAAACTTAAAATGAACAGAAATTATTCCGTATATGAAAGGGGCTGTCCCCTCCTCAACGCCTCGCTCTTTACGCTAAAGTTTTTTATTGTTTAAAATATAGAGTTGCGAGAAAGTCAAACTTTAGCGTAAAGAGCGAGGCGTTGAGGAGGGGACAGCCCCTTTCATGTACGGAATAATTTCTGTTCGTTTTAAGTTTTAACGTCGTTCCTTACTTTCATTTAAAAAAAACTTATTTTTTTATTCAATTTTTGAACGTTTTTGAATTAATGCAGGTTTTGATCTTGGCTCACCGTACATCAATAATTAAAAAAAAATTGTATATTAATTTTACTTTTATTTGGTTAAATGGCTTTCTCGAAACTTGTTTGATTTTATTAACAAACGTTTTTATTAGTAATAAATATACGAAAATTACGAATTAACTTACGTAACGAACTTCTATATTCATATATTTTTAATACGTATATTAGGGGGTTCGCCTCCTAGTCAATACCTTGCTCTTTAAGCTAAAGTTCAAATTTTGTTCCATTTTTTTAAAAATGACTGCTTAATCACAAAGGCCGTTAATTAAATTAAGTAGCTCTTATGAAAGTACTAAAAAATATTTGGCTTAAAGAGAGAGGTATTGACTAGGGGTGAATCCAATCATATATGTAATATTTTCTGTTTGTTTTAAGTTTTGATGTTACTCCTTATTTTCAGTTGGAAAACTTGTTTTTTTTATATTTAATTTCTGATCTTTTTTTAAATAATGCTGGGAAATCCGGCGTCCCCTTCATAGCAACGTCCCTTCCCCCATGAAAACTTCTTCATGGAAAGATCCTCCCACATAACCCCCGACCCACCCACCCCTCCCCCCACTACCAGAAAAAATATCCCCTGAAAACGTCTGTATACTTCCCAACAACCAATACTATATGTTAACATTGGGTAAAGTTCATAACTTTCAGCCCTCCCCCCGGAAACTTCGGGCGATTAAGTCATCCTAAAAGACATAAGTATTATATTTTCGCACATGCTGAACAAAATGGCTATCTCAAAATTTTTATCAGGTGACTTTGGCAAAAAGAATGAGTGTGGAAGGGGGCCTAGTTGCCCTCCATTTTTTTGGTCACTTAAAAAGGGCACTAGAACTTTTAATTTCCATTTCAATGAGCCCTCCCACGATTTTCTAGGACCACTGGGTCGATACGATCATCCCTGAAAAAAAAAAAAACAACACACACACATCCATGATCTTTCTTCTGGCAAAAAATGCAAAATTCCACATTTTTGTAGAAAGGAGCTTGAAACCTCTACAGTAGGGTTCTCTGATACGCTGAATATGATGGTGTGGTTTTCATTAAGGTTCTATAACTTTTAGGGGGTCTTTCCCCCTTTTTTCGAAAATCAGCCAAATTTTCTCAGGCGCGTAACTTTTGATGGGTAGGACTAAACTTGATGCAACTTATATATTTCAAGTCAGCATTAAAATCTGATTCTTTTGATGTATCTATTGGTATCAAAAATCCGTTTTATAGAGTTTTGGTTACCATTGAGCAGGGTCGCTCCTTACTTACAGTTTGTTACCATGAACTGTTTGATTGTAAGCGTGGGATCAGCTATTTTGTATTTTCTGATCAGGTAAGTGTTGCGTGTCCAGGGTGGAAACCTGAGTAGGTATTTTGCATATTCAAAGAATATCGACCGTAATTTGTGCTTCGTAGTTTGCAGGAAAGTTCGCCAGAAGGGGCTGAGGTACAAAAAGTGAGGGAGGACCAGTTTGTTGTAGAGCTGTACTAGGATCATTCGATTAAAGCTGAATTTCTTTGCTACCATTTTGCTATATGCAAAGCTCGTTCGTTTCTCGAGATGCTTAATGAGTAGTGCTCTTGTGTGCTTTAGTGTCTGGCCAATGGGTAACCCTAAATATGTAACATGGTCAGCTGTTGCTATGTTACTGTTTCCGAGCGTGACGGATTCGGGCTTCAGTGTTTCAGGCCAGTTGAACAATAGCACTTTCGACTTCAAAACGTTGAATTCAAGACCAATAGCTGTACTCTCTTTCAAAAATTTTGAATTTTCTTCAATTCTTCCAAGTTCAAGGGCAATGTCCTTCTTTACTGGGATTCTAACAAAATCTGTTTGCTTTTCACACTTGATCTTCATTTCGGCCTCGAGGTTTTCATACATATCTCTCAGGGGTAAGAGTGTGTCATATTGGACGTCGCGCTTTGCCATTTCAAGTACAATCTATTTGTGTATTAGTGAGCCAAAAGCTCGTCGAATATCATGTCTGCCACGAGCAACAGATTCGCCAGAATTTTCATCATCCATTAGAACTGAAACTACCGCACTTAAAGCATGTCCACATTCAAGCCCAGGCGGGAGATCGAACTGGAAAGGCGGGGTGTAGCATTTCATATTAATTTCCTCAATAATCAAAAGTTCGAATATCTTGCAAAAAGTTGCAGATATTGTTATAGGTCGAAATGATGTGCATTCCCCAGGAGGCTTTCCCTTTTTTGGTACCGGTGTAAGACTTCCAACACAGAACGTACTAGGAACAATACCTTGTACAAAAATCATCTGGAATAAGAGGGTTAAATGTTCAATAAGCAGAAACGACAGGTTTTGTAGGTGGACTGCAGAAATTTGGTCAATACCTTGCAATCTCTTTTTTTTAAGATGATGGAGGGCGTCCCAAATGTCAGAAACTGATACAACACAATCAGTGCAACTTGCATGTGATAGTTGGCTATTGAGATAATATTTGAATTTTGTGCTTTTTTCTGGGCATGGGGGGTGAAAACTCTTGTTCATAGTGTGCTTTCCATGACTCTAAGGGGATTGATGATGCATCAGTGACTGGTTTTTTATCTTGCATGGACCTCCAAATATTATTAGGGTTTTGCAGAGCAATTTCCAATGACTTCCAAATAATTTCTGCACAATGGTTAGCTAGCTCTTTGGCAAATTTACGTTTGGTGTGAAGCCAGATTTCATTCACTATTCTGGTTCATGGACATCTGCAATCTTTCCGTATAAAGAGCCAGAATTTAGCCTTATCACACGCATCAACTAAAGCCGCATTTTTTGACCACCCCTTTACTTGTGCTCCTGTTTTGATTTTTCGTGTTGGCACTGCCACTTTGTCAGCTAGACGAAGTGCATGTGAGAACTGAGCAGTGTATGTGTTAAGCTGAATTTGCGCTTCCTTTTCGTGGCTAGGAGTGGATTGTATTAGCAGATTGGATGGAACTTTTATTTTTGATATAATGCTATCACATACATGATTGTAAAGGAAGGGATCCTTTTAATTCCAATCCATAAGCTCTACCCATTTCTGTGATCTTACTTTTTGCCTAGTTTGGCGAGTGCTTGAAGAGGGAGGTGCTATATTCTATTCTATTGGGAAGTGGTCCAAAGAAAAGAGAGTATCAAAGACATGCACTTGAGAGGGGGAAAGCAGTTTTGAACAAATCACATGGTCAAGATCAGATGTGGAACCTGTGCTATGCATGTATGTGAATTTTTGTGTTTTGCCTAACACAATAATTGAGTCATCAAGTAAACTGTAAATCATATTTTCCCAAACACTAGATTCAATACTATCAATCTAGTTGACATTAGCACTCAATGAGCAAATAAAATCACCTAAAATAACTAGGGAGTTTCCTATGCTTAGCTCAGAGAAGGCACTCTGATAGTTTAGCAATACTTCTGGCAAAAAGCAAATCTGAATGGTCATCCTGGTAATCTGTTGGCTGATACACGTTAACTACTACTAAATTACCACTTAATGGCACTGCAAGGATATTTTGCATTGAGAATAAAATCTTAGACTCAATATCTCCCTGAACATAAGTTACAAGTCCACAAGAGGTTTGACCAAGGGCCTGCTTATGCTCAGCAGGAACAGCATACATCAAATGAGACTGAAAAATGTCTAACTGATTCACAGTCAATGGAAGGGCAAAGTGCTCTTGAACACTTACAATATGGCTGGTTTTCAGTTCAGCTATTATTAAAGATTGGACAGCAAAGTTTCCGTTTATGTTCCAAAACACAAGGTTCATGAAATTCAAGAAACACCAGATTTCATATCAGACTGTAGACTTGTTTGTGGGACAGCGTATGCTATACCATGTGTGTCCACTTGAGTTGCAGCTCGTGCAGAATGCTGGCTGATTGAACTTGTTTAGGCAACTGGAAGTGTGATCAGTTGATCCACACTTCAAACACTTTGGTTGCTTTGTGCATTTGGCTGCAAATTGACCAACTAAATTAGACTTATAACACTGTTTTGGCAAAAATACAAAAGGCTGTGCTGGTAGTTTCTTGTAGTGTATTTTCACAGAATTACAAAGAAAAAACTTGAGCTCAGTTTGCAATTCGAAATATTGAATGAGCAATTATGAAAAGGGTAAACCAAACTATGATGTTACCTATTAATCTTATACATAATTCATTGATTTGCCTTTTATACATAATCATCCATATCTTGAACAGTTATTAAGCAGTGCTTACTACAATAATAATGCAAACATCATATCAAAACAGCAACTATGTAGCATGGCAACATATAAGTCAGATTTTTAGTCATCACCCACAATAGCCAAAAGAATAAGTTATCAAATTTATTGCTAAACATTGGGACATTGTCAACCAAACCTAGAAAGGAGAGGAGCAAATGATATGAGATTCAGGACACATGCACCTCAAGTGTCTATAGTTGGACATCAAAGTCACAAAACTGATAGTCAGTAAAAAATAAACCACTCAACATCATAGAACAAACAAATATCAGAGGTATTGAAGCTTTTGATAGCAATATTGATTATTACTGTATTTATTGCTTATATTTTACTTGAAAAAATCTCTTATTTTACAAACTACTACTCATAAATAATAGTCAAAAATAATACTAAACACATTTTTATGTTCTGTAAAACCCAAACATTTGCTATCCTGTAAAACATATGTTGTGTAACATACTGCCTTTTAAATTGCTGCAACTGGGAGCACTGAGTCCTACTCACATTGCTTATTTTCAACAAAGCCAATAATCTTCAAACATAGACATAAATAAACAAAAGTAAATGTAAAACTGAAACTTGCCTTTTTGTTTCTGGATCTTTCATGACCACAACATCTACAATTTCACCCCATTGCTCAAAATGAGACTTAAGTGTCTCTTCTGTAGTCTTGTAGTTAAGACCTCCAATAAATAGTTTCCTGAACTGCTCTGAGTCTCTGGAACTGCTATTCCTATCATACTTCATGTTGATCTATATCAGGAACTAAAATAAAAAAAAAACTGTGGTCATTCTATTTCCAAAAGCACCTGAAGAAAAAATTGCAGCATTTGTAAGTTGAGAAAACACCTTTGTAAAATACATAGTAAGCACCCAATTTCAGAACATATATAGCTTTTGATGTCTTTACAAATTTTTTTATAATAATTATGCTTTAGATAAGCATAATTAAGGACAATAGACATGGTTGTCACAAGACTACCTTTTACACAGTAGATCAACTCACAAAAATTCAGGAAAGGGGGTTAAATAATTTTTTCTAATTCAAGGCAAAGAGGTAAATTTTCTGGTTTTGTAAATAACAATACCAAAACAGCATAATACCCCCAAAGAGAGTTTGTTTTAAAATCTGGGAGAGGTGAAAAAAATCTAGGAAGGGAGCACAATGACCCTCCAAACTTTGCACCAGTGCTGCAACAGAAACACAGCTTTAATGTCTTTTGTGCATTTTACTAGAGAATTTCTTTAAGCTGAATCTTCAGTGTTGCCTCTACAAATAAAGTCAGACTTTTTCTAAGAGTAGCATAGTTAAAAAAAAAGTATTTTTCAAAAATTACAAATTGTCTAGCTTGATAAAACATAAAATTGCAAATAAAGGAAGAAAAAGAGGACAAATAACAGCCAGTGAAAAATTGAAAAACTATGCAAATATTTCAGTCATGACTTCTGCTTGACTGTCCTCAGTGCAGAATAAAACTGATAAAAATAACAAACCTTAATATAAAAACACAAAACTAAAATTGGACAACCCTTTCTCAGTAATGGTGAAAGGGTAACTGAATAAAAAACACAAGTCTAAATGGCATTTCACAATTATGTAAAGCATTTTATGTAAAGCACTCTTAAAGGCTAATTGCTTTCCAGTTTGATTATTATCACAGATTCTATTTGATTGCACAACATAATTTTTTGTGATGTGTGTAAAAATGATCAGAATCATGGGACTTAGAAAAGTTTCTCCAGTGTCTCTATTGAGAGCTACCTTTTGGTGAATGTGCTTTTCATTTCAACTGCCTCCCTGAAAACTTGCGTAAGACCTTTAACAGGGGGCAACAATGGAGGTTTTGTCAAACAAAATGAAATGGTGTGGACTCTCATACACATGTTGCACCAAGGCAGAATAAAAAACCTCAGGCCTTTGGTGTAACCTCGTGGCCTTGTTGATTGAGGACCTATGTTCAGATAACATCTCCCCCAATTGCTGTTGGGTTCTATCAACATAAAAACAGCCACAAGAACAAGGAATTTTATAAACATTGCTACCCAGAATCAGGCTGGTTTTATCTTTGCTGTTGTTGAAAAAGTTCTGTATAGTATTTGAATTCTTAAAGGAGACATTAAGTTTATGTTTTTTATGTATTCTTTTCTGTTTGTCACTCAATTTTGGAATGTAGGGTAGAACAGTGAAAAGTTTCTTATCATCCACCAATGGGACAGTATCTGTTGGGATTTGTGGATTTGATGCATTCTTTTCTGCTTTTTTTTGTCTTATGTCTATAAGGGTCTCAATTATTTTTATAGGGTAGCCATTGCAAAATAAAACTTCCTTAATATAGTTCAGTTCTGAGACTATGTGAAACTCTGAGCATATTCTTATTACTCAGTCAACCAAAGATATAACAACTCCTCTTTTTATGCAGGGAGAGTGGTTAGAGGAAAAATTCAAATACCTATTGTTATGCATAGGCTTTCTATAAATAGAAAATTCAAGACCAGGAGACTTATTAAAAATTAAAACATCTTGAAAAGGAAGCTTATGGTTATGTTCTAGTTCTAAAGTGAACTGAAGGACAAACCAACCCCAGAACCACTGTTTCATAGAAATATTTTTCAGAGCAGAGGTTTCAATATATTCCATAAAAAAAGTTGCCAGAAATGGTGAAAGACTTGTGCCCATGGGTAGACCTCTGATTTGGGTGAAAAATTGACTATTATATTGGAAGAATGAGGAGGTTGATGGATGAGATGCATAATTTTTCTTGTTGAAAAATTAAAAGACATTGAAATAAAAAAAGATACAATTTTGGCCAGTTTCGATGCCATTTCTATGTATACGTCTTGCAATATTAAAAAATGTGAACTAGCTCTTCAAAGGAAATTAGAAGATAATATTGATCAAATGGACTATAAAATACTGGATATAGAAGCTATTATGCATCTTGTCCATCTTTGCAATAGTTCCTCCTCATATTTCCAATATAATAATCCATTTTTCACCCAAATTGGGGGTCTACCCATGGGTTATATCTTTGGTTGACTGAGTAATAAGAATATGCTCAGAGTTTCACATAGTCTCAGAACTGAACTATATTAAGGAAGTTTTATTTTGCAATGGCTACCCTATAAAAATAATTGAGACCATTATAGACAAAAGACGAAAAAAGGCAGAAAAGAATGCATCAAATCTACAAACCCCCACAGATACTGTCCCATTGGTGGATGATAAGAAACTTTTAACTGTTCTACCCTACATTCCAAAACTGAGTGACAAACTGAAAAGAATACTTAAAAAACATAAACTTAATGTCAACTTTCAGAATTCAAATACTATACAGAACTTTCTCAATAGCAGCAAAGATAAAACCAGCCCCATTCTGGGTAGTGGTTTTTACAGAATTCCTTGTTCTTGCGGTTGTTTTTATGTTGGTAGAACCCAACAGCAATTGGGGGAGAGGTTATCTGAACATAGGTCCTCAATCAACAAGACCATGAGGTTATGCCAAAGGCCTGAGGTTTTTGATTCCACCTTGATGCAACATGTGTATGAGAGTCCACACCATTTCATTTTGTTTGACAAAACCTCCATTGTTGCCCCCCATTAAAGGTCCCACGCAAGTTTTCAGGAAGGCTGTTGAAATAAAAAAGCTCATTCACCAAAAGGTAGCTCTCAATAGAGACACTGGAGAAACTTTTCTAAGTCCCATTTATGATGAAATTATTAATTCTGATTGTTTTTACATACATCCACAAAATTATATTGTGCAATCAAAAAGAATCTCCAATAATAATCAAACTGGAAAGCAATTAGCCTTTAAGAGTGCTTTACATAAATGAAATTGTGAAATGCCATTTAGACTTGTGTTTTTTATTCAATTACCCTTTCACTGTTACTGAGAAAGGGTCAACCAATTTTAGTTTTGTGTTTTTACAATAATGTTTGGTTTTTTATATTTTCATCAGTTTATTCTGCACTGAGGATAGTCAAGCAGAGGTCTTGACTGAAATATTTTCATATTTTTTTCTACTTGCTGTTAATTGTCCTTGTTTTCTTCCTTTCTTTGCAATTTTATGTTTGATCAAGATTAGCCAGTGTGGTCTCAGAAATTATTTATGTCTAGCTTGATGAAGATCAAACCCTATACATGAAACAGGTACAAGACTCACATACTGCCTGCACCATGAACCCTACCTCAAGTCAAGATAAGAAAATGAAATTTTTTGCTGTTCAAATGTTTTCAGCATTAATTTATAAAACAAATCACCTTAAATGTCCTGCTAAAAACTATAATTAGATATTTAACATACAATTTGGATTGTATTTATAAGATTATTACCAGTTTCTAAAGTGAGATTTTAAACATAAGAAAATTTAGGTATAACTGCATTAACAGTTGTTACTGGTAAAACTTTTGTAATTTATATTACTATCAGAAAATCCATAAAGTTAAAAGCCAACTAACTAATACTAGACTTAATAAAAGTTTTGGGTAAATTTGCCATAAGTGCCTGATCATAAAACTTAATGTTGAGACTGTAAACAATTCTATTGAGACTGAAAAAATCCACACAGGGTTTCTTCAGAGCAGAAGCTGGCACTGTTAATTCTGAAGGCCACTCTCATTTTTACTTCATTGCAACAGTAAAATTGTGTTTCTGGAGGCAGAAGCATCACTAACCAAAATTAGTAGGAGGTATCTTACTGGCTGATAATTATCTTCTTCTATTGATTCTATATCATTCATTTCCTTCAGCCTATTTATATAATAAACAAAATTAAGCCAGTAAAACAAATGTACTTGGAGGAGCAATTTTACTGACTGACTAGGAACATTAGAGGGAGTCCCTATCCCCCTATACAAATCACTCCTACCATAGGGTACTATTGTTGGACCAACCAAATTCAGCTGTTACATAAACAATGCATCAAACTTTCAATTGCATCTTCTCATACTCTATGCAGAAGATTAAAAACTAGTGGACAGAGCTGCCATAAGTTGCTGACCTACAACATTTCTGCTCTGTCTTTTGTCTCTGCCTTAAATTTTCAATCTATCTTTTTCTGGGCTCTGCCCATGTCTCAACAGTCTTGGTAGTAGGGCTGACACATGGGTTCTTACCTTAAATGTTGATAAATGCCATGTTATACAATTTGGCTAACATAAATAACCAACACTATTATCTCCAAGACAACCTACTTTCTATAGTTTCTGAAAGTAGGGATTTTGCAGTGACTGAAGACAAAAAATTGAATTTTAGCACCCATAAAAGGACTAACTCAGGCCACTGGCCAACACATCTGGGCATGGTTCATCCTTGGGATGTTATCTATACTAAGCTATGTCATATTATATAATACCAAATGTGATCAACAAGGCTGGTATATTGTAAGGGTGCTTGATTTTTCTGACAAAAATTTTTTTGTATAATATCTTTACCTTCCTAGGACATATTTTAACCTGTAAACTCATCCCTGAGAGTTTCTTTTCCCTATCCTAACCCCTTTCTAAAATAGCCTAGCCAAAAGTATCTAAAGCAGAATTTTACCTTAGTTTTTTCCCCATTATTTGAAATATGGTGTTACCTTCTGTTTATTTGCAATAACAAAAATCCTAAAGAATACCATTCTTGCAGACTTCCTAACCTTAAGCTATTTGTAGCCTTAGGTCAGTAAGCCTAGCCTATTTAAACTGCTCAACAATTAGCCTACTACTCATTCTAGGATATTATTTCCTTTTTTTGGGGCTCAGGAGATTATACAATATAGGCTAAATTGCATGCCTAGCCTCACTGAAAACTAACATTGCTTTTGGGTTTTCAATTCCATTAGCCTAGCTCAGTTTGAGGTTTTGATAGCCTAATGTAGGCTAATTCTTGTTATTTCAATAAGACTTGATATTTTAATCAAGATATTTGACAAAGATTCAGCACTGTCCAAATATTAGGGCTGTTATTTTACTCATCTTTGTGCTAAGATCTTACATCTTGTGACAAAAGAATACTTAAAGTGAAATCTTAGCACTAAGATCTTACATCTTAGGCTATAGCATTCTTTTGCAAATGTCTTTCATCAATCATTGGTCTGAGAACAATGATGAGTATATCATCAAAGTTCTCTTATCATCATTCTATATGGTAGAAAGATGGCATCTTTCACACTTTTTGCTAACATCAATGAGCTGTAAGATCTCAGAACAAAGATGAGTTAAAGCAGCATTCACAAGCATGCCTAGCCAGAATCCAATGACTGTTCACATGTAAAATTTGGTGCTTAGCAAATTGTCATTTCTAGCCAATGAACAGAGCTTATGCAGGCAAAACTTTCAAATATTATAATCCCTATTTTTACTGTCACAAGTTAATGGATGAGATAAGCAAGACAATTGCTGGTCAATATATACCAAATCATATTATTGAGTTTCAAATAAAGTGAATACACCATTTGATGCATTTTTTATGCTGATTACAAATATAATAAGCATTTCTATCAGAAATGAATTTCAGCCCCCCCCCTATATAGGCTATACCTAACCTAACCCTGAATTGGCATATATAGGGGGGTGGCTGAAATTCATTTCCAATAGAAATGCTTATTATATTTGTAATCAGCATAAAAAAAGGCATCGAATGGTGTATTCACTTTAGTCCTAACTCAATCATATGATTTGGTATATATTGACCCAATTGCCTTAGGCTAGTGTTCTTCCTTATTATGTCTGGTGTTGCATATTTTGCCTAAAATGAAAAAAAAATTAATGAGAAAACAAAAACTAAATTTCAGTTTACAAACATAAACAAAAATGATGAAAATAGTGGATCTTGACACATTCTGATTGGCTCTAATCAAAAATCCTAGACATTGAGTTCTAGAGGCTAGAACTCAATGTCTAGCCAAGCACCTCGTCTAGCATGTTTAGCTAAAGTGCTGAATTTTACTTGTGAATCATCATTGCCTAGACATTGGAATCTGGCCTAACATGTAATCAAACAGTTCGTGTAACGAACTGTAAGTAAGGAGCGACCCAGCTCAATGGTAACCGAAACTCTAAAAAACAGGATTTTGATACCAATAGATACATCAAAAGATCAGATTTTAATTCTGATTTCAAATATATAAGTTTCATTAATTTAATCTTACCCATCAGAGTTACGTGCCCGAGAAAATTTGGCTGATTTTCGAAAAAAGGGGGAAGACCCCCTAAAAGTTATAGAACCTTAATGAAAATCACACCATCATATTCAGAGTATCAGAGAACCCTACTGTAGAGGTTTCAAGCTCCTATCTACAAAATGTGAATTTCAAAATTTTTTGCCAGAAGGAAAGAGCACGGAGCATGTTTATTTTGTTTGTTTGTTTGTTTTTTTTTGTTTTTTTTCCCCTCATGGTGATCGTATTGACCCAGTGGTCCTAGATATCGTGGGAGTGCTCATTGGAATGGAAATTAAAATTTCTCGTGCCCTTTTTAAGTTACAAAAAAAAATGGAGGGCAACTAGGCCCCCCCCGAAACGCTCATTTTTTTCCCAAAGGCACCGTCAAAATTTTGAGATAGCATTTTGTTCAGCATGGTCCGAAAATTGATAAAATGTCCTTTAGAGGATGACTTGGATCCCCCAAAGTCCCCAGGGGGAGGGCTTGAGTTATTACTTTACTGATGTTAACATATAGTATTGTTTACTGTTAGTATACCCACTTTTCAGAGAGATTTTGTCTGGTAGGGGGGGAAGGAGAGGGTTGTGGGCTATAATAGAAGGACTTTCCATGAATAAGTTTTCAATAGGGGGAGGGACAAATTGCCTCTTGAAGGGGGGCGCCGGATTTCCCAGCATTATTAAAGAAAACGATCAGGATTTAAATATAAAACAAAACAAGTTTATTCCACACTGATCAACTGATTGTGATTAAGAGGTCCGTTCTAAAGAACTGAAAAAAATTCAAACTATAGTTTAAAGAGCGGTATTGACTAGGGGGCAAACCCCCTAATATACTGTTTAAAAATTATAATATAGAAGTTTTGTTATGTAAATTTTAGATTCGAAGTTACATATATTTATTACTAATAAAAACGTATCGTTAAATAGTAAATTAAACAGTTTTGAGAAGCCATGTAACCAAATATAATATGCAAATTTTGTTTTAATTATTCATGTACAGTGAGCCAAAATCAAAACCTGCCATTAATTCAAAAAACGTTCAAAAAATTAAATTAAAAAACAGTTTTTTTACTTAAAGTAAGAACGATGTTTAAAACTTAAACACGAATTATTCCGATTGAAAGGGACTGTCCCCTCCTCAACGCCTTCGCTCTTTACGCTAAAGTTTGACTCTGTCTCACAATTTTATTTTTGTAAACAATAAAAGGACTTTAGCGTAAGAACGAGGCGTTTTAGGAGGGACAGTCCCTTTCATATCCGGAATAATTTCTAGTTTCGTTTTTAAAGTTTTAACGTCATTCTTACTTTCAGTTAAAAAAAAACTTGTTTTTTTTATTTAATCTAGACATAGGATTCTAGCTACATGCCTGTGAACACTGCTTAATAGAACAGAAATCATTGCAGAAAGATTTGAGATCTTAGTGCAAAATAATGGGCCAACTGTTGATCTTAACCAGTTCAAATTGATGCTTCATATTCCCCCATAAGAGGAAGAGGGTAAAGGTAGGCTATGTGCTTTAAAATTTAAATGCTATGAACATTCTGGAATTTTACATCATTGCATTCTGAAGCAGATAACAACTAAATAAAACCAAGGTAATTTAAGGTAATAGTTTGTCAAACAACAGTGCTTTTACTCTAAATTGCACAAGAATGACCTCTTCACCTAAAATTAAGTTGCTGCATCCCCTTTCCAGACAACTCTTATCATACCTTTGCTTTAACAAGTGAATTTTATGTTAGTTTTCTCTATTTTACCAAAATAATTTGTATGTTTTCTTCTACTCTATGAAATCAAATTAATCAAACCTTTATTTCACAATCTCACAGTTAAAACACAAGTGGGCAATGAATATGATGAAGACGTTGAATATACAAGAATATGAAATCCCTTTTCCTATCCTTTATAACTTTTCTTCGTTTCCAAAATGCCGTTCCATCCCCAGACAAGAAGTATGTAATACTTCTATGTAATACTTCTCTGTAATACATCCCCAGAAAAGAAGTATGAAGTATGTAATACTTCTTGTCTGTGGTTCCATCGCGTTGTACAGAAACCATTGAGCAAATGTAACCAAATTAACAATAACATGTCATTGCCGATATGTACTTTTGATAAACTGTACATTCATATACTTCTGAGGTTTTCATCTTAAAGCATTTAGCCTTGCAAGATGTTCCAATAGAAATAGTAGTTAGAGTAATATTAGTAGTAGAACTAACAAATGTAGCAGCGGTTGTAGCATTAGTAGTAGCGTGCAAATATTGTCTTTTGGTCAATTGATCTTCCCCTTTAAACATTTTCTGAAAGGTCCAACTTAATACCAAAATGAATTCTTAAAATAGACCTTCTTGACAATCTAAATGCACATAATGTCTTTTGATTTAGTTCAAATTTGCTCTCAATATTCCATCAAATTTTCACCATCACAGACGTGGCCTTTATAGTACTAGTATCATAATAGGAAAAGTAGGAGCAGTATTAATGTTGTATTATACGGGGCTCCCACGACGTCAATGAAGCTAATAAAGCTGTCCACAAAGTTAATAAACCGTTTTGCTCGCTTAAATTTGTTGTCGGGAAAAAGTTGAACCTAATCTAACTTTTTCAAGTAAAGCCACAAAATTCAGGCAATAACAGAAGAGATGCGGAAAATTGCTAATAAACCCAAGACAAATTAGTGTCTACATATATAAGAGTGTATATATATTTAAATATTTTACTTTGTAAAAGAATACGGGTTACAGGAAAAAAATATTTTTATTTATTTTCATTTATTAAGAAATGCTTAAAAAGATTGTTTTCAAAGCTCTGTCTTGATTATTTCGGTTACTTTCTATGAAAAATTGCTGCAAAGTCAAAAAGGTGAAATCGTTGTGTGAGTGGGACAAACTTTGTGGTTGGCGTTTTTATGAAAAACTTTATGGATTGGACTTTCATGAAAAACTTTATTAACTTTGTTGAAGCCATGGGATCCCCGCAATAGTAGTAGTAAAGAAACTTTCCAGGAAAAGTTGAATACTAAATTGGAGAGCTTAAAATTTGAAAATGTAGAAGATGAATGGAAAATAGGTTGAGAAGTTGCTAATGGTTTCTCAGGAAAGTAAGTTAGGAACGCAGCTAGAAATATTAATGAAAAGTTTTTACGTTTAATAGAGAGGAAAAGGAGCTTGTACACGAATTGTCTGAGTAATGCATCATATGGGAATAAAATGAATGTAAAGAGGAGAAAACATTGAAACATGGACTAAGACAGTGTGAAGTGGAGACCATGGACAAAATTGTCGAGGATCTGGAAGATGTAGCTAGACGGCACAATAGTAAAATATTGTACTGGTGTGTTAGTCTATTCAGAGGGAAAAGTCATTCTGGACTTGTCCCAGTTAAAGATACGAATGGTACAATAATTAGTGATAAGAAGATAGTTAAAGACAGATGGGCAGGACATTTTTAGAATGTGCTTAACTGGGATAGAGTTACAGGAAAAGATATAGAGCAAAATGAAAAAGTTTCTGAAGCCTTGGATGTGAAGGAAGATTCGTTTTGTAAGGAAGAACAAGCGAGAGTACTGAAATGATTGAGTTTCTCAAGTATGGTGGCTATGAGGTTAGAAATAACTCACTAAAGATGTTTGATTTTTGAAAAAGGGGAAGCACCCAGCGATTTTGGGAAACCGTTAATTAAACCCTTCTATAGGAAAGATAATAAAAGTGAGTATTTTAATTTTACAGGTATTCGCCTGGTCTCTTTGAGTTGCTAATTGCTTAGTAAGATGATACTTTTTAGACTGAGAGATACTGTGGACAAAGTTTTACGAGAAGAACAGTGTGATTTTCAGAAGGATAAAGGATCCAAATTTTCACCCTTAACACTTAGGTTAATTAACAAAAACCTGCAAGAGTCATTAAGTATTTTTAGTTCTCAGTTTAATAGATTATGAGCAGAGGTTGGATTCAGCTGATACAAGAGCTTTAGCGAAGGTCTTATCGTTATACAGTATTAATTAAAAAAAAATTTCCGAAAAATAAGTTTTTCAAAGAAAAGTAAAGGTCATTTTAAACTTAAGCTCAGGAGATACAAATACCTGTTAAAATTCAAACTCAAAACGACCAGAAATTACTATTAAAGAATAAACGAAACCCAAAACGAACATAAATTAAATAAACAGTCATAGCAAAAAACATACAACAAGTAATAATATAAATGAATAAATAGATCTTAAAGCGAGTAATGCTTAGATTGAATATGAAAATCAAGCTTGAAAGGAAAACAAATATTTTGCTATTAAAGTATAAATGAAACTTAAAACGAACAGAAATTAAATAAACAATCACTGCGAACAAACATACAATATATATTAATGTAAATGAATAAATAAATCTTAAATCGAGTGAAACTTAAATTGAATATGCAAATCAAGTTTGAATCAAATAAAAATAACTACAAACAAGAGTTTGGGTATCGTCTCACTGCAGAAGCCTAAAACCTACTGCGTCATTGGCGCTTTGCTGAAAACAATTCTTTGAAATATTTTCACTTTTGTAACTTTAAGAAATCAAAAATTAATTAAGATTTTAGGGAATAAATATCAGCATATGTATATTAAATTGACAATGCAGATTTTTTTTTCAGTAAACTCATTTGAATTTTTTTTCAGTAAAGTACAAATTATATTCTGCCTTTTAGAAAGCATAGGGGTTTTGAACCCTACTCACATTAATTTATGCTCGTTTTGAGTTTGACTCTCATATTTATTTTAATTTTTGTTCGTTTTGGGTTTCATTTATTTATTGATACTGATTTGGGGTAGTTGTATGCTTGGTAGATTATATGATAGTCCGGATGCCAGGTGTTGAAAATGTGAACCATTCCACGACGGAATGGGGCTGCTACGAGAATTAGCCTATCCTCCACCCCCTAAATTAACCATGCGGATTCAAAAATACCAATGGCACTTCCTTGCGAGTGGTGGAACACTCCGAATCTTGACATTTTATTATATTTTGGTGTTCCATGCAAGAAAATGCATGTTCCACAAAGTTTGAGGTGCAGTTTTCCGCTCAAATAGAAATGCCTAGAAGCCATAGAATGTTTTCATAACAAACTAACACGATTAGTTACAAAAAATGGCAGAGTTAAAAAAAAATGGCAAAACTATATGAGTCTTGAACATTCTTGGAAAGTATAAACAAAATCAAATCGAATATTAGATATATAATGATATTAATTGTTGAAAGATCCATCAGTTCAAGATTTTTTTTCACTGTAATTTTTTTTCATTTTCATTTTCAATGCTGTAAGAACTGGAAAATAATAAATTTGTAATATACGAGTAATTTGTTTTCAGTGAAGCACCAATGACGCAGAAGGCTTTAGGTTCTTACAGTTAAAGAAGGGGGCAGTATCCAAACTTTGCTTGTAGTGAAACTATATTTGTCTTGACCAATCTTGAAAAGAACTAATAAATTAAACTGAATATTTGATGCATAATGATATTAATTGCCAAAAGCTCATCAGTTCAAAATTTTACTGTAATTTTAATATTTATTTTCAATATTAAGTACAAAAGAAAACATTTGTAATATAATTCATTTTCAGTAAAGCGCCAATGACGCAGTAGGTTTTAGGCTTTTGCAGTGAGACGATACCCAAACTCTTGTTTGTAGTTATTTTTATTCGATTCAAACTTGATTTGCATATTCAATTTAAGTTTCACTCGTTTTAAGATTTATTTATTCATTTACGTTAATATATATTGTATGTTTGTTCGCAATGATTGTTTATTTAATTTCTGTTCGTTTTAAGTTTCATTTATACTTTAATAGCAAAATATTTGTTTTCGTTTTAAGCTTGATTTTCATATTCAATCTAAGCATTACTCGCTTTAAGATCTATTTATTCATTTATATTATTACTTGTTGTATGTTTTTTGCTAGGATTGTTTATTTAATTTCTGTTCGTTTTGGGTTTCGTTTATTCTTAATAGTAGTTTCTGATCGTTTTGAGTTTGAATTTTAACAGGTATTTGTATCTCCTGAGCTTAAGTTTAAAATGGCCTTTACTTTTCTTTGAAAAACTTATTTTTCAGAAAGTTTTTTAAAATTAAATTTTGTTCGTTTTTCATTGCAAAAAGTTTCAAGTTTTTATGGCATAGGGGGGTGCTTACTGTCCGATTATTCTTGACTTTAAAAAACGGATCTAGAACTTTCAATTTAAATCGAATGAGGCTTTTTTCAAAGTTTATACGATTACCTCTTTGATAAAAACCTTATATATGAACAATAGACAGCTTGCATAACTTGTGGACAGCGATTGACAACAATGAATTGATTGAAAAAATAACTCCAATAAGGGGGTTTAGACCATTTCACTTGCTGACACAAAGGGATCACGACTGTTTGGAATTGACCTTAATAGGAATTTGTCTGCCAAAGCAATTTTGCATCTATCACAGAGTATGTATTTTAACCTTATAACTGGATAATTATAATAGATTTCTTATTCAATTCAATTCAATTCAAACTTTTTATTTCCTCCGAATACGAAGAGTAAAAAAGAAATAAATAAAAATAATAACCGCTAATCAACAGGCCATAAAATTAACTTAAACTATATAACAACAAATACGCAAAGGCCTTCAATCAAAATTACCACACAAATTAACACTTCATTCAATAGATAATAAATTAACACTTCACAAATTAACACTTCATTCAAAAATTAAATCAAATAAAATAAATTAAGCTTCGTGCGCAGCTCTATATAAATTATGAGAAAAAACATTTAATTTGGATAAAAAATTCTTTTGCTTTTTCTCCAAAACATCAACAGGGTTTTTTATTTTATATGCATTCATTAAAAAAGTATTTGATTCAGATTTAGAAAAGCGGCAAAGGAACTTAGCAAAATTAAAAAAATGTGGTTTTTACATGCGCAATATTACTAATTCTAAAAAACGGGAGAAGCGATGAAAAAACTAAAATTTGAGGCAAAGCGACTGTATTATATACCCGAGCCAGTGATTTCCGAGAAAGAAGATCGCGAAGACAAATTACTGCCCCGAAACTAGACGCTATTCTACTTTTAACTGCTTTAGAAATAGAAGCACGGCATAGAGCTAAGTTGGTCCATAAGGCACACCAAGATATAAAAAAGATTCCAAAGGTTTAAAATACTATCATAAATACGGACAGAAATTTCTGAATTAACGAGATCATTAGCCTTAGGACCAAGAATTAAAAACTGACACTTTTCAGGGCGAAAACGAAGTCCATGCTCACTAAAAACCTTTGCTAAAAAATCTACATTTTGTTGAAGTGACTGAAGCGATCGACTCAAAAGGAGTAAATCATCTGCGTAAGCAATCCACGACAGAACATAACCTTTACCATAAATAAAAGTCAACTGAATTTGATCAAACAGCCCCGAAACAGTAATATTGAAAATCAAAGGAGAAATAATGCTTCCTTGTCTCAGCCCCCTACATAACTTAACATTATAATCACTAAACTGATTCTTCCACTTAATACGAATACGAGAGGAGCCATACCACTTTTTTAAAACCAAAACTACTGGTAGTGGGACATTATTCTTCAGAAGCGCAGTCATAGCCCAAGAATGGATAATTGAATCATACGCCGCCGCAAAATCTAACGCAAGTGTATAAACTCTATCCCATTGCTTACAAAAGGATATTATTCTTGAAAGGAGGGTATGAGCAACATCCATGCTTAGACCCTTACGGAACCCAATTTGATTCAGGCCTTGGTTACAAGACTCCAAATACTTTAACAAAACTAACTCAAAAACTTTGCTAATCTGGCACGAAACAGTAATTGGCCTGTAATCAGAACATCGATTCGTATTCCCTCCTTTTTTGAAAGGGGTGAAGTGGTAGCACGAGAAAAGCTAGTTGGAAGAACTCCAGAAGAAAGAATAGTAGTAAAAAGAGTAGCGAGAAGAAGGATTGCTTTGGGGGGTGCCCATTTTATATGGTTTGATTGTATACCATCATGATCAAAAGAATGCTTACTTTTTAGAGCTTTAATTGCTACCGTTACAACATCAACAGAAACAGATATTTTACTATTTGGGCGGGGCTTTGAAATTTCTTCCGATAATAAAGAGTCAAGCCGTGATTCAACTGCCGCATCACCGGGTGAAAAAAACTTTATTATAATGAGTTATCCAATCATCTAGTTTCAGAGAACTATTAGAATCTGGTGAACAATTATTATTACGACGTCTAGAATTAACCAAACTCCAAAGCTCATTCTTATCACTAGTAATCCTTGAACCAATTTCATCTTTTATAATTTCATTATGCAAACGCAACTCAGCCCGAAAAACGCGTTTAGTTAAATTCATACCATCATGTGTTCTTCCCATACAAAACCGCTTCCCATAAGTTATAAACCCCCTTAATAAGTTATGCCCCAGGGCATAAATTACAACGCCTACCCCTGGGCCCTGGTGGGCTGTGTCGACACCGGAGTTTTTTGTTATCAGAACTTTGAACTATTTTAACAAAATGTCTATCTCAAATTTTTTATCTGATGCATTTAGGGCGTGGAGGAGGGAGAGGGGCTAGTTGCCCTTAATCTCTTTTGACTCTTAAAAAGTGAACAAGAACTTTGAATTTTCAATCAAATGAGCCCTCTCTAAAGTTTATACGAGCATCCCTTCCATAAGAAATAATATGAAGGATCCGGAGAATCCTTAAATTACAACCCTTGCCCTGAGGGCTTTGGGGGAGTTGTAATCCTCAAAGACCTAATTTCCAGAACTTAAAACTACGTTTAATAAAATGGCTGTGTTAAAATTATGTTCGGTGTGTTTGGGGAAAAGGTGGGCGTGAGAGGGGGGTTTGTTGCCCTCAAATCACTTTCGACTATTACAAAGGGCGCTAGCCCTCGGAATTTCCAATCGAATGAGCCTTTTTTCAAGTTTCTACGACACCGTTTTCTATAAAAATCTTATATGCCCCCATGGCATAACTTAAAACCCTTACCCTAAGGGTTGTGGGGGATTTTCCTCCACGAAAAACATATTTTGTATCTCAAAATCAACTAGGCTGAACAAAATGGCTATCTCAAAATTTTGATTGGATGTGTCTGGGGGAATGATGGGCGATGGGAGGGGGGGGGGCTAGTTGCCCTCCAATCACTTTCGACTATTAAAAAGGGCACTAGCCCTTTGAATTTCCAATCGAATGAGCCTTTTTTGAAGTTTCTGCGACAACGCCTTCTATATCCTCCCATTTGCACTCCAATCACTTTTGACTATTAAAAAGGGCACTATCCCTTTGAATTTCCAATCGAATGGGCCTTTTTTGAAGTTGCTATGACAACGCCTTCTATAAAAACCTTATATGCCCCAGGGCATAACTTAAAACCCTTGCCCTGAGGGTTGTGGGGGATTGTCCTCCTCAAAAACATGTTTTCTATCTGAAAATCAACTACGCTGAACAAAATGGCTATCTCAAAATGTTGATTGGATTTCTTTTGGGGAATGATGGGCGTGGGGGGGGGGGCTAGTTGCCCTCCAATCACTTTCGACTATTAAAAAGGGCACTATCCCTTTGAATTTCCAATTGAATGAGCCTTTTTTGAAGTTTCTACGACAACGCCTTCTATAAAAAACCATATCTTAAAACCCTCGCCCCGAAGGTTGTGGGGGAGTGTCCTCCTCAAAAACATATTTTCTATCTGGAAATCAACTACGCTGAACAAAATGGCTGTATCAAAATTTTCATTGGATGTGTTTGGGGAAATGATGGGCGTGGGGGGGGGGGGCTAGTTGCACTCCAATCACTTTTGACTATTAAAAAGGGCACTAGCCCTTTAATTTCCAATCGAATGAGCCTGTTTTGAAGTTTCTACGACAACGCCTTCTATAAAAACCTTATATGCCCCCAGGGCATAACTTAAAACCCTTGCCCTGAGGGTTGTGGGGGAGTGTCCTCCTCAAAAATATATTTTCCATCTGGAAATCAACTACACTGAACAAAATAGATATCTCAAAATTTGGTTTGGTTGTGTTTGGGGGAATGATGGGCGTGGGGGAGGGGCTAGTTGCCCATCAATCATTTTCGACTATTAAAAAGGGCCCTAGCCCTTTAATTTCCAATCGAATGAGCCTGTTTTGAAGTTTTTACGACAACGCCTTCTATAAAAACCTTATATGCCCCCAGGGCATAACTTAAAACCCTTGCCCTGAGGGTTGTGGGGGAGTATCCTCCTCAAAAATATATTTTCTATCAGGAAATCAACTACGATGAACAAAATGGCTATCTCTAAATTTTGATTGGATGTGTTTGGGGGAATGATGGGCGTGGGGGGGGGGCTAGTTGCCCTCCAATCATTTTCGACTATTAAAAAGGGCACTAGAACTCTCGATTTCAAATCGAAAAAGCCCCCTTTGAAGCTTCTACGACGACCCCTTCCATATGAAGTGCCTCTGGTAAAAAAAATAATAAATAATCAGAGGCAACGCTGTAGCGTTGCCTATAGTAAAGTCCATGCGGCTCCAATGTTTTATTATTTATTTATTTTTTTTCCAGAGGCACTGGAAAAAAAATGGAGGGGTTCGTCGTAGAACTTCAAAGGGGGCTCATTCGATTGGAAATCGAGAGTTCTAGTTCCCTTTTTAATAGTCGAAAATGATTGGAGGGCAACTTGCCCCCCCACACCCATCATTCCCCCAAACACATCCAATCAAAATTTTGAGATAGCCATTTTGTTCATTGTAGTTGATTTCCGGATAGAAAAATATATTTTTTAGTGAGGATACTCCCCCACAACCCTCAGGGCAAGGGTTTTTAAGTTATGCCCTGGGGCATATAAGGTTTTTATAGAAGGTATTGTCGTAGAAACTTCAAAACAGGCTCATTCGATTGGACATTAAAGGGCTAGTGCCCTTTTTAATAGTCAAAAGTGATTGGATGGCAACTAGCCCCCCCTCCCACGCCCATCATTCCCCGAAACAAATCCAATCAAAATTTTGAGATAGCCATTTTGTTCAGCGTAGTTGATTTCCAGATAGAAAATATGTTTTGAGGAGGATACATCCCCCACAACCCTCAGGGCAAGGGTTTTAAGTTATGCCCTGGGGGCATATAAGGGTTTTTATAGAAGGCGTTGTCGTAGAAACTTCAAAACAGGCTCATTCGATTGGAAATTAAAGGGCTAGTACCCTTTTTAACAGTCGAAAGTGATTGGAGTGCAACTAGCCCCCTCCCCCCCCACGCCCATCATTCCCCCAAACACATCCAATCAAAACTTTTGAGATAGCCATTTTGTTCAGTGTAGTTGATTTCCAGATAGAAAATATGTTTTTGAGGAGGACACTCCCCCACAACCCTCAGGGCAAGAGCTTTAAGTTATGCCCTGGGGGCATATAAGGTTTTTATAGAAGGCGTCGTCGTAGAAACTTCAAAATAGGCACATTCAATTGGAAATTCAAAGGGCTAGTGCCCTTTTTAATAGTCGAAAGTGATTGGAGGGCAACTAGCCCCCCCCCCCCCTTCACGCCCATCATTCCCCCAAAAACATCCAATCAAAATTTTGATATAGCCATTTTGTTCAGCGTAGTTGATTTCCAGAGAGAAAATATGTTTTTGAGGAGGACAATCCCCCACAACCTTCAGGGCAAGGGTTTTAAGTTATGCCCTGGGGGCATACAAGGTTTTTATAGCAGGCGGGGTCGTAGAAAATTCAAAAAAGACTCATTCGATTTGAAATTCCGAGGGCTAGTTCCCTTTGTAATAGTCGAAAGTGATTTGAGGGCAACTAACACCCCTCTCACGCCCACCTTTTCCCCAAACACATCCAATCAAAATTTTAAGACAGCCATTTTATTAAACGTAGCTTTAAATTCTCAAAATTAGGTCTTTGAGGATTACGACTCCCCCAAAGCCCTCAGGGCAAGGCTTGTAATTTAAGGATTCTCCGAATCCTTCATTATTTCTTATGGAAGGGATGCTCGTATAAACTTTAGAGAGGGCTCATTTGATTGAAAATTGAAAGGTCTTGATTTTTAAGAGTCAAAAGAGATTGAAGGGCAACTAGCCCCTCTCCCCCTCCTCACGCCCTAAATGCATCAGATAAAAATTCTGAGATAGACGTTTTGTTAAAATAGTTCAAAGTTCTGATAACAAAAAACTATGGTGTCGACACAGCCCACCAGGGCCCAGGGGTAGGCGTTGTAAGTTATGCCCTGGGGCATAACTTAGGCGTTTAAAGTTACGCCCTGGGGCATAACTTATTAAGGGGGGTTTATAACTTATGGGAAGGGGTTTTGTATGGGAAGAACACATAGGAAATCTATAATAATTATCCAATTATAAGGTTAAAATACATACTCTGTGATAGATGCAAAATTGTTTTGACACACAAATTCCTATTAAGGTCAATTCCAAACAGTCGTGATCCCTTTGTGTCAGCAAGTGAAATGGTCTAAACCCCCTTATTGGAGCTATTTTTTCAATCCATTCATTGTTGTCAATCGCTGTCCACAAGCTATGCAAGCTGTCTATTGTTCATACATAAGGTTTTTATCAAAGAGGTAATCGTATAGACTTTTAAAAAGCCTCATTCGATTTAAATTGAAAGTTCTAGATCCGTTTTTTAAACTCAAGAATAATCGGACAGTAAGCACCCCCTCCCCATGCCATAAAAACTTGAAACTTTTTGCAATCAAAAACGAACAAAAATTGATTAAAAAAAAACTTTCCGAAAAATAAGTTTTTCAAAGAAAAGTAAAGGCCATTTTAAACTTAAGCTCAGGAGATACAAATACCTGTTAAAATTCAAACTCAAAACGACCAGAAATTACTATTAAAGAATAAATGAAACCCAAAACAAACAGAAATTAAATAAACAATCATAGCAAAAAACATACAACAAGTAATAATATAAATGAATAAATAGATCTTAAAGCGAGTAATGCTTAGATTGAATGTAAAAATCAAGCTTAAAACGAAAACAAATATTTTGCTATTAAAGTATAAATGAAACTTAAAACGAACAGAAATTAAATAAACAATCAATGCGAACAAACATACAATATATATTAATGTAAATGAATAAATAAATCTTAAAACGAGTGAAACTTAAATTGAATATGCAAATCAAGTTTGAATCGAATAAAAAAAACTACAAACAAGAGTTAGGGTATCGTCTCACTGCAGAAGCCTAAAACCTACTGCGTCATTGGCGCCTTACTGAAAACGAATTATATTACAAATGTTTTATTTTGTACTTAATATTGAAAATAAATATTAAAATTACAGTAAAATTTTGAACTGATGAGCTTTTAGCAATTAATATCAATATGCATCAAATATTCAGTTTAATTTATTAGTTCTTTTCAAGATTGGTCAAGATAAATATAGTTTCACTATAAGCAAAATTTGGATACTGCCCCCTTCTTTAACTGTAAAAACCTAAAGCCTTCTGCGTCATTGGTGCTTCACCAATGACGACTTTCAGTCTTCAACCAGACTTCAACCTGTTAACACCTATTTGGTTTATGCCTTTCTGCATTAAATTCAGTTAATTCAGTGACATAGTTGATTAACTGTAACCTTACTTCCGGATTTTGCCACCAGCCATCAGGTGAATTGAACTTTTTAACCCTTTATATTAATCAACCAAATGACTAAAGGACAACCAAAGGACTTTAAGAGAGTGTGTCCTGAGTGTAGATTAAGGGCAACAATCAATTGCCTGGTATGTAGTACATGCAACTCTTCCATTCATGAGCAATGTGCGGGGATAGAACGTTCCCAGTGGAATAAGAACTGGTTATGTTTGGATTGTTCCTCGAAACAAAACATCACCAAAAATCAAGAATATACCACCCCTAATTCTTCGAAAGCTAATGACACCCCACGACGCCGATTGTCAGGAATAAATTCTTCAAAAACTAGCGATACCCCTCGACGCCGATTGTCAGAAATAAATTCTTCCTTAATAGAAATTTTAGATGATATCAGGTCGTCCCCCCTTGCCCCGACTTACCAAAGGGATGGTAAAGCTTTCATTGCAGCCCATAGCGAGTGTCAGACTACTCCCCTACCAGTATTAACCAGTGTTGCCAGTTGCCAGACTGATTTTCTGCTAGAAACTAAAGATGCCAGTACCCAGACGGATTTTGAATGTAATTGTGAGCCTTCTAATGATGCCTCCTGCAAGACTGAAAATTTTCCTTGTGGCAATTGTGATTCCAGCCCCCTATGTGACCCTTCCCTCCCCTCCCTTTTAGTGCTAAAAAAAAACTCGAGTTCGTTACCAACGAAATTTCTACTTTCATTGATCTTAGGGAGAATATAATTAAGAACACACTTAAGTCTGTGAATACGAATAAAAAAAAACACCAATTTGAAACCAACTGCAATTCAATCCACAAGCAACAACTCCCAACACATGAATATTAATGAAGCAAGTGTCAACTCAAATATGAATTTAATCGGTCACCTAGTTCCAGAGGTCAGTGACAGCTTAAATGAGAACTCAATCAATATTGCAGATCCAGAGGTCAGTGACAATTTAAGTGTGAATTCAGCCAATATTCCAGTTCCAGGGGTCAGTGACAACTTGAGTATTATCAGTAAATTGGTTCCTGAAGCCAAATCAGGGAAGAATTCTATTGCCTGCCGTTTTCACTTGGCCAACAAGTGTATAAAAAAGAGTGATTGTACCTTTGTTCACCCTTGTATGTCTTTTTTAACTACTGGTCACTGTAACGACAATTATTGCTCCCTTTCCCATTCCAAACCCTGCCATAAATTTCAAAGTGGCCTTTGTTTCGAGACTATGTGCATGTTATTACATTTGAAAAACAGGGATTATAGTGCTATAGCCAGGCGCAGTAAAATTTTAATAGTAAGATAGTTACAAGTTCTCAATCAACCCAAAAGCCGAGCCCCCTTCATTCAATTAATAAAATTAGCTCGCCAGCGCATACTCATCCTTTTTTATCCCAAATCCTCCCTGCTCACTCAAAAAACTTCCACCGTTACCACCCAGAAAAAAAACCCATATTCCCAGCAAAATCCCTTCCCTCTTAACACTCCAGTTAACCCCTCCCATGTTGAACCCCTGAAAATACCACCGTCTTATTTCCCTCCCTTATTTTCCCGCCTCCGACCCATGCGTTTAATCCCTCGTGCCCACCCTACCAGGGTGACTCTGGTCTGAGACCTTTTGCATTTAATAATTGTTGTTCTCACTATCCAAGTTTAGCCCCCGTCAAGAAGTCCACTAGAACCCCTGACCGCATCTGTGATATAAAAAAGTAAAGTGTAAAAACGGTACCTTCACAAGTCGCTTTCGATTCCCCAAACTTTTGTTGAGCAACGCTGAAAGCCTTAACTTTGAAAAACTCAATGAATTAGACACCCTTTCTAAAATATATAGTTCAGATGTAATCGCTATTACTGAAGTTCAAGCTCAAAATTTGCACATGTTAAAGATTAACAATTTTTCTCAATTTATTAAACTGAGACCTGAAAACCACCCTCTGGGTAAGAAAGGTGGCGGAATTCTGTTCTTTATCCGTAATGATTTATATCCAAGTGAAATCCCAATTCCGTGTCTTAATCCCTTTGATGAAGTTATGTGGGTGTGTGTTCGACCTAAAGTCTTGCCGCGTCCTTTTAATTTAATTGTCCTTTGTTGTTTTTATTACTCCCCTAATCAGAGATCCGCTGACAAAATAAATTTTATTGAAAAATTACATGCAAGTGCTGACTTTGTACTATCTAAATACCCAAATGCAGGAATTTTCCTGATGGGTGACGCAAACGATATAAGACTTGATTCTACATGTAACGCTTTTAATTTAAAACAGGTCGTTAATGTCCCTACTACTAAAGGCAATACTACTCTTGATTTAATTTGCACTAATCTTTCGAAGTTTTACAAACCCGTCTCCACTCTGCCCCCCCCCCTAGGGGGTAGTTACCACTTTAGCCTTTTCCTATCTCCGCTGGCTAAAGTTAAGCAGTCGTTTTCTATAACTGAAACCGCCTATAGACCTCTCACTGACTCAGGACTTTTCAATTTTGGCTCCTGGATTACTACTGAAAATTGGTCCACTGTGTATCAAACAAATGACGTTGACTACATGGCTTTGTCCCTCCAAAATCTATTGAGGAGTAATTATGAATTCCACTTCCCTGAGAAAAAATTTAAAACGTGTTCTACAGATAAGCCTTATGTTACTGAGTCTTTTAAAAAACTTATAAGAAAAAAAAATCAACTTTTTCAAAGCAGGTCGCATTACTAAGGCTAATAGTCTAAGGAAGTTTCTAAAGAAAAAATTAAGAAAAGCAGCTTCTAATTATTATAATAATAAAGTCAAAGATCTATATTCTAACAAGCCCAAGCAATGGTACAGAAAAATTAAAGAAATATGCGGAAAAAGTCCTTCCGAAATTGATTTCATTTCCCTGAACCCCCTAATAAGACTGCCAACGATCTGAACTTGTACCTTGCTTCCATCGTGCAAAGTCTCCCCCGTTTCACTGGCTCAAGTCCAACTATTCCTCCCAATACTTCCTTCCCCTTTATTTCTCCCTCTGATGTTATAAACAAAATTCTTAAGCTTAGAAAATCATGTATTTGTCCCTTGGACATCCCAGTTGACTTAATTAAAGCCTTTTCGGACAAAATTGCTGAGCCTTTATCAAATATCTTCAACCACATCAAAAAATTTGGTAAATTCCCATGTTGCTGGAAACAAGGTTTTATAACACCTGTCCCTAAAAAATGCGCCAGTCTGACTTTCGCCAACATTCGCCCCATTACGCTCACTTCTGTTTTTTCCAAACTTTATGAAGGTTTCCTCTGTGACTGGCTTAAGGATAAAATTTGTCCGCGTATTGACACCCGGCAGTTTGGTAACTTAAAGAAAACTTCCACCACCCATTACCTTGTGCACTTAATGCATACCATCGTAAGTAACCTTGATAAACCAAATGTCTGGCTGAACCTTGTCTTAGTTGATTTCCAAAAAGCTTTTGACCTGGTTGACCACACCATACTAATTCGTTCACTACTGGTTAACTTTAAACTTGATCCTCTGTTAGTAAATATTGTTATATCGTTTCTTTCAAATAGATCCCAAGTTGTTAAATACAAAAATATTTTCTCTAACCCCTCCCTATATATTGTGGAATTCCTCAAGGAACCTTATTAGGACCACTTTTATTTCTAGTCATGATTAACGATATTGGTAAGGAATTCCCCCAAAGGTGGAAATACGTGGATGACTTGACGATCCTCGAAGTATGTCACAGGAATATTAAAAGTGACCCCCTTGAAATTCTATCCCACATTTCGGATGAAGCTAAGAACCTAAATATGAAAGTAAATTCCACTAAATCAAATATAATGACGATAAATTTCCTGAAATCTATTCCCGCATTCCTTGACCCTATCCCCCCAGATATTTCTGTGTCTTCCTTCAAATTACTTGGGTTTACAATTTCCTCTAATTTAAAGTGGGATATCCACGTGAAAGATATTGTCCGTAGAGCTAATGCGTCCATGTCTCTCCTTAAGCTCTTGAATAAATTTAACGTCCCCCCATCCCATTCTTTAAGGATTTATACTTCCTTTGTCCGCCCGCATCTTGAATATGCTTGTCCTGTTTGGCATCCTGGCATCTCCCGTGATGAATCAGATAAAATTGAATCTATTCAAAAAAGAGCCCTAAGAATAATTTTTAAAGAAACTTTGGTACCATATTCACTCCTTCTAAAAAAGGCCAAGCTGGAAACTCTTGAGCACAGGAGAGGAACGCTGTGCCTCCGTTTCGCAAAAAATGCAATAATAAACCCCCGCACGGAAAACATTTTCCCCAAAAGACACTCCCCATCCAGACACCACCTGCCACGTACTGTCTCTGAACCCATCCCTATCTTGTCTCATTACTGATCAAATAAACCACTAGTTTTTTTTTTATTCTTTTTTTTTTTTTTTTTTTTTTTACTGGTGATACCCATGCTGGTGTCCGTTTGGCTCTTCCGTTCCCTCCCCTTTTTATATATTCTCTTTTAAACCTTTTTAACATTATTTTTATCTCAATTTTCTTTTTTGGTTTTGTTTTAATTTGTGCCTTTTTAACTTTCTTACATTTGACACTTTTGTTTTTTAGACTAATGAATGGCTTTGCCTTTCTGATATTGTTGTTTTTGGCATTGTTTAGCCAGTATAGATTGTGAAATCTATTTGAAGGAATTGTGCAAACTATTTGAGTCTAATGGTATGGCTAGCATAATAAAATGTTTAAATAAGTTATCAAAAAATAATTTAATAAAATTGTTTTGGAATGTAAATAATAAAAAACTATGTAACCCAAAAATTAAACTGATTTATGATACAGTATGTATTCTAGCTAGAATTAAAGGTAATTCAAATGATAAAAAGTCAGATAAGACTGTTAATAAGGAGAATAGATTATATCTTCCTATAACTTTTATAAGTAAACAAATAGAGCATATAAATTTACCTGGAATTTTAAACCAGGCTGATGTGAAACAGGCCCTTCCTAGTAATTTGAAGTATAAGAATAATCCGATTATAACATATAAATTTTCAAAAACGATAGGACAAATGATTTTTAATTATAATTTAATACTTAGGAATTTTGACACGGATAGTAATTGGAAACCTATTTGTAAGTGTGACCAATTGTTATCGTTTGTTAATCCAACTTACGAACATATTATTACAGGTGATTTAACAATAATTAAGCAAATTGAATTGCAAAATATAATGAAAATGGGGGCTAAATTCCGTCTTTCAAATCATCTAAAACCCTCGAATCTGCTTAGAGGGTTAAATAATAATCTCGAAATATTTATTGATAATTGGTGCAAAAAAGAGAAAATTAATAAAAATAGTTTTCAGAATTGGAAAAATTTAATTATTAATAAGGTTAGAAATAAGATATATAAGAGGACAAATAAGCATGATAATGATGTTGTTTTTTATAATTCTAAGATAAAACAAGCAATTGATAATATAAAGAGGGATTTTGTAATTGTACCCATTGATAAAGCAAATAATAATTTTGCAATAATTTGTCAGAAGCTTTATTGTGATGTTTTAACAAAGGAGCTTAGTACAACAAATACATATAAAAAGGTTCAAGATGTTAATAATAGTCTATTGATTGGAATAGAGGATATACTTTTTAAAAAATTTAATATTAAAGTTAATGATAATGATAAAAATTTTCCGTTTTTATATTGGACGGCAAAATTTCATAAAAATCCCCCGAAACCACGCTTTATTGCGGGGGCAGCAAGGTGCCCGACCAGAGTTGCGGCTACTGACTTGTCGTGTATTTTAGGAGAAATCAAAAATAAGTTTGAGGCATATTGTTCGGGAATTAAAAAATTTTCTAAGTTTAATCCATACTGGAGTGTTAATAATTCGCTGCAAGTAATAGACTCTCTTGCTTTAGTTTCAGCCAAAAGAGTGGACTCGTTTGATTTCACTACATTGTATACAAATTTACCCATTAATTTAGTATTTATAAATTTAAAAAAGATTATTAAGAAAGCTTTTCTTTTGTCTAATTTGCCGTTTTTAAAAATTGATGCGTATAATAAGAAGGCGAGATGGACTAATTATTTTAATAGTACAACTAGCTCAAGATGTTATAGCCTAGATATGATTTTTGATCTACTAGAATTTGTTCTATTTAATACTTATATAAAATTTAATGGCAATCTATATTATCAATGTAATGGAATTCCTATGGGGGGTAATGCCAGTCCAGTTATAGCGGACCTATTTCTAAATTATTTAGAATATGATTATATGACGGATAAAAAGAATCCAAGTAATATAAAGTATTTGCTCTCAAATAATAAAAGATATTTAGATGACCTTCTGGTGATAAATTGTTCAAATTTTTTAGAGATTGCAATTCAAATATATCCACCAGAGTTAAAGCTGGAATCCAGTAATGGAAATGGCAAATATGACCATTTTCTAGATTTAGAGATTAATGTGGTACCTAATAATACAATAAATTTTAAAATATATAATAAAACAGACGATTTTAATTTTGAAATAGTTAATTTTCCATTTCCAAAAAGTAATATTCATTCAAATATAACATATTCATCGTATTTTTCCCAACTATTTAGATATGCAAGAATTTGTACTAATTACATCGATTTTAGAAATAGATGTATGTTACTTAGCAAGAAGCTAATCATAAGAGGTTTTTCCGCCAATAAACTTGCTTGGCAATTTAAAAAGCTTTGTTTTAAGTATAATCAGCTTTTACATAAGTATAATAAAAGTTATCAAGATATCTGGAAGGATATTTTACGGTAACTTGTTGACGGAATTGGTTTATCTTCCCGGTTGTTGAGGGTTGGATTGCGACACCTGTGGTAAAGATTATGGTGGAATATTCGGAATTTAATTCTTAGAATTTGAGTGAAAGTGAAATTGTTCCGGGTGGAGTTGAATCGGTTGACGTTCGGCTCTCAGTGTTATTTGAAGGTTGGTTAAGAATGTTTGAAAAAAAAATTTTTCTGGGGTATATATTTTTATTTTTTGGATGTTTTGGATTTTGTTTATGTTTATTCCATTGGTGGCACTATATAGGGGTATGCCAGATTATGGCATGGCGCGCTCAATTGCCTGGGTAATGAAATTTAAGCGCCGAAACCCATTTAGGCAATGAGTTTTCATCTGACGAGCCCCGATATATGGTGATCACCTTGGGAATATAATGTTTTTGTAGATTTAAGGTGCTATAGCTTGGTTTTGGAACATAGACGTATGCTTATTGATGCTGATTTTGCTCTATTTTGGACTTGATTTTCGGAATGTCGGATTGGTTATACTGTTTTGTCCTGGGGAACTGGATGGATGAGTAGGGTCTAGACCTTGTTCAAGTGCTCATTTATTTCAGTTACTAAAGTAGGAAGACAGTTTTTTTTTTTTTTTTTTTTTTTTTTTTTTTTTTTTTTTTTTTTTTTTTTTTTTTTTTGCCAGGTGATTACCGTAATACACTATATGACTCCGAAATGCGAATTCGGTCCGAAATGCGAATTGTGATAGTCATTTTTCGAAATAAATACCTTATCTTATCTTATCACTGAAAACGAATTACTCGTATATTAAAACTTTATTATTTTCCAGTTCTTACAGCATTGAAAATGAAAATAAAAATTACAGTGAAAAAAAAATCTCGAACTGATGGATCTTTCAACAATTAATATCATTATATATCTAATATTCAATTTGATTTTGTTTATACTTTCCAAGACTGTTCAAGACTCATATTGTTTTGCCATTTTTTTAACTCTGCCTTTTTTTGTAACTAATCGTGTTAGTTTGTTATGAAAACATTCTATGGCTTCTAGGCATTTCTATTTGAGCGGAAAACTGCACCTCAAACTTTGCGGAACATGCATTTTCTTGCCTGAAACACCAAAATATAATAAAATGTCAAGTTTCGGAGTGTTCCACCACCGTGCCATTGGTATTTTTGAATCCGCATGGTCAGTTTAGGGGGTGGAGGGTAGGATAATTCTCGTAGCAGCCCCATTCCGTCGTGGTATGGTTCACATTTTCAACACCTGGCGTCCGGACTATCATATAATCTACCAAGCATACAACTACCCCAAATCAGTATCAATAAATAAATGAAACCCAAAACGAACAAAAATTAAAATAAATATTAGAGTCAAACTCAAAACGAGCATAAATTAATGTGAGTAGGGTTCAAAACCCCTATGCTTTCTAAAAGCCAGAATATAATTTGTACTTAACTGAAAAAAAAATTCAAATGCGTTTACTGAAAAAAAAATGTGCATTGTCAATTTAATATACATATGCTGATATTTTTTCCCTAAAATCTTAATTAATTTTTTGATTTCTTATAGTTAGAAAAGTGAAAATATTTCAAAGAATTGTTTTCAGTAAAGCGCCAATGACGCAGTAGGTTTTAGGCTTCTGCAGTGAGACGATACCCAAACTCTTGTTTTTAGTTATTTTTTATTCGATTCAAACTTGATTTGTATATTCAATTTAAGTTTCACTCGTTTTAAGATCTATTTATTCATTTACATTAATATATATTGTATGTTTGTTCGCATTGATTGTTTATTTAACTTCTGTTCGTTTTAGGTTTCATTTATACTTTAATAGCAAAATATTTGTTTTCGTTTTAAGCTTGATTTTCATATTCAATCCAAGCATTACTCGCTTTAAGAAACTATTTATTCATTTATATTATTACTTGTTGTATGTTTTTTGCTATGATTGTTTATTTAATTTCTGTTCGTTTTGGGTTTCATTTATTCTTTAATAGTAATTTTTGGTCGTTTTGAGTTTGAATTTTAACAGGTATTTGTATCTCCTGAGGTTAAGTTTAAAATGGCCTTTACTTTTCTTTGAAAAACTTATTTTTCGGAAAGTTTTTTTAATTAATAATAATAAAACATTGGAGCCGTATGGCCTTTACAATAGGCAACGCTACAGCGTTGCCTCTGATACCAGACAAATTTATTAAAGTGATTAGGGCAATGTACGAGAATAAAGCTATTGCGGTTAAGGTAGGTAATGAGATTGATTACTGACTTTGTATTAAATAAGAAGTAAAGCATGAAAGTGCGAGCAAAATAAATGAATTTTTAGAGGTTTTGCAAGTTCATGGTACAAATTTTTATTTGGTATTTAATTTTTATTTGCAAAGATAGGCTAAGTTACTAAGGCTAGGAATAAGTGAAAACGAAAATATGACGTTAGGTAAGGAAAATATCAATCAAGTGCACAGCTTTACATACCTTGGTAGCATCAGAGGCAACGCTGTAGCCTTGCCTATAGTAAAGCCCATACGGCTCCAATGTTTATTATTTTTTTTTTCCCAGAGGCACTTGTTATGGAAGGGGTAGTCGTAGAAGCTTCAAAGGGGGTTCATTCAAATGGAAATCGAGAGTTCTAGTGCCCTTTTTAATAGTCGAAAATGATTGGAGGGCAACTATCCCCCCCACGCCAATCATTCCCTCAAACATATCTAATCAAAATTTTGAGATAGAAAACATATTTTTGAGGAGGATACTAACCCACAGCCCTCAGGGCAAGGGTTTTAAGTTATGCCTTGGGGACATATAAGGTTTTAATAGAAGGTGTTGTTGTAGAAACTTCAGAACATGCTGATTTGATTGGATATCAAAGGGCTAGTGCCCTTTTTAATAGTCGACAGTGATTGGAGTGTAACTAGCCCCCTCCCCCCCACGCCCATCATTTCCCCACACACATCTAATCAAAATTTTCAGATAGCCATTTTGT
This sequence comes from Artemia sinica, assembly GCA_027921565.1. Lineage (NCBI taxonomy): Eukaryota > Metazoa > Arthropoda > Branchiopoda > Anostraca > Artemiidae > Artemia > Artemia sinica. The sequence goes on along the minus strand of CM051264.1, from coordinate 3,233,292 downwards.
TCAGCGTAGTTGATTTCCAGATAGAAAATATGTTTTTGAGGAGGACACTCCCCCGCAATCCTCAGGGCAAGGGTTTTAAGTTATGCCCTGGGGGTATATAAGGTTTTTATAGAAGGCGTTGTCGTAGAAACTTCAAAACAGGCTCATTCGATTGGAAATTAAAGGGCTAGTGCCCTTTTTAATAGTCGAAAGTGATTGGAGTGCAACTAAACCCCCCCTCCGCTCATCCACCCCCATCATTTCCCTAAACACATCCAATCAAAATTTGAGATAGACATTTTGTTCACTGTAGTTGATTTCCAGATAGAAAAAATGTTTTTGAGGAGGACACTCCCCCAGAACCTTCAGGGCAAGGGTTTTAAGATATGCCCTGGGGGCATATAATGTTTTTATAGAAGGCGTTGTCGTAGAAACTTCAAAAAAGGCTCATTCGATTGGAAATTCAAAGGGATAGTGCCATTTTTAATAGTCGAAAGTGGATTGGAGGGCAACTACCCCCCCCCCACGCCCATCATGCCCCCAAACACATCCAATCAAAATTTTGAGATAGCCATTTTGTTCAGCGTAATTGATTTTCACATATAAAACATGTTTTTGAGGAGGACAATCCCCCACAACCCTCAGGGCAAGGGTTTTAAGTTATGCCCTGGGGGCATGTCAGGTTTTTATGGAAGGCGTTGTCATAGAAACTTCAAAAAAGGTTCATTCGATTGGAAATTCAAAGGGATAGTGCCCTTTTTAATAGTCAAAAGTGATTGGAGGGCAACTAGCACATCCCCCCCCCTACTCCCATCATTCCCCCAAACACGTCCAATCAAAATTTTGAGATAGCCATTTTGGTTCAGCGTAGTTGATTTCCAGATTGAAAATATATTTTTGAGGAGGACACTCCCCCACAACCCTCAGGGCAAGGGTTTTAAGTTATGCCCTGGGGACATATAAGGTTTTTATAGAAGGTTTTGTCGTAGAAACTTCAAAACAGGCTCATTCGATTGGAAATTAAAGGGCTAGTTCCCTTTTTAATAGTCAAAAGTGATTGAAGGGCAACTAGCCCCCCCCCCCCCACGCCCATAATTTCCCCAAACACATCCAATCAAACTTTTGAGATAGCCATTTTGTTCAGTGTAGTTGATTTCCAGATAGAAAATATATTTTTTAGGAGGACACTCCACCACAACCCTCAGGACAAGATTTTTAAGTTATGCCCTGGGGGCATATAAGGTTTTTATAGAAGGTGTTGTCGTAGAAAACTTCAAAAAAGGCTCATTCGATTGGAAATTCAAAGGGATAGTGCCATTTTTAATAGTCGAAAGTGGATTGGAGGGCAACTACCCCCCCCACGCCCATCATGCCCCCAAACACATCCAATCAAAATTTTGAGATAGCCATTTTGTTCAGCGTAATTGATTTTCACATATAAAACATGTTTTTGAGGAGGACAATCCCCCACAACCCTCAGGGCAAGGGTTTTAAGTTATGCCCTGGGGGCCATATCAGGTTTTTATGGAAGGCGTTTGTCATAGAAACTTCAAAAAGGTTCATTCGATTGGAAATTCAAAGGGATAGTGCCCTTTTTAATAGTCAAAAGTGATTGGAGGGCAACTAGCACATCCCCCCCCCCCCTACTCCCATCATTCCCCCAAACACGTCCAATCAAAATTTTGAGATAGCCATTTTGGTTCAGCGTAGTTGATTTCCAGATTGAAAATATATTTTTGAGGAGGACACTCCCCCACAACCCTCAGGGCAAGGGTTTTAAGTTATGCCCTGGGGACATATAAGGTTTTTATAGAAGGTTTTGTCGTAGAAACTTCAAAACAGGCTCATTCGATTGGAAATTAAAGGGCTAGTTCCCTTTTTAATAGTCAAAAGTGATTGAAGGGCAACTAGCCCCCCCCCACGCCCATAATTTCCCCAAACACATCCAATCAAACTTTTGAGATAGCCATTTTGTTCAGTGTAGTTGATTTCCAGATAGAAAATATATTTTTTAGGAGGACACTCCACCACAACCCTCAGGACAAGATTTTTAAGTTATGCCCTGGGGGCATATAAGGTTTTTATAGAAGGTGTTGTCGTAGAAACTTCAAAACAGGCACATTCAATTGGAAATTCAAAGGGCTAGTGCCCTTTTCAATAGTCGAAAGTGATTGGAGGGCAACTACCCCCCCCCCCCCACGCCCATCATGCCCCCAAACACATCCAATCAAAATTTTGAGATAGGCATTTTGTTCAGCGTAATTGATTTTCACATATAAAACATGTTTTTGAGGAGGACAATCCCCCACAACCCTCAGGACAAGGGTTTTAAGTTATGCCCTGGGGGCATATCAGGTTTTTATGGAAGGCGTTGTCATAGAAACTTCAAAAAAGGTTCATTCGATTGGAAATTCAAAGGGATAGTGCCCTTTTAATAGTCAAAAGTGATTGGAGGGCAACTAGCACATCCCCCCCCCCTACTCCCATCATTCCCCCAAACACATCCAATCAAAATTTTGAGATAGCCATTTTGGTTCAGCGTAGTTGATTTCCAGATTGAAAATATATTTTTGAGGAGGACACTCCCCCACAACCCTCAGGGCAAGGGTTTTAAGTTATGCCCTGGGGGCATATAAGGTTTTTATAGAAGGCTTTGTCGTAGAAACTTCAAAACAGGCTCATTCGATTGGAAATTAAAGGGCTAGTTCCCTTTTTAATAGTCAAAAGTGATTGGAGGGTAACTAGCCCCCCCCCCCACGCCCATAATTTCCCCAAACACATCCAATCAAACTTTTGAGATAGCCATTTTGTTCAGTGTAGTTGATTTCCAGATAGAAAATATATTTTTTAGGAGGACACTCCACCACAACCCTCAGGACAAGATTTTTAAGTTATGCCCTGGGGGCATATAAGGTTTTTATAGAAGGCGTTGTCGTAGAAACTTCAAAACAGGCACATTCAATTGGAAATTCAAAGGGCTAGTGCCCTTTTCAATAGTCGAAAGTGATTGGAGGGCAACTAGCCCCCCCCCCCCACGCCCATCATTCCCCCAAACACATCCAATAAAAATTTTGAGATAGCCATTTTGTTCAGCGTAGTTGATTTCCAGATAGAAAATATGTTTTTGAGGAGGACAATCCCCCACAACCCTCAGGTCAAGGGTTTTAAGTTATGCCCTGGGGGCATATAAGGTTTTTATAGAAGGCGGTATCGTAGAAACTTCAAAAAAGGCTCATTCGATTGGAAATTCCGAGGGCTAGTGCCCTTTTTAATAGTCGAAAGTGATTTGAGGGCAACTAAACCCCCTCTCTCGCCCACCTTTTCCCCAAACACATCCAATCAAAATTTTAAGTCAGCCATTTTATTAAACGTAGTTTTAAGTTCTGCAAATTAGGTCTTTGAGGATAACAACTCCTCCAAAGCCCTCAGGGCAAGGGTTGTAATTTACGGATTCTCCGAATCCTTCATATTATTTCTTATGGAAGGGATGCTCGTATAAACTTCAGAGAGGGCTCATTTGATTGAAAATTGAAATTAAATAAACAATCATAGCAAAAAACATACAACAAGTAATAATATAAATGAAAAAATAGATCTTAAAGCGAGTAATGCTTAGATTGAACATGAAAATCAAGCTTAAAACGAAAACAAATATTTTGCTATTAAAGTATAAATGAAACTTAAAACGAACAGAAACTAAATAAACAATCAATGCGAACAAACATACAATATATATTAATGTAAATGAATAAATAAATCTTAAAACGAGTGAAACTTAAATTGAACATGCAAATCATGTTTGAATCCAATAAAAATAACTAAAAACAAGAGTTTGGGTATCGTCTCACGGCAGAAGCCTAAAACCTACTGCGTCATTGGCGCTTTACTGAAAACGAATTATATTACAAATGTTTTCTTTTGTACTTAATATTGAAAATAAATATTAAAATTTCAGTAAAATTTTGAACTGATGAGCTTTAAGCAATTAATATCATTTTGCATCAAATATTCAGTTTAATTTAGTAGTTCTTTTCAAGATTGGTCAAGACAAATATAGTTGCACTACAAGCAAAATTTGGATGCTGCCCCCTTCTTCAACTGTAAAAACCTAAAGCCTTCTGCGTCACTAGTGCTTCACTGAAAACGAATTACTCGTATATTACGAATTTATTATTTTCCAGTTCTTACAGCATTGAAAATGAAAATAAAATTTACAGTGAAAAAAAATCTTGAACTGATGGATCTTTCAACAATTAATATCATTATATATCTAATATTCAATTTGATTTTGTTTATACTTTCCAAGACTGTTCAAGACTCATATAGTTTTGCCATTTTTTTAACTCTGCCATTTTTTGTAACTAATCGTGTTAGCTTGTTATGAAAACATTCTATGGCTTCTAGGCATTTCTATTTGAGCGGAAAACTGCACCTCAAACTTTGTGGAACATGCATTTTCTTGCATGAAACACCAACATCAGAGGCAACGCTTTAGCGTTGCCTATAGTAAAGGCCATACGGCTCCAATGGTTTATTATTATTATTTTTTTTTCCCACAGGCACTTCATACGGAAAAGGTCGTCGTAGAAACTTCAAAGGGGGCTCATTCGATTGGAAATCGGGAGTTCTAGTGCCATTTTTCATGGTCGAAAATGATTGGAGGGCAACTAGCCCCCCCCCCCCCACGCCCATCATTCCCCCAAACACATCCAATCTAGCCATTTTGTTCAGCGTAGTTGATTTCCACATAGGAAATATATTTTTGAGGAGGACACTCCCCCACAACCCTCAGGGCAAGGGTTTTAAGTTATGCCCTGGGGGCATATAAGGTTTTTATAGAAGGCGTTGTCGTAGAAACTTCAAAACAGGCTCAATCGATTGGAAATTAAAGGGCTAGTGCCCTTTTTCATATTCAAAAGTGATTGGAGTGTAAATAGCCCCCTCCCCCCCCACGCCCATCATTTCCCCAAACACATCAAATCAAAATTTTGAGATAGCCATTTTGTTCAGCGTAGTTAATTTCCAGATGGAAAATATATTTTTGAGGAGGATACTCCCCCAAAACCCTCAAGGCAAGGGTTTTAAGTTATGCCCTGGGGGCATATAAGGTTTTTATAGAAGGCTTTGTCGTAGAAATTTCAAAACAGGCTCATTCGATTGGAAATTAAAGAGCTAGTACCCTTTTTAATAGTCGAAAGTGATTGGAGGGAAAATAGCCCCCCCCCCCGCACCCATTATTCCCCCAAACACATCCAATCAAAATTTTGAGATAGCAATTTTGTTCAGCGTAGTTGATTTCCAGATAGAACATATATTTTGAAGAGGAAACTAAACCCACAACCCTCAGGGCAAGGGTTTTAAGTTATGCCCTGGGGGCATATAAGGTTTTTATAGAAGGCTTTGTCGTAGAAACTTCAAAACAGGCTCATTCGATTGGAACTTAAATTAATAGTTATTTTTATTTGATTCAAACTTGATTCGCATATTCAATTTAAGTTTCACTCGTTTTAAGATCTATTTATTCATTTACATTAATATATATTGTACGTTTGTTCACATTGATTGTTATTTAATTTCTGTTCGTTATAAGTTTCATTTATACTTTAATAGCAAAATATTCGTTTTCGTTTTAAGCTTGATTTTCATATTCAATCTAAGCATTACTCGCTTTAAGATCTTTTTATTCATTTATATTATTACTTGTTGTATGTTTTTGCGATGATTGTTTATTTAATTTCTGTTCGTTTTGGGTTTCATTTATTCTTTAATAGTAATTTCTGGTCGTTTTGAGTTTGAATTTTAACAGGTATTTGTATCTCCTGAGCTTAAGTTTAAAATGGCCTTTACTTTTCTTTGAAAAACTTGTTTATCGGAAAGTTTTTTTAATTAATATAATAAAATGTCAAGTTTCGGAGTGTTCCACAACTCGCAAGCAAGTGCCATTGGTATTTTTGAATCCGTATGGTCAATTTAGGGGGTGGAGGGTAGGCTAATTCTCGTAGCAGCCCCATTCTATCGTGGTATGGTTAACATTTTCAACACCTGGCGTTCGGACTATCATATAATCTACCAAGCATACAACTACCCCAAATCAGCATCAATAAATAAATGAAACCCAAAACGAACAAAAATTAAAGTAAATATTAGAGTCAAACTCGAAACGAGCATAAATTAATGTGAGTAGGGTTCAAAACCCCTATGCTTTCTAAAAGCCAGAATATAATTTGTACTTTACTGAAAAAAAAATCAAATGAGTTTACTGAAAAAAAATGTGCATTGTCAATTTAATATACACATGCTGATATTTATTCCCTAAAATCTTAACTAATTTTTGATTTTTTAAAGTTACAAAAGTGAAAATATTTCAAAGAATTGTTCAAGGAGGCACACTTGTGCCTCTATAAAGAGGCGACCCACCACAATGTTAAGCGATTTCAGGTCCTAGAGGTCGCAGAGAGACGGCGGTAATCGCATTTGTAGCCCAAGCTCAAACTAAGAAACTTGCAAAATTTCATCCTCCTCCGACTTTATCTTCATGGGGTAAACTGGGCCGGAAGTTTGGACCCTCCCACCACAGCCCCCCTTTAACGTTGTCCGATTGGGCTGAAATTTAGAGGTTAAGCTTTCCTAGGGCCCGGGAGCTTATCCTCGAAATTTCAGCTCAATCCAATCACTCCTTCCCTGTTTTCAAAAAACCAAATATAGCCACTTAAAATTCATCATTTCTTTTTTTTTCTTAGCCACGTCTACAGGCCACAGTTGGCAACGGATCCGGTTGAATGAGGACTCATTCGAAGCAGAATTCGACCTGTTAGGGCCTTTTGATATTTTCAGACCGAAAAAATTATCCCCCGAATTTACATTTACGAAAAACCTTAGTTTTTTTCAAATAATACAGATAAACAGGTTAGACATGCTTTGTTATGAAAATATCTGCGCGTCAATTTTCATAACAAAGCATGTCTAACCTGTTTATGTGTATTATTTGAAAAAAACTACGTTTTCTAAAGAGTTAAAGAGGCTGAGTTACAAGGTCAACCCTTAAAACGTACAGGGATTAGGAGGCACAGTTGGGGGGGGGGCTGTTAAAGAGGCTGAGTCACAAGTTTGAACCTTAAAACGTACAGGGATTAGGAGGCACCCTGTACGACGTGATTTGAGTATTCAGGAATTAAAAGCCTTAACACAAGAATGTTCAAGAGCGGGGGGTTTGGGGGGCGGCAGCCCCCAACTTCAACTCCTGACACGATCAGCTAACAGTTAGTCAAGCAATAATAAGTAATAAACTGTACAAAAACGTGCAGAAATTATTTGAAAAAAACTACGTTTTCTAAAGAGTTAAAGAGGCTGAGTTACAAGGTCGAACCTTAAAACGTACAGGGATTAGGAGGCACAGTTGGGGGGCTGCCGCCCCCAAACCCCCCGCTTTCGCAGCCTTTAAATAATAAAAAAAAGTTTTTTAAACTGAAAGTAAGGAGCGACATTAAATCTTAAAACGAACAGAAATTATTCCGTATATGAAAGAGGCTGTGCCCTCCTCCACGCCTCGCTCTTTACGCTAAAGTTTTTATTGTTTAAAAAAAGAGTTGTGAGAAAGTCAAACTTTAGCGTAAAGAGCGAGGCGTGGAGGAGGGCACAGCCTCTTTCATATACGGAATAATTTCTGTTCGTTTTAAGATTTAATGTCGCTCCTTACTTTCAGTTTAAAAAACTTTTTTTTATTATTTAAAGGCTGCGAAAGCGGGGGGTTTGGGGGGCGGCAGCCCCCCAACTGTGCCTCCTAATCCCTGTACGTTTTAAGGTTCGACCTTGTAACTCAGCCTCTTTAACTCTTTAGAAAACGTAGTTTTTTTCAAATAATTTCAGTAAAGCGCCAATGACGCAGTAGGTTTTAGGCTTCTGCAGTGACCCGATACCCAAACTCTTGTTTTTAGTTATTTTTATTCGATTCAAACTTGATTTGTATATTCAGTTTAAGTTTCACTCGTTTTAAGATCTATTTATTCATTTACATTAATATATATTGTACGTTTGTTCGCATTGATCGTTATTTAATTTCTGTTCGTTTTAAGTTTCATTTATACTTTAGTAGCAAATATTCGTTTTCGTTTTAAGCTTGATTTTCATATTCAATCTAAGCATTACTCGCTTTAAGATCTTTTTATTCATTTATATTATTACTTGTTGTATGTTTTTTGCGATGATTGTTTATTTAATTTCTGTTCGTTTTGGGTTTCATTTATCCTTTAATAGTAATTTCTGGTCGTTTTGAGTTTGAATTTTAACATTTATTTGTACCTCCTGACCTTAAGTTTAAAATGGCCTTTACTTTTCTTTGAAAAACTTATTTTCGGAAAGTTTTTTTAATTAATATAATAAAATGTCAAGTTTTGGAGTGTTCCACCACTCGCAAGCAAGTGCCATTGGTATTTTTGAATCCGTATGGTCATTGTAGGGGTTGGAGGGTAGGCTTATTCTCATAGCAGCCCCATTCCGTCGTGGTATGGTTCACATTTTCAACACCTTGCGTCCGGACTATCATATAATCTACCAAGCATACAACTACCCCAAATCAGTATCAATAAATAAATAAAACCCAAAACGAACAAAAATTAAAATAAATATTAGAGTCAAACTCAAAACGAGCATAAATTAATGTGAGTAGGGTTCAAAACCCCTATGCTTTCTAAAAGACCAGAATATAATTTGTACTTTACTGACAAAAAAAATTCAAATGAGTTTACTGAAAAAAAATTTGCATTGTCAATTTAATATACATATGCTGATATTTATTCCCTAAAATCTTAATTAACTTTTGATTTTTTAAAGATACAAAAGTGAAAATATTTCAAATAATTGTTTTCAGTAAAGCGCCAATGACGCAGTAGGTTTTAGGCTTCTGCAGTGAGACGATACCCAAACTCTTGTTTATAGTTATTTTTATTCGATTCAAACTTGATTTGTATATTCAATTTAAGTTTCACTCGTTTTAAGATTTATTTATTCATTTACATTAATATATATTGTACGTTTGTTCGCATTGATTGTTATTTAATTTCTGTTCGTTTTAAGTTTCATTTATACTTTAATAGCAAAATGTTCGTTTTCGTTTTAAACTTGATTTTCATATTCAATCTAAGAATTACTCGCTTTAAGATCTTTTTATTCATTTATATTATTACTTGTTGTATGTTTTTTGCGATGATTGTTTATTTAATTTCTGTTCGTTTTGGGTTTCATTTATTCTTTAATAGTAATTTCTGGTCGTTTTGAGTTTGAATTTTAACAGGTATTTGTATCTCCTGACCTTAAGTTTAAAATGGCCTTTACTTTTCTTTGAAAAACTTATTCTTCGGAAGCTTTTTTTAATTAATATAATAAAATGTCAAGTTTCGGAGTGTTCCACCACTCGCAAGCAAGTGCCATTGGTGTTTTTGAATCCGTATGGTCAATGTAGGGGGTGGAGGGTAGGCTTATTCTCGTAGCAGCCCCATTCCGTCGTGGTATGGTTCACATTTTCAACACCTGGCGTCCGGACTATCATATAATCTACCAAGCATACAACTACCCCAAATCAGTATTAATAAATAAATGAAACCCAAAACGAACAAAAATTAAAATAAATATTAGAGTCAAACTCAAAACGAGCATAAATTAATGTGAGTAGGGCTCAAAACCCCTATGCTTTCTAAAAGCCAGAATATAATTTGTACTTTACTGAAAAAAAAAATTCAAATGAGTTTACTGAAAAAAAAATTTGCATTGTCAATTTAATATACATATGCTGATATTTATTCCCTAAAATCTTAATTAATTTTTGACTTCTTAAAGTTACAAAAGTGAAAATATTTCAAAGCATTGTTTTCAGTAAAGTGCCAATGACGCAGTAGGTTTTAGGCTTCTGCAGTGAGACGATACCCAAACTCTTGTTTGTAGTTATTTTTATTCGATTCAAACTTGATTTGCATATTCAATTTAAGTTTCACTCGTTTTAAGATTTATTTATTCATTTACATTAATATATATTGTATGTTTGTTCGCATTGATTGTTTATTTAATTTCTGTTCGTTTTAAGTTTTATTTATACTTTAATAGCAAAATATTTGTTTTCGTTTTAAGCTTGATTTTCATATTCAATCTAAGCATTACTCGCTTTAAGATCTATTTATTCATTTATATTATTACTTGTTGTATGTTTTTTGCTAAGATTGTTAATTTAATTTCTTTTCGTTTTGGGTTTCATTTATTCTTTAATAGTAATTTCTGGTCTTTTTGAGTTTGAATTTTAACAGGTATTTGTCTCTCCTGAGCTTAAGTTTAAAAGGGCCTATACTTTTCTTTGAAAAACTTATTTTTCGGAAAGTTTTTTTTTAATTAATTATTAGTAAGGATGGTGGGAGCATTGAAGATGTTAAAAGGCTATCGGTGTTTTTTTTTTCACAGTTGAAGAAAGTATGGAAGAATGGAATATTATGTCGGCGAACCAAGATTCGAATATTGGAAGCTACGGTGATAACAATGGTCAAACATGGGTCTGAAGCATGGGACAAAGATCTTGTTTGTGTGAAATATTTTTGCTGCCTGAGCCAAACCATCCGTTCATATGACTGACGCAAAACAGATGGCATTGACAAAGTCAAAGAAGACTTCATTTTTGTTAGGCCATTGAGCTAGTACCTTTACTTTACTATCATGCAAAATTTGGCAAGTCATCAGCCTGCACAAGAACCATACTAGGGCATGCAAGTAATCAAAAGTTTGCCTTCTTGAGTCCATCTGATATTCACTGAAATTACTTTTTTCAACAAAAAAAAAAAAAAAATTTCTCGGATACAAATCGTTATTATAATTTCCCCGTTATTTGAAGTATGGTGTTACCTTATACGTATTTACAATAACAAAATTGAAATAATATAATTTTAAGGGCTTTCTCCACCTTAAGCTATTTATAGGCCCAGGTCAGTAATTTAAACCCCCCTAAAATTATCACTTAAAACCACTCCAAAAATACCTTGAAAGTTGAACTTAATATCCTCAATCGTTCCTTAGATATGCTGATATTTCCTTTTCACAGCCAGTAAACCAACAGTGGGTTTGGGTTTTTCTGCATTCCTCTCAACATTTATTTAAAGTTTCACCTTAACGCCCTAAGTCTCTTTATAGAGCCAAGATCAAACATGCCTTCTTTTCCATTAGAAATCCTTTACATGTTAACAATGAATATCTTACAGCCTTCAACCAAGGGATCGGAGACGGCTTTCAGTCCCTGGAGTATAGCTATTTGACCTTTGTACCATTTTAAACAAAATGACTATCTCAAAACTTTGATCAGATGTTTCTAAGGAAAAATGGCACATGGCTGGCTGCCCTCCAATCACTTCTTGCTCTTAGAAAGGGAACTAGAACTTTTAGTTTCAAATTAAATGAGCCTTCTCAGAAGTTTATTTGACCACCCCTTTGAATAAGATCTTATATGTTAACAAAGGGCAACTAACATAACTTACCATCCTTGCCTCGGGAGATGTGATGGTTTTTTCAATCTCAGAGGCGTAGTTAAATGAATTTTGGACTATCTAACAAACTGGCTATCAAATGGAGGGCAGAAGGCTGGTTTCCCTCCGATTACCTTACACTCTGTTTTGACGCTCGAACTTCATATTTTCAATCGAATTAGCCCCCTCCAAAGTTTGTACGACCATCCCCTCCATATGAGATACCTCAGGAAAAAAAAAATAACAATTGAAATTGAAGCCGTATGGTTCTTTTTTTGGGGCAACACTATAGCGTTGCCTATGACTTAGTATGTCGCGAAGCGGCAAAATTATTTGGAATAGAGGATACAAAGTTTCCTTTTTGTAAACTTTTTCTTACTTCATAAAACACCTCACAGTCTCCTGCATTAACAAAAGATTGGAAATTCTTGAATATATGACAGCCCAAATTAGTTTTAATTTGTTTCGAATTTTGTATACTAAAAACTGGGCAAAAATATCTTCAAACGATATTTTTTTTTATTTTTACGCAGATAAAAATTTTAGCTCAGATCAACTATTATAAGTTAATTGTATTTTTAAGAGCCCATGAGTGAACTCCTGCAACCAAGACCATATCTCTTTCGCCCCGGAGCCCGTCAAATGACGGGTGGCTAATTTTTGCTCAACAGATGCTATCTAGTGTGAAAAATAGTAACTAAAACCATGCTCATTGTATTCTTGAGATATCTACCAATCTATTGATGCATCACACATGTTGTTCGGAACATTGCAGTGGACGAAAATTTAATTAGAAAAAAAGTGGGAAAAATTCTGTTAGAGGTGGGTAATTTCTAGTTAGAAATTCAAGTAGGTATATCATTCATTTGTCTACTTTTGTAATATCATTTAAAACTAGATAGCCGAAACTAATCAATGAGAGTTCTATTTAGTGACTAACGCCATCTAGTGGGCTGTCAGAATTTTCACAAGTCAGTGTACGTCAAATGACAAGACTGGGACTCTCAGACTGAGGGGCTTACTCTTGTCGTTCTACAAGTATATTCCGCTTGTTTTTGAGACTATGGCTGAAAAGACCGACTTGTACCATATGAAGGAACGCGGTAAAACTATAGCAGTCAGAGGCAAAAGTCTAGCCCAAGAGATACGCCAAACGGTTGGGATCTCAATCCTTATGGGATCCCTGATTCTTTCGCAGATACGACTTTACTGGAACAAAAAGTACTTTCTTCCCATAGTCGCAAGAACACTTCCAGCAGATCGATACCATAAATTACGGAATCATCTCCACTTTGCGTTGAAGAGGACAGGAACGAAAATGATGCGTTATGGAAAGTCAGGCCTGTGTTCTTCCTTCTTAGAGCGCGGTGTTTGGACCTTGAAAGGGAGAAAACCCTATGTATAGACGAGCAGATTATCCCCTTCTGGCCAGAAGGGGATGAAGCAGTACATAAAGTCAAAGACAAGACTGTGGGGGCTGAAAAACTTAGTTCTCTGTGGTTCTTCTGGTATCATGTATGACTTAGAAGTTTATCAGGGAAAGAGTACCCCTATTATTGTTATCAGGGAGGAGCACAGAGAAACAGCTGGAGGTTTTGGAGGAGCTATTGTTCTTAGTCTGCTGGAGAAAATTGACAAGCATGTCTATCACAAAGTATATTTCGACAAATACTTTACAACATTACCATTGCTTGAAAAGTCGACAGCAGATGGCTTCTTCGCAGCAGGAACTATCAGAAAGGGCAGGATAGCAAAAGCAAAGCTTGCGGATGAGAAGGATCTTAGGAAGAAAGGACGATGGTCGTGGAACGAAGTTAGCGACATTGAAAAGGGACTCGTCCTTGTGCGTTGGTTTGACAACAGCGCAGTAAACATGGCGTCGAATTATTGGGGTGCGGGTGCAGGTGGAGTAGTCAAAAAATGAAGTAACGAGAAGAAAGAGAAGGTTGTTGTGAAAAGACCTGACATTATTGGTCACTATAACCGCAAAATGGGAGGAGTAGACAAGCTGGATCATCTCGTCACCTTGTATCGAATTGGAACGAAGACAAAAAAATGGACCTTTGTCACTTTTCGAGTTCTGGAACGAAATTGCAGAAGCACTGCTGAAGTATGAATATGAGGAGCAGATCTCTAAGCGAAGAGCTGGTCATCCTCACCAGCAACAAGATGCTGAGAATTATCCGGCTCCTTCGCCGTCCCGACCTACTGCGCTATCAACTTAGACGATCGAAAGCATCCGGTATGACCAAGTAAATCACTTCCCTGTGCATTTAGAAGGTCGGGAAGCCCAGTGCCGCTGTTAAAAGTGCTCAAAAGGAAAAAAGAGGTTTCATGGATTCGTTGTGAGAAATTTGAGGTTGCGTTGTGTCTGAACAAAGACAGGAATTGCTTCAAGATGTACCATGTTCACTGAGTTTGAAACTTGACTTTGTGTATATGTTTTGTGCCTTTTTATATTTTTCGTATAAACGAAGTTGTCTTGCTGGTATACCCTTCTAGTCCCATTACTGTCATTTGACAGGGATCGAGATTTCTAAGAATATGTACCCCGACGGTTTCTAACACAGCCAAATAAGTTTTCTAGGGTCGAAATGAGCCCTATACTAGAAAATCAGAATTTTCCTTTGCAGGAAAAATATTCAGGACTGAAAGGGATATTTTGCTTATTTTTCAACTTTGGTGAATAAAGTGAAAAATAAAATTGGTCAAACCTTTGCAAAAGAAGTAAATTTGATAAGCGATTAACTTATTTAAGGACATAAACAGATTTTACTTTCTTAATGTAAATTTAGCCGATTTGGCGAAACTATGGCAATGCGAAGTTAACAAATTTTGCATTTCACCACGCCCGTTCAAGAAAACTTGCTTGGATTTCAGAAAGAATAGAGGAATAAAATCAAATTTCCATGCTGAATTCAACCAAATCCTCACCTTTTTTCGAACTTGTGTTACGATTTTAGATTTTGATTTACAAATACTGTAAAAAGTATGTTGATCTTACAGATTTTTGAGTGTTGCACCTTGTGTCACGTTTTCTTCGAATTTACGCGGGGTATTTGTGGAGCGTGCGCTTTGTGGAAGGCTTTGAGCGTCTGTTTATTCGGATTTGAAGGATATGTCACTCGGGGTGTTTACAACAGATTTAAAACTCCTCCCTAACACAAAAAATCTGCGTCAGCCGTTGGACGGCACCCTTCAGAAAAATCGACACCACACCACTGTGCACAGCCACTTCCCCTACAAATCAGCTATTCCCCTACAAATCAGCTACAAAACAATATCTAGTCAAGAGCTAGTTAACTGTATCACGAAGATTAAACACCATAAGTGAAAGAGGAAAAAGAAACAGAATATTCTTCTACTTAAAATGCCGAGCCTGCCGGAGTCCACAATCTCTTTTTACTTCACAACGATTTTCAATCTGCAGTTAAGAATGAACCAGGAATAAGTCTTGCTATTATCTGTGCGATCAAATCGAAAATATTATGAGGGCGTAGGAAAGTGAAGATACTACTGTATAGTCGTCTCCCAGTGTTAGCTGGTTGGATTGAGAGCAGCCATTCGTGGATGTCAGGCTGGAGGATTACATTATTAAATATCTTCTTAACATTGACTACTTCTTGCTAAAGGAATTGACATTCTAAAATCAAGCGGCCTAGGATCCTGGAATTGAGTTGCAAAATCTGCAGTAAGGATCGGCTCATTTACGACGAGTAAACTCCTCTTTTCTCAGGATCAAAGCCGGGCTTTTGATTCAATATGAAAAACATTATCTGCCCTTGACGAAAACAAGGATGGGAACGGCATTTGTTTCTTTTTTTGAAGGAACTCTTCTTTAAGCATCTCTCTGAAGTTCTGGAGCTTTAAACTTCGGTTGATCGGATTATTCAAGAAGCTACTGACGAACTGGTCTGCTACCTCATGATATTAGGAACCTTGGGATGCGCTGGAACTTGATATCAATAAGGCTATTTTGAACGCTGATTAATTGTTCCCTTATTGTCCTCAGGTCAATTGAAGTATCTATGGCACTTCAATTGACATCATCAATGAGAAGAAGGGCACCTTTGGAGCCAGACAGCAATAATACTTTGTTAGAAGCCGGCAGATTAATATTAACAACCTTTAAGGCCTCTTTTATGCCTGACAGCCCAGCAGTGAGGATAAAAGCATTATGAGGAAGTCTGGTTATAAATTTAATGAATCACTGAAGGTAACAGATGCAGAGGCACATACCTTTTACCTTTTACCATTTACCATGATACCTTTTACAAACCATTAGTATATATTTGGAGAAACTCTGTATACAGAAGGATAATTTTTACATGAAAAAGTGCCTGAATTTGGATTGGCATGTAATTTGTCTTTTGCAAAGATATTAACTGTATTGACACAGTTAATATCCGGGAAATGCAGAGCCATTTACCATTCTGGAGGGAAATGAAAATAACTAAAACAGGATGAGTCATATTTCAAAGACGGAACAAGTTTGCTACATTTTCCTATGACTTTATGGATGCTACACTTTGTGAGAGACAATCTTTGGCAAAAGTAAGCTTTTAAATAACATACGTGTCTTTTCGCTTGTATCTATAATGGATAAATAATTCAATTATGGATAGATAATCTTTTTATACATAATTTTTTTGCAGAGTTAATTTGATTTTGCTAAGTCAGTCTCGGATCCAGACATACCGCTAGAAATTGGGGTATTATAACATATTCAATTTCCACATTGTTAAGGATTTGTCTAAGTGGCATTATGGATTTTTGGTTGTGGAACGAACTTACTTAAAACTATTATTAAAAGGAGGCTGAGTGTGGACCCCTGTGGAACCCCAATATGCGAAACTAATATACTAGATAGCACCCACACCACGCGCTGAAACTTTCGACTTAATACCGTAAGTAATTCCTGGGATATGGCTTATGCGTTCGTTCGACAAGCTGTATGCGTATAGTGTGTTAATTCAACACTGTCTCATTATTCCCTGAAACTCTCCCTTAGATTTAGTAACAGTAGTAATAGTATTAGCAGTAACAGCAGTAGCAGAAGATGAAGTAGTAGTAACCTTAGCTTAAGTAGCACTAGTAATATTAGCAGCAGCAGTAGTAGTAGCATGCCAATATTGCTTTTTGAGTAGTTCAACGTCCCTCACAAAAAGCCCTATAAGTTTCAAATTCATATTCCAGGCGTTCCTAAGATATTGCTGGTAGCTCTTGGTTCGAATTAGGTCAACTTGCCCCTCAATATCCTGCTGAAATTTTCACTTATATAACCTTAATCTAAGATGTAATTATGTAAAAAAAAACAAGTTTAATTTTTTTTTAACTGAAAGTAAGGAGCGACATTAAAACTTAAAACGAACAGAAATTATTCTGTATACGAAAGAGGCTGTCCAATCCTCAATGCTTCGCTCTTTACGCTAAAATTTTTATTGTTTTAAAAAGTAGAGTTGTGACAAGGAATCAAACTTTAGAGTAAAGAGCGAGGCGTTAAGGAGGGGATAATCTCTTTCATATGCGGAATAATTTCTGTTCGATTCAAATGTTAATGTCGCTTTTTACTGTTAGTTAAAAAAACACATATTTTTTAAAAATTTAATTTCTTAACGTTTTTAAACTAATGCAGGTTCGAATTTGGCTCACCGTACATGGAAACTTAAAAAAATTTGCAAATTAGTTTTGGCAGATTTATTCCGTAGGTGAAGGGTCGACCCCCCCCCTCAATACCTTGCTCTTTATGCTAAAGCTGTTAGAACTTTAAAAAAAGCTTCCTATTCTAGTTAAACGGCCCCGTGTATCAGTACCCGCTCTTAAAAAAAATGGGACAAATAGTCAAAGTTCAGCGTAAAAAGCAAGGTGTTGAGAAGGGGACAACCCTTCAAATAAGGAATAATTTATGTTCATTTTTCAAATAATGCCGGCAAATCTTGCTCAACCTCTATGAAATATACCCCTCCCCCTCACGGAAACCTCCTCCATGGAAATTTCATCCAGCGTAAAGTGCACCCCGCCCCCGTCAAATTCCATTCAGACAGTTCCGTCATCACTGGGAATCCCTCTTCCTTTAAAATTGCTTACGGAAGATTCCACCTGAATAATTTTCCTTAGCATTCTTTCATTTGAATAAAACTTTAATCTCTAATCTCTAATCGGTTTCTCGATCACTCCAGAAATGCTCCCTTCCGCAAGGAAGTTAAACCAGGACTCAAGGCTTGAAGTTATGACGCAAGGGCTGTTTCGATTATTTTTTTTTTTACGATTGGATCTGAATGTTAGTTTCTTTTACATTGGTTTTTTCTTCATTTGTTTTTTTGAGGACGGCCCTCAGATATAGGGTCGAAATGTTCATTTAAAGTTGCGGTCCACTGTCTTATATAACAAATTTCCCTATTGTTCTGCATATTGTTTAACACCCCCCCCCCCCCGAAGAATGTCTGTATACCTCCCAATAACAAATACTACACGTAAACAATGGGCAAATTTAATAACTTACAGGCCCCTTCCCATGGACCGTGGGGGTCATTTTAACCTAAAGACATAGTTATTTGATTTCAACTATACTGAACAAAACGGTTATATCAAAAGTTTGATCGGACAACTTTGAGGAAAAAATGGACGTGGGAGGGGGCTCAATTACCCTCCAGTCTTTTTGGTCACTTAAAAAGGGCACTAGAACTTTTAATTTCCATACGAATGCGCCCTCTCCTGATCCTCTATGACCATTATTTCAATGCGATACCCCTTGGGACAAAAACAACAACAAATAAACACGCATCAGTGATCTGTCTTCTGGAGAATATAGAAAAATTCCAGATTTTGCAAACGAACTGCAAGGAAGGAGCAACTCGGCCCAATAGTAACCAAAATTCTAATAAAAAAGACGTTTGATAGCAATTGATACCTCAAAAGAAGTAGTTTTTTACGCTGATTCCAAATATATAAAATTTATCAAGTTTAATGTTACCGATCAAACGCTACGAGCCAGAGAAAATTCACCTGGTTTTCGAAAAAGGAGTAGAAACATCCTCCCAAAATCACGAGATCTTATTGAAAATCAGATCATCGGACTCAGCATATCAGAGAACCATATTGTAGGAGTTTCAAGCTCTAATCTACAAAAGTGCAGAATTTTGTATTTTTGCCAGAATAAAGATGCGTCTTTATTGTATTTTTCAGGTATCGATCGTATCGAACCAATGGTACTAGATGATCGGGAGAGGGCCCAATTGAACGAAAATAAAGTTTTATGGCCCTTTTCAAATTAGCTAAGGGATTGAAGGGCAACTATTCCCCTCCAACGCCTTTCTTTCACCAAAGACATTTGGATCAAAAGTTTGAGACAGCCATTTGATTAGGCATAGTTTAACTATCCAGTAATTTTGCGCTTAGATTTGACATGCCCCCCACAGTCCTCAGGGAAAGGGCTGTAAGTTACGCAATTTGCCCATTGTTCACATGCAGTCTGGTATTTATTACTGGGAAACATACGGGTTTTTTTCTAGGGCGGATTTTATGCGAGGGACATTTTCCGTAAAGATGTGATTCCAGAGGAAATTTTACACGGCGAAACAGACTTCCTAGAATGATAGGAAAAACGGTCAGAAATCAAATACAAAAAGCGCTGTTTCCAACTAAAAGGAAGAAGCAACACTATAACTTTAAGAAAATTAGAATTTATTACGTATACTAGTGGGCTGCCCAGGGTTGACACCAGATGAAAAAAAACATCCTTGGCAAACATATTGCCAAAGGGATCAAAATTTTGCCTTTCAACGAATAAGTCCTCTTTACGTAAAAACACACACATGCGGTTAATTTTTTCTCCCACATGATGCAAGCACAGTAAAGGTAATATACAGTAGCAAAAAGTCCTATGCTCCCCATTAAAACTTTTTGACACAGATCAAAAACAACACAAGATTCACGACCCCACCTTCGCGGATGCGCAATGAAAAATGTTTCTGATGGGAAACCAAGTAGCAACTGAAACTATGGCTCTGACGTATATGCTCATAGTCTAATTTTACGCGCTATGAAATGTGTGCCATGTTTGGAAAAAGATTTCGCTACTGGTATATGCTTACACTGTGGATGCAAGATTCTGCGTCGTGCGGGATACCAGGTGCGTGGAGTTTTTCAACAAATCTGTTGTCGTCATCGTCGCAAGTTCAGATTTGACCAGGAAACATGACTTTTGAAGACCGAAGCACATTCATTATTTCGGCACCGCATGTGTGTGACCCAAGAGTGGCCACTGGGCCATAAAAAACGATTCTGCTCTTCCTTCTCGGTGCTGATTGACTGAGGCACTGCTCACTGCCTTAAGAGTTTTTAAACTTTCGAAAGCTCAACTAAGTTTAACTTGTTTCCTTATAAACCGTTCGTTTCTCTTCCGTTAGTCCTCCGATTTCATTGGACAATAAACTGAGCTCAGAGCTCAGTTTAACTTCCTCCTTTAGCCCTTTTTCTCTAGATCAGAATAGGAAATCCGCTTAAAATTCATCAAACCGCTATAAGGCGTTTTTATGCTCGATTTCTCTTAGAGATATTGAGCTAAGCTAAGAAAAACAAATTCTCTACAGTCGTTATTCAATTCCAAGGGATCATAAGATTTTTTTATATGAACAGCAAATAGCAATAAAAGGCACTAGTTAGTGTAGACTGGTTTAAACACTGAACGACTTAAGACTCGAAACAAAACAAAAAAAAATTAAAATTCACCACAGTCTAATCAAAAAGTATTTCTCTTTTGGTCCCCATTTATGTTCACTTCCAGCACTGGGCACGCCTAATTGGCGAATCATGGATATTCAACTCTGGCAGAAGTGGTTCTAGAAGGACAGAGGGGACACTTGCCCCGGACGCAGTAACTGTAGGGGGGGGCAAAATTTCAAATAAATAAACTAACGGTTATTATCATTTTGTAATTTTTGAAACTTAATTCTTATTAAAGTAGAGTAAAGAATGCAGTTGGCAGCAAGTATAAGCAAATTTGATCCGAAAATTTTATCTTTTCCATATTTTTCATCACCGTTCCTTGAAAATAAAAAGCAAATAGACGAAAATTATTTGTTTTTAATGTTGTTATTATTAATTGTGCAATAAGGAGATGTAGTGGTCTCCACAAATGTAAAAGTTACCTTTTAAATATTATTAGTGATTACAGTGGTTGTGGACAGTAATGAATGGTCGCTTAGTAAACTTAAATTAATATAAACGATTCTCAGATCGACTATGGTGAAGGAGCAACTAAAGCATTTGGCGTTAATGAGCATAGAACGCAAAAAATTATAAGCAGTCGTTTGGGACGAGACAATTGATAATTTTGCAGAAGCTAAAGTAAGAAAATTGCGATTTAAAAAAATGGAATTTTCATAAATGACAGTTTTGTTAATATTTGTCTTGACAATTTTTAGAAGACAGAGGGAGGGGGGAGCACTAATCGAAATTTTGCCCCGGGCGCAAGAGAGGCAAGAACCACCACTGAACACGTGTTGGGCCGGGACATCCTGATTCACTTTCATGATTGCTAAACCGTCTCAGGATCCGACGTGTTTCTCAGTGCTGCTTTATTCAACCTCAGAAGCGAAAATCGTCTTTTCAGGAATGTGACAGAGACATGAAAGTTTGCAAGAAGTTTGGAAGTGCACTCACCCGGCGGGGTTGTCCCTAACATCTGTGTACTTGCCAAGCTGGCACCAAAATGCCCCTAGTTCTTTTTCCGTCAAATTGCCCAGTGAACTGAGGATAACCCAAAATCTCACCAACCTCTGAGTACCGTGACTCACTGCTACCTTTGGATCGCCCCAGTAAAATCAAAAGTTCAGTCACCAGAATCGATTCTTCTGATGAATTCTGCACACAATCTGATAAAAAAAACAAAAAAACATGGCACACTTGTTTGACGGATGTCAATTTCCGTTTGAAATCAGTCTCTTCACTAATTTCATCACAGAGCGCATGTATTCAACTATAATTTCCTATTGTGTTTCACACTTTCTTGAAAATCAAGCGAATTCTAACACTTGCTGGAATTCCAAGTTTAGCTCGTTCGCTACCCGAAATATATCCCCCAAAAAGAGAAGCAAGCTTAGTTTAAAAGTTCCAAATCCCTCATGTATACTCGTAGTGAGATTACTATAAGTGGGCATGCTTTAGAAATAAATTTTCAGAGCCCTCCTTGTTCTAGCAGCCTTTTGACTACTTACTCCATTGCCAACCAGCCTGTCCAAGAAGTATAGAGAATAAAGTGCTCTTATCGAATTTCTAGCACTCGAAAATTTAATTTTTCTTTTGTGGCTATAAGCAACAAAATTGTAAACTCCCCAGACATCGCATGCAGTGGCTGAACCCAGAAGGAATGAATGGTAAATAACCAAAAACAGCGAACGATGGCAGTGAAGGAGTTTTTAGGAGTGAAGCCAAACCTGCTTGCTTGAGCTATCTAAAGCAAAACTAAGGAGGTTGGCAAAGGAATATCTCGATCCCACAGATCCTTCAAGATAAGGTTTTTTTCAACCCTAGGGTTGAATTGTTATCCTTCAGTCTATCGTCATATTTGAAAAAATGAATGGTAAAGAGCTAGAATTACGGCTCTTTAGAAGAAGATATGCTAGAACAAAAAAAAATTCCTAAGTTCTCATTTTTATGGTTTTGTTCACACTTTTGAGAATTTATCCAAAATCTCCTTTCATACTGCTGCTACTTCTAACTCACTGCAGCACACAGCTACGGACGTTCCTACTCCATTCAAAGTCCCCATTTTTACACCATCCAGGAAGTTCCCATTTCCTTTAAATATTAAATAAAAAAACAAGCTTTTTAAACTGAAAGTAAGGAGCGACATTAAAACTTAAAACGAACAGAAATTATTCCTTATTGAAAGGGGCTGTCCCCTCCTCAACGCCTCGCTCTTTACGCTAAAGTTTTTTATTGTTTAAAAAAAACAAGAGTTGTGAGAAAGTCAAACTTTAGCGTAAAGAGCGAGGCGTTGAGGAGGGGACAGCCCCTTTCATATACGAAATAATTTCTGTTCGTTTTAATGTCGCTCCTTACTTTCAGTTCAAAAAACTTGTTTTTTACTTAATTTCTGATCGTTTGTTAGTTAATGCAGCTTTTATTTTGGCTCACCGTCATTGAATAAGTAAACAAAATTTGCATAAAAATTTTACTTTTCTTTTGCTAAATGGCTGTCTCTAAATTTGGTTCTGACGTAATTTAAAAATTAACTTACGTAACGAACTTCTATATTCGTATATTTTTCTTCTGGCAAAAAATACAAAGTTGCAGATTTTTGCAGATATGAGCTTGAAACCTATGTAATAGGGTTTTCTGATACCCTGAATCTGACGGTGTGATTTTCATTAAAATTCTTTCGCTTGTAGGGGAAGTTTCCCCCCTCTTTAAAAAATCAGGTAAATTTTCTCAGGCTCGTAGCCTTTGATGAGTAATACTAAACTTAATAAAATTTATGTATTTAGAATCAGCATTATAAGCCCATTCTTTTGATACATTTATTGACATCAAAATTCCGTTTTTAAAAGTTTCGATTACTATTGAGCCGTATCGCTTGTTTTTTTTTATTACGTATATATTATTACGTATATGAGGGGGTTCTCCCCTTAGTCAATACCACGCTCTTTACGTTAAAAGTTTGTTTATTTCACAAACCCCTGAATCACAAAGGCCGTTTAATTAGAATAGATAGCTCTTTTGAAAGCACTAAAAAAAAAAAAAAAAAAAAAAAAACTGTAGCGTAAAGAGCGAGGTATTGACTTGGGGGCGGACCCCCAATATACGTAATAATTTCCGTTCGTTTTAAGTTCTAATGTTGCTTCTTACTTTCAGTTGAAAAAATTAGTATTTTTTAAATTTAATTTCTGATTGTTTTTTAAATAATGCTTGGAAATCCGGCGCCCCCTTCACAAAAATGTCCCTTACCCCAAAGAAACATCCTCCATGGAAAGATTCTCCCGAGTAACCCCCTCCTCCAGCCCATCCCCCCCCCCAACCAGAAAAAAATCCTTCCTGAAAATGTCTGTATACTTCCCAATAACCCATACAATATGTAAGCAATGGGCAAAGTTTATAACTTGCATTCCTTCCCCTGGGAACTGTGGGGGATCAAGTTATCCTAAAAGACATATTTACTAGATTTTTGACTATGCTGAACAAAATGGCTATCTCAAAATTTTACTTGGGTGACTTTAGGAAAAAAATGAGCGTGGGAGGGGGCCTAGTTGCCCTCCATTTTCTTGGTCACTTAAAAAGGGCACTAGAACTTTTAATTTCCGTTCCAATGAGTCCTCCTACGATATTCTAGGACCACTGGGTCAATAAGATTACCCTTGGGGAAAAGAAAAAAAAAACAACAAACAAATAACACGCATCCGTGATCTTTCTTCTGGCAAAAAATGGAAAATTCCACATTTTTGTAGATAGGAGCTTGAAACCTCTATAGTAGGGTTATCTGATACCCTGAATATGATGGTGTGATTTTCATTAAGGTTCTATAATTTTTAGGGGGTTCTTTCCCCCTTTTTTCGAAAATCAGCCAAATTTTCTCAGGCGCGTAACTTTTCATGGGTAAGATTAAACTTGATCAAACTTGTATATTTGAAATCAGAATTAAAATCTGATTCTTTTGATGTATCTATTGGTATCAAAATTCCGTTTTTTCGAGTTTCGGTTACCATTGAGCCGGATCGCTCCTTACTTACAGTTCGTTACCACGAACTGTTTGATCCTCCCACCCCAAACGAGGAGGACCTGATCTCTGTTTTGAACTACAGTTGGCCGAAAAAGAACAATCTTTAGTAATCTGTCATCCTTCATCTTATCAAAATTAATTCTGACTACAATATACAGCAAGTGGCTATATGAGACCATTATATTGGCGGCTGCAGATGATTTGTCAAAAACGTAAACAAAACTATAGCAACGAACATTATATTAGCAAATTAAAAGCTTCCCTCTTTTTGCTCTAGCAAGTCTCTTCCTGAACAGCCACTGTTCTAGACTTTTAGCAAATGAGCCTCTTGGCAACATATACACAAAACCTTTGTAGATCTCACGAACTAAAGTGTATTGCAGCCTAGATTAAATGAAGCAACCTTTATAGAACTAAAGTGTGACAGATTTGTTAGGCACTTGGATAAATATGTGCTGAAAGCTTTTTCTTAATCTCTTAAGCTGTTTTCAGGTGTTTTGATAGAGCCCAGGCATTAATTTTTTTTTGCCGCTTGTGCCATTTTTGATGGTAGTTCTATCTTGAATGAAAAAATTCCAGCATAAAGAAAAAAGTAAAACCCATGATTCCTTGGCAAAATCCATGTTTCTTTTTAAGGTAACATGGGTAAATCCATAGCAGTGGCAACCCTGGCGCTACCCCTTCCTCAAACCTCACACTTTTCGCTAATGTTTGACTTTCTGTCACAATTCTTTAAGAAAGACAGCTCAACCAGAAGGGCCTTTGAATTTAAATAATAAATATTTTCAAAGAGCTTTAAAAATTAAGCGTAAAGAGTGAGAGCTGAGGAAAGGGCAGTCCCCAAATATACATAATCATATCTGTTCCTTTTTAATTTTTAATGTTGCTCCTTAGTTTCAATTTAAAAAACTTGTCTTCTATTATTTAATTTCTACCAGAGGCCATGTTTATTCGTTCCTGTAAATGTACGTACAGTTCATCTGGATCAAGGTTCTCTAGGAAAATATGCTACTATGACTGACACTTTCCATTTTTTATCGTCAAATGAACAATAATAATCCTATTACTACCACTTACAGCCTAAACAAAATTCCATCCATCTTGTAAGACTTAGAAGCTTAATTATGTATCATAATTTACCGAATATTCATTTTCCCTAATTTCATATTTGCTCTTTTTAACGGTGTAGCGTTCCAAACCACAATTTCGTACAATTTAAGGAATTAAAATTGTTGTGGTTTTGAGAAAAGCAATGGGTCTCGCGGGCACAGGCCAGGTGCAAATACATTTTCTGAAGCCTACAAACAGCAATTACGCTAACTTAAAACAGGAGATGCATGTAGTAGTTTGGGCGGTACAATCGTTTATTTCGGCTTTTTGTAAACAAGAAAATTTCCACTTGTTCTTTTTTTCACGATTCAGTATGGCAAAAAAGGAGAGAATTTTCGAAACGAAAAAATCTTTTTAGTTATCTAACAACCAAAATAAAACCGCAGACAATCCCAATTTTCAGATATGAATAGACCGAAGATGAAGCTAGGGAAAAGATTTCATTTTGATGTTCTTAGTACTTTAATAGTTCCAAGATGTAAATTTCTAATCCGGAGAAAAAAAAGCTGAGAAAGCAGTAGTGGTGTTCCGCAACACAAAAAAAAAGCAAAGAACATAACACGTTTTGTTTAAACCACATACTCAGGAAGTAATGAAACTTTGGGTTGAGCTGGGGTAGAAATTACAATCTACTCCTTGATTTCCAGGAACAACGAGGAACATTGGAGAAGTTGTTTTTTGTATTTACCATATACCTTAACATTTCATTTCATTATTTCAACTGTTATACTTAGACTCCTTAATATCACAATTTGAAGCTGTACACCTTTGAAGAGGCAAAACAAAATATAAATAAAGAATTCTTTCATTTTTAATATATCCAATAAAATCCTGAATATAAAAAGTCATCACGGCCAAATATCACAGTTGGGTCTTCACAATCCACAAGAGAAACACTGGAAAAAGTAAAAGTGTATTAGACTTACAGGAATACAAATTCTACTTATCTTTCAAGACTATTATTCCAAAAAGATGTCCATCATATATTTCAACTTAGTAAGCTGTAAATTTAGTAGGGCATGTACGATACAAGGTTTGATGTTTCACAATGAACACAATTCGATTAGCGATTAATCGAAAATTCGGAACAAGATTCGATCAATCGAATTTTGTTCCTTCTGTTCCATTCACACTGCGAGAACTACCCCCATACCTAGTAACAAGACAACTTTGATTCTTGCTTGGTTTGTGGAAATTTCCCACCTTCAGTTATTCCTTATACAACACTTGGCCTAAATGTTTCTAAATCTAGTTTTGTTTGTATATCTCAGGCTTGTCCCCAACAATCTGAAATTCACCTACTATTCAAAGATTCTATTAGTAGACAAAAGGATGGCCATATCCATTTCCTAGGTATTCTACAAGATGAAAATCTATCTTTTAAGCACCATAATGATTTGATTAAAACGAAGATATGCAGAAACCTTGGTATTCTAACAAGACTCAAAAATATTTTTTCTGAACCTGAGAATCCTATATCACACTTTGAATCATTCTTATGTTCCTTATTGCTCATTTATATGGACGTCTACTTTTTCCTTCTTTTCTTAAATCGCTTTCCAGCACTTACAATAAAGCTGTAAACCTTATCCAGTAAAAAAAAATCGTTCAGCAACTAAACTGTTACTTGATGACGAAGAACTTTATATTCTTTCATGCGCACCTTTTGACTTTTCTTCAGCTTCAAGGTAATATTCCCAGGCCCCTTGGATTTACTTCATCCTTTGTATCTGATCAATCGAATTATCAGCTCCATAGTTCTCAGAACATTCAAATTCCGCATACTACAACAGTAAGATCTGATTTTAGTCCTCTCGTTGCGAGTAATTTATATAGAATGCCCCTCGTTGGGTACCTTCAAAAAACTTGTAACACTTTCGGGGAATTTCCGTGTGATCTTTTCTGCTTTCTTTTTTCTCCTTCTTATGTAGCACTGACTTGAGTATATTTAGTCTACTAAATAAAAAAAGAAAACAATTTTTTCAACTGAAAGTAAGACCAACAATAATACTTGAAACCAACAGAAACTATTACATATATTAAGGGGGGGGGGCTCTTCAACACATCGCTCTTTACGCTTAAGTTTTTTTTAGTACTTTTAAAAAAGCTTCTTATGTGGTTCTCGTGAAACCACAAGAGCTTGAAACCTCTACAGTAGGGTTCTCTGACACGTTAAATCTGATGGTTTAATTTTCATTAAGTTTCTGACTTTCATGGGGCGGTCCCCCTTTTTGGAAAATCAGGTAAATTTTCTCAGGCTCGTAGGCTTTGATGGGTAAGACTAAACTTGATGAAACTTTCATATTTGGAATCAGCATAATAAGCCAATTCTTTTTAAATATCTATTGTTATGAAAATTCCGTTTTTTACAGTTTCGGTCGCTCCTTACTAGACGAAATGTTTGATTTAATTTATTTATTGTGTTTAACTTTTTCTATTGATTTAGTGCTAAATTGAAACATATATACTCCCCTCTTCCCCAGGCCTAAGAACCTTTGAGGGATTAGCACAATGTGTTCTTTATATGATTAATCAATTGTGAATAAATCTTATCTATTTTATCCTTAACCTTTTCAACAGTTCTAATTGACAGATAAACCATACGCAGTGCAACACAGATCGAGCTTAATTTTTGAAGGTAAATGAATTTTGTTGATTGAAATATGCTTTATGAGTATATTTCGGGGCCAAAGCGCGTGATTGAATCTTGAGTTGTACGCTTTTAGGTATATTCACGAAAATACAGAATTGAATTTTTCAAAATGACAGAAATCAATTGGCTGTTAAATAATGAGTAATTCTCTAAAACCAAACTAATCTACTTTCACATATTCCCCATACTGCAACCGAAAAAATACAAAATGATTGACATCAGCGATATAGGTGGGTATATACCTCGAAATCCGAGTAGAAATTTTGTTACACGTGTAGTTACATACATTGGACACCACAACAAATGGTTTCTTAGATTTTACTGACTAATTTAGTTCTTGTTCAAAATCAGCCTTTTAAGAAGTATTTTCACTGATACGACCACTACTAACAACCCCGTTTCAGGTTCTTGGTTCTATGATAGAAAGTCCCAAACGTTTATAGACAACATTTTTTTTCAGAGGTTGAGATTTTGTATCCTTTGTCTATTGTAAATGACTCAACACACTTTTTTTTTATTAGAAAGACGTTTTCTAGTAAATAAACTAATTGCTTTCACTTTCCTTAATAATGAGAAATCTATGATGTACCACTATTTTACATAGGACCAGATCAGACTTTAATACATTTTGCTGCTGATGAAAAAACAACAACAACAAAAAAAAAAAAACAATAAAAAACAGCGTCTAAATTTTGAAAAAAGAAGAAGAAAAACATTATCAAACTACTGCACTAAAAAGGGCCAAGAAAAACACTAATAAAAATTCAGACAGCCAGCCTAACTAATTTCTATGGGAAAATAGATGTCTATACCTGTATAACTGTCTATCTGCCATTCCCAAAATGATTTCTGTTCTAAAATACATGGGTCTAAGACATCTTTTCCTCTTAAATTCACGAAAATGCTCCATCTCCAAAAATTGTTCCCATCTAAGAGTGATCTGTCAGACAATATCCTGATACATGCTACTAGCTCTTGGTTCTAATGTATCGTTTTGTCTTCTTTCCTTCCACAATAAATTTGGCCCTAAACGAAACTGGTACCACCCCAATTTTCTCACTATCATCAGCAATTACTAAATTTAACATTTTAAGGGGAAAGATGGAAAGAAAAATCTATCTTTATTAAAGGCGTATTGATTTCTAAAGTTCCAAAGTAACTTTCTATCCCTGAATCAAATGCAAACATTATTTAGCGAGTGATGGTGGGGATGAAAAAGGAGAAAAGCAGAAATCAACTCGCATGGTTCCGCTGAACTGGCATATAGTAGGGTCAACAGCTACTAAAATTTGTTTTAAAAAAGTAGTAAACGATTTCCAAAGTACTGAGGTGACACTTTTTGTAGTAAACACAAGTCAAGTAATTAACAACAAGACTCAAGCTTTTGATGCCTCAAATAGATTACTTTTCACACAAATGAGTGAGGGAATAGGAATATGTACTTCATCTAGAGTAATTCTTCAGTAAATGAGAAATACAATCTGGGTTTGGATTTTTTTTTTATTCTCTTTCATTAAACAAAAACACCAGTTTTGAGATCTATATGAGCAATCGACGTAGCTAGGGAGAATGGGGCAAGAAGGGACAGTACCCAGCTCTAGAAATACTTATTTAAACGACTTTAAAACTACACTCTGACAGGACACTGATGTGCTCCATACACTAAGAAAAATCCCTAAATCACCTGATGAAATTTTACGTAAGGATCATTCAACAATTATCTCTTATAGCTAATTATCCTGATTACTTGTTCTCTGCCTTGTATCTCATCCAGCAGCAGTAATGCCTCTTGGTTTTATCCTCCTGGGACCTGGTGTCCACGTCTGTGGACACCCCCATAAAATATTTTTTGTGCAAAGGCCTTGCCATCTAGCGAAGATTTCGTTGTTTCAACGTGCTTTTTGGACCTGAAAAGCCATCTATGATTTTTTTTTAGAAAGTTTCTGCGACTTTTAGTGGTGTTTTTACAAACTAGAAAAGGCTAAAATAAGGAGATGAAAAAAAGCAAAGGTAAGAAAAAAGAAAAAAAAGAAAGTGGTGAGAACGAGTTCTGAGAAAAATCAGGTGTACTCTCTTGATTGTAGACAGTGCTTAGATAGTTTTAAAAGCAGTTAGTTTGATAAGTGCCATCCTTTGGAACTTGGAAAACCTCCATGTCCACGTCTGTGGACAGGCGGTTCCAATCGAGTAAAAAGCTAGGGTTGATTTTTCGTAGTTCAAATCTCGATTCTAATAGGGATAGCAGAGGCCAATGATTGTTTTATTTACAAATTGGCAACAACCTAGCCGCCACTCGTCCATAAGAAATCGCCACCCCCGTATAGTGTCCCCACCCACCCCCATCCTGTCTCCCATACTCTTTTCTTCCTTACTTTTTAAAAAACTTTTATTCCCTTTTTTGCAAATAAAATCAACCAAAATCACAACCCGTAAGTCTGCTAAAAATTAAACTATTTTGTATATATTATTTTTTCATTGTTTAATATTTGGTTATTTTATTTGTTACCCTTTTTATCTTTTATATTATGACCTTTAAAATATTTTATAGTTATGACCTATATTTATGACTTTTGTATTTTCTGACTGTTACCTGTCGTGTTTTCGTTACAGTGGTAACTATGTGTTGTTATTGTATTTTTTTTTTACTAAGAAATGCAAATTCGGTCCACTAGGGTTTGTGATAGTTCTTTTGCCAATCACTATCTATCTATCTATCTTTCTATCTACCTATTAGTTTCAAGCTTACTGAACCTGTTCCTTTATTGTAGTTTCCCTTGATGACGCCCTTGGAATGCTCGATGAGAGTGACCTGGACCTCTCTGATTTAGATGATGATGAGGAATGGATAAAAAACCACTCTTTGTCAGTCTTCAGACTCTGACGGTGAACCAGCTGTTGCAGCCATTCCGTCATCAACCAGTTATTCTGTTCTTCCAGATGTTGAGAGTGAAGAATCTGATGATAACATAACCTTAGCAACCCGTGCCAAACGCTTGAAGGCTGACAAAGTAGCAGCAACCTTGTCCTGGAGGAACAAGGTCTCGCCGAGACCAGGCCTCGCCTAGTCTCGGCGGTTCGATAATCCTCGTGGCCCGGACGTGGGCCCCGCTCACTTCCAGGACCACGACGATTGGAGTACAGAACAATTCTTTTTGCAATATTACCCGGAGAGCTTCTTCGAACGTACAGCGTTTTGCATGAACTACAACTATCAGTTGGTCCACCACAAAAGCTTGAATATAACTCCAGACGAGCTGAAAATGTTTGTTGGCATTGTCATCCTGATGGGGAACCTCAAGTTTCCTCGGATCCGCATGTACTGGTCTGGGAAGTTTAGGGTGGAAGCCATATCGCAAAAGATGACTCGAGACAGATTCTTCACAATCCGCCTGAAGTTCGTTGTTGATTCAGAAATCTCAGACGAAAAAAAACAAAAACAAAAATAGGCTTTGGAAGGTGCAGCCGATCCTTGACAACTTCAGGAATATCTGTCTCCAGTTGCCACGTGACAGGAACTGTTCAATTGACGAACAGATGATACCCTTCCAGGGTATATCGACTCTCAAGCAATATGTCCCTAACAAGCCCAATCCGGTTGGATTAAAGAATTTTGTCCTTGCCAGCTCCTTAGGGCTGATACTTGACTTCCAAATCTACCAGGGAGCCACCACCCTGGGAGAACAGCTGGTAGCAAATGGCTTGTCAGCTGGGATCGTACTGCGCTTGTCTGAGACCCTACCAGAAGGTACATACCTCTATTTTGACCGATTCTTCTCGTCAGTTAAGCTCCTCGACATGCTGGCTGAAAGAAAAATAAATGCGACCGGAACTATCATGAAGAACCGTTTGGGTGCCAACGGCCCAACGCTTTTTACCGAAACAGAAATGAAAAGAAAGGGCAGAGGAACCTCTGTCATGTCTGTGCGCTCAGATAGAAAAGTAGCCGTGACCCAGTGGTATGATAAAAAAAATTGGTTCTCCTGTCTTCAAACTGCAAAGGTATACAAGAGGAGACAGAGGTCAAACGGTATGACAAGCGTCAGGGGTCTTACGTGCAGGTCAAATGTCCACGAGTAGTCTCCGACTACCACACCTACATGGGTGGGGTCGACCCTGTGGACCGCATGGTCAGCTATTACCGGTTTGAGACGCGTACTAAAAAATGGACTGTGCGTCTGTTTCATCATTTTGTGGATGCTGCACTAGACAATGCATTTCATGAGCTGAAGGAGCATGGCCCAGAAGTTTCTGGGGACCTCAAACAGCTCATTGATCTTCGTTTCAACGTGGCCGAGTTTTTGCTCAATTCTGGAAGCTCGGAGTCACGAGGTCAAGAAAATAGCAACGAAGAACTCTTGGGTGAAACTCAACACCGTGTTTTGAGTGTGAAAAAGAGGCCAATCCCTCCACCATGTGCCAGAGCTGCACTGCGTCTACCAGAATTTTGTGACTTGGCGAATGCAGCCCGGTGCAGAAGGCCTGGATGCTGCAAAAGGTCAAGATGGATGTGCTCGCAGTGTAAAATCATTCTCTGCCTGACACGAGACAACAACTGCTTCAAGAAATTTCATGAAGAGTAACGCTTTGTTTTCAACGTTTTGACAAATCTCTTTTAATAGACGAAACAGATTTTTACTATACTCTTAGCTCGATAGGGACCCAATGTCCACACCTGTGGACATCCTCCAGAGGGAGGGAGGGGGGTCAACTTTTTTTTTAGTTGATCAATGGTCAAAATGATTTTTTTTAAAGTCAACTACAAAGAAATGAACATAATCAGAAAAGTATTTCTATGGTCAGGTCTCAGGAGGTTATTGATAAAAGAAAGATGTGGTGTTATTATAGATTTATCTTTGCTGCAATAAAAAAAAGTACCATATATTAAGATAATAGATTTGCAAATTCAACTGTCTTTCCTTTTAACTTGCTAACGACCATTGAACTTTTTTTGTTTTTAATAACCATTGATTACGAAAAATGAAGACATTTATAGGACATGGCCATTCTCAAAACGAAATAGCACATCATATCTAATATTTTGTTGTTGAAAACGAGTTACAAAGCTTCCTCTAGTTGATTCTATGCTTGTTAAAATAGAGCAGTCATGCCCCTGACGAGGGCAAAAATGTTCAAGTACCCCTAGCTCAAATGCCTAATTTAGTTTGATATGTTAACCGAAGTTAAATAATATTATTTGGTATGATTTTACTATTTCTTATTCTTATCGAAAATCTTCAAACACCACTTTTCACTCTTCAGCGCAACCGGCAGATTAATACAATCTCGGATGCATTCACAAATACTTGATATAATCTTTTAAATAACATAAATAGGAAATTATTGCTTGGTATTTTTTATTTTCTATGACAGCAATTCTAGCATTAAAATGAACATTGATATTTTTTAGTAAAAAATTGAAAAAATCTATCAAAAAGCACTGAAACAATTAAAGTACCAAGGGCATCAAAATAAACATTTTTTTCAAACCATGATTTACAAAGATTTTCATTTTGATTCTTTCCAAATTAGGTTTTTAGGGCAGTTCCACATTTCAGTCACTGTTGCCATTTCTAATTGTTAAAACGCAAAAAATAACTAGTTGAATTTGACAACGCTTCTCCTTAGAAAAAATTCCAATCAAACGTTTTGTAGATATCCCAAAAACAAATACACCTTCAAAGAAAAGCTACACCTTCTTAACTTGTTTGGTCCCAAGTATTTTTAGCTAAATTTTTGCTGATTTCCACACACGTTTCCTAATTCTTAATTTGGCACCCACTTTTACCAAACACTGTATAAGGGGGTCTTTTACATTAAAATTGAATTCTTGATTTCGCCTAATTTTTAAACGATTATATGGCTGTACAAGTTTCCAATGGACAAAAATAAAACATCAGGATTCATTTTTACTGTCATTGGTACTTTAAGTTTCGAACACATGTTAGCCTATAGCTATCAGCATACAGCAAAAATCAAACAAGTATCTAATTTGGCTACCTACCCATCTCAATTTTGAGGAGATAATCTATACCTGATGTGTTTCAACCTGTATTTCTGTTCTTCTGCCAACCTCAGCTATTTTCTGCTCTAATTAAATGGTTCTAAAGCTTGACTTCAATTTGGAGAATCTTCCACAATATTTACGATGCTTGGTAGGATTCCCACTTTCAAGCAACCTTTACTCTAACCCGTTTCAACCTTTAGCAGCTCTTTTTTTCCATCTTAACACATATTTTTCATTACTTAATACTTTGTTCAGACGAAGGAAAACTATCAAGTTGAAAGGGAAATATTGAAAAAGCTCACGAAAAGCAAAAGGCTATAGGGACGTATTTTTGCAATGAAGTTAGTTTGCCCCAAAAGCCCAATTATCTTGGAATCTCTTCATATCAGAGGTGCCAAGTCGGTATCAACACATCCTTTAGACTTTCTCATTTGTTGAAAAATCTACTTGGGAATTGTGCCCGCCCTATTGCGAAGCTAATCGTATTCTTACAAACAAAAATATGGTGCCAAATCCATTGGTGCATAGTATTTTTGCTGAACAGATTTCTAAGAATTACCCTAATCATATAAAGATTTATTTAGATGGGTCTGTACATGGTGAGAAAGCAGGTACAACTAGATGTGTAGCCTCTGAGCATCAGTTTTTAATCCTCCCACCCCCCTTTGATCCACCATTTTACACGCTAAATTGTGTGCATCTTAAATGCTAATGAAATATGCTAAAAAAAAATCAACAGAGTTGTGATAAGGACCTAAATAAAATAGAAGGAAAATGCTGAACCTCCCGGCAATCGGATATATTCCAGAATGCTCCAAGCCATAATGACATCAAATATAGAAAAACAGTAGATCTACTAGCTGTCAAGACCACCTCCTTAACCCAGAGCTCTTCCATCAAGCAAAACACAGATAATACAGTTAGACAAAGAATTCAATAAGTCAACGCAGACAGACGCTATCACACTTCCACTCAAGAAATCATAAGAGTTCAATGTTCCAGGCTGGATTCTGGCGCCCTTTTTCTTAACAATCTCCTTTTGGAATGAGGTTACACCATTCTCCAATATGTCACAGTTGCCACACACAGCGAGGTTCGATCTCTGGGTCCCATATTACCAAGCAAAGGTCAAACCCAATGCACCAACAGGACTCACACCTGATGGGACATCAAAGCATATCCTGTTTGAATACTAAACCCATTATGAGGATAACATTGCCCTTTGGCGCCAGTGCTCCATAAAAAAAATAATAATACTAGATTCGATCAACATCTTACCTCTCTCCCAATCATGATAAAACGCTATTAGAACCATTCATTGAGATACAAAAGAAGAGACAAATCAACTGGTGATCCAATGTGGGTTCAAGTGTTGAAACCCGAACCACCAATTTTAACTGTTCATAATCGTGTATCAGCGTTGTAGCCAGTTCAAGAAAGAGGCGAAAGAAGCGACCCTTAGAGTTCAAGGATCTCACACCAAATTAAAGACAACGAATCTGAAGTTAGGATAATGCCGATTCATGATTATTTTTTTTTTGGTGACTTTAATCCATCTTCTTATTTTATGTTCATTGCCTACATCATGCCTAGTTGTCTGGCTCCAAGAAGTTGCCACTATAAGCGAGTTGAGTCATATCCATATCCACCAAGCATGCCTGCTAGGAAGGTGGTTCAAGCCATGCCAATCCATTTCGTTTTTCAGCTTTTTTTCTCCCATTGAGCATTCAAACCTTTGCACATTCATACCAACAACATAGGTTTTACTTTTTATTGCCAATCCCTCAAACCTGTCGAATTTCTATCAAGAAATCGGAATTGATCACACACTAGTATTTTTTTCAAAATAATTGAAGATTTCCCTTTCAAAGTGATAGGTTTCCTTGCATAAACTGTCCTGATTTACAGAACAAAGAAGAAAATATTCCCAATCTATGTGCTTCAGTAGTAATACCCAAAACTTAATACAACATTTTTTCAACAGATTTAATGTATTTATTTTTCCTGACAATCTATTTCTTTAAAAAAGAACATTTTACAATAACTGTTTTACCACAATATACGTACAAGTATAAAAGGGGAGAGGGGGAAGTGACTGGTGTCAGCACTATTTGGTCACTTGATGATGTCTATCCTCATTCTAAACCTCCTGCCTGCCTGATAGTTGATAAACAACACCTAGACGAAAAAAATTAAAAAGTGTATCAGATATTCTGAGAACTATTCCCATGAAATACATTACATAAATATTATTCATAAACAATAATAAAACTAAGTTGGCTCGCCCACGAGTGATCATAACAAATTTTAAATTGCGACACCTAGACAGAGAAAAATACCACAGGCGATCCGGAAACAACATCCACACAGAAAAAAACTAGTATATCTGAACTATTCTTTATAAATATTAAAAAGATCTGCTCTGCTGCAGTGTCCACAAAAAGAAGCTATAAAAAGTTGATACGACACCCCAACAGGAAAAACGACATAATAAAGAAACTGTGCTTAGAAAAAAAAATGCAACTGACATCATATATCTAAATGTATTCATTATAAACAACAAAAAGGGCCAAATTCAATGTCCAGTCATCCAAGGAAAACAATCAACATCAATAGAAAAAAAGAAGTAACACAGAACAACAATAAAAAAAACTTACCGCTTTAATATCTTCTGCCACCAGCAGGCTGAGAGCTATATCCTCCAGCGCCACCACTTGGTGCTACAAAGAAAAAAGAATGAAAAATATTTCTTATCTCCTATTCAAAATGAGCAAAGGAAGAATATTTACAATTTAAAAACCTTTAAGTTATTTAAAAAGACAAGGCCTTTAACTCCATTCAAAATACCATTACACATGTCATTAGTAAATCAATTGCGAAATCTAAGTCCTATATTTGCAAATTTGAACGCTCACTCGATTCTCGGCGCATGGAAAAGTTCGAGCAACGAATTTTTCACTAAATTTTAGATTCGCTTTAATTCACTTTTAGACACATGGGAAGAAACGGACAACACAAGGGGTAGATCCTAGAATAATCTTTGATTCAAACGATTGCTCTGTCAGCTCTAAAAAGATTGACTTGGAATAAACCTGTGCTCCGAACTCAAATAATACGTACTCTAAGAAGCGTTGGGGGGAGGGAAGAGGGGGAAGTCTTCGCAACAAGATTTTTCTCTAAATTTCATGGACTGGAGCCTGGTTTCGTGTTGAAAACCCAGGTACAAACAACAAGAACAAGCTCAAGTGGAAGGTCCTATTCCAAGATAATTCCGTGATCAAAAAATAATATTTTTACTCGTCTCCCAAACGTTGAGAAAAGCCCCTTAATTTAATAAGTTCGTGGAGCCCTAAGGACGTCTAACTTTCTCAGCCTATCATAGGAGTGAATTGAACCACCAGTATTCCAGACAATCTATGAATTACGTACCAAAAAATGAATTCTGTAATTCAGAATAAAGGTTTTAACTCAAATTTGCAATTATTCACCTTAAAACATATTTTAGACCAGTCTGCATATACATTTGAAAAGCTAAGAAAACTTAAAAGTGGACGCTATTTAAAACCAATTTATGCTTGAAAGAGGGCGTACCGTTACATGATCGCCATTCGTAAAGAGAAAAAACTCAGGTAAAGCAAATACAATGTCCAAGGACAGAACAAATGGCAAGACTATGGCTGAAAAAAAAAACAATGACGAAAAAACAAAGGAAAGAATATAACATTTTAGGCAAGATAATATCCACAATATTTTGCAACTTTATAAACCACTTCCTTATAAATTATTTTTGCTCGTTTATTTTCCTCCTTCCTTTCTGTATCTCTACACTCCCAACTAGAGAGCCTTGCGAAGGTGTATGATGGTGCATTTGTTTTCACTGTTTTAAATTATTATTAAATTAATTTTTATTTTTACCCATTGTGAGGATTCTAAAATAACAGGCCATTTTCTTTTGTGAGGGGAGAAAAAAAAAACGAGTAGAGAATGGAAAAAATTCAAGAAAAAGAACAAACAGCAGCCACTTACCAGAATATGGTGCCGGTCTTTGAGAGCCACCCTGGTAGCCAGCACCCCGAATTGGTCCACCACCTCCATAGCTTGACTCTTGTCCGTATCCACTACCAAAGGAGGGTTGTGATGGTTGAGCACCCCATCCTTGAGGCGCTGCCGCTTGTGGTGCACCACCATAACCTCCTCCAGTTGCTCCACCTTGTGTTGCATATCCACCTCCACCATATGGCTGAGTAGGATAGGCGGTTGGAGGGGGGTAGGATCCTCCCCATTGCTGCTGCTGCTGACCACCCCATTGCTGTTGTGGAGCGGCACTGTAACCTCCCTGTAAATTCAAAATTTAAGTTTTACTATAACATTCCTTTGTAGGCCATATTAAAAAATATATACTATATATATATATATATATATATATATATATATATATATATATATATTTGGTTTACCTATAAACTTTAATATTTCTTGGCCCCAACGCACCCCCCCCCCCAAGGATCTTCTCCAACTTTTTTATTTTTTTTATCAGGCCAATACTCGAGTTTGCTTGTTCAGTGTGGCACTTTGGTCTTTCTTCAGAGCATATTCTTACGATACAAGGAATTCCGTGGACCTAGTACACGAGAGACGACACACTGCTAGGTCTAGTTTTGAATTTAGGCATGTGGGTGTTTCGGTATGGAACAGTCTTCTGGAAAGCACTAGGATGGCTGAGAGTGTCCTCTTTTAAAAATAAGATAAAGAATTTCTTGATGAATAAGGATGAGTGAGGGGGGGGGGCGTTTTCTGTAAGTACCGGTTCACAGTACACGAGGTTAATTTTTTTTTATTTATTTATAAAATTGCATTTTTCTTCTTTTCTTAATATGATTAAAAATATCCAAAACGCGCCCTTAGAATCATAAATGGTGAAGGGAAGGTTATATATGATTATCTACTTAGTAAGTTCAAACTTACTACGTTGGCCGAGAGAAGGAACCTCCTGTGCCTTCGTTTCGGTACCAAGACCCTGCATGTTCCCCGATTACATTCCATCATCTCCGAACCCTACCATCCTGCCCGCAATAGACCGTCCCGTATAAAATTACAAAACTGACACTCATCCCCGCTAAACATGAAAGATATCGCAAGAGTCTTATTGAGCTGTATAATATATCAGGAAATCTAGTCATTAATTTTATTGTTATCTATTTATTTTTTATTTTTGACTTTTTAACTAAGTATTGGCTCTTTTTTTTATGTACTTTGTACAATGAATCATGTCAGACTTGAAGGTCAATTTCTTTCGATTGCTGAAGCTTCATTTCCTAGATCTGAAGATCTAGGAAATGAAGCTTCATTTCCTAGATCTTCAAGTTCATTCTCCATAATTGAAATAAAAACAAAATAAATCCATTTGACCACTGTATCACACAGCTGAAAATACACTAGAACTACATTTTCAGCAGCAAAAAACTTCCACTTTTACAGCCATATAAACTTGTTTGAGAGACGGTAGTACATTTACAGGTATGCTAATTATAAAACTAACTCAATTATGACTAAAAGATTATATTTGGATTAAATTACTTCCTGGGCCACACTGACTTTCCATTCATAAATATATAAAGTGAAACGAATATCTATAAGTAAAGGGTGAAACTTTTAATAGAAAAAAAAAAAAAAAAAAAAAAAAAAAAAAAAAAAAGAAAAGGAATACTCGCGGCTCCCAGACGTGAAATCAAAATATTTGGATTTTTTTTTAGCATACTTTTTTTTTCAAAAGAAAAAGCTTATCAGATTTTTAAATTTTCATTTTATTTATATCAGAAATAAACAAAAGAAACATTTTGTTTTTTAAACACTTTTGGGCCAAGTTTGACACAAAATAAAAGAGACCAAGAACATATTGTACACACGGCGGACATGTTAAACCTTGTAAAAATCAGTCATACAAGAATTCTGAATTCCATCCACATGAATGGACGCCCCTATGTAGGTTACTTGGACAATTTACACCCCAAACAACGAAGGCGTTAGCAGGCGGACCAATCATTAAATACAAAGAGATGTCATAATACTGAATTATACCCCGCGTTCAACGGAGCTTGTTTAGATTACCAAAAATTAATTGCATTAACTTGTTGATTAAACGTAATTATTGTGCTGTACTGACCGCGGTTTGAACATCAAGAGTAATTTCTTACAAAACTTGCAAACACACAGAACCTTTTAAACTAACCGATAACACTGTTAGCTTATACTAACAGATAAACACTCCAAGAGTTTTCTATATATAAAAGGACGAACTGCAACTTATTGGGCTTTGCAATTATTTACTAATTGCAAATAAGTGCTTTGCTAATTGCAAATAATTGCTTTGCTAATTTTGTTTAGCGATTGAACGCTAAATATTACAAGAAAAACCTTATTAAGACAGGGATAGTTCATACGTCAGGTTTAACTTAACCCATCTTAATTAGTTTATGTTTCAGTATTTCAAATATTCTTGGTAAAATAATTTCAATTTTCTTTGCAAATTTGCCTCATTATCGTATCACCAGTTTAATACCCTTCCGTTTGTAAGCTCAATATTTTTTATCAGGTTTAGGGTACCTAAGGTACGAAATGTATTTCCCCTTGAATCAAAAGCAAAACTAATCCTAGTTTTTCCTAGCATTAAGAAGTGATTCAAAGCAATTTTCAGGCAGGCAGCTCTGAAATATTGTCTGTATCAATGTCTACTCCAAAATCATTAGAAATTTCTTTAATAGCGTAGTGAAACACGATGACACTCCTAATCTGATAAAATTTAAAATAAATTTGCCCTACAGGAAACTCTGCATTACCAGAGGATTAGCCCCCCCCCTTTTATCACAGCCATCAGTTATTTAATCATATTTAAAATAAAACTTTAAATTTCATTATAAGTAATGAGAAGACAATTAATTAAATGCTACTAATTTTCAGAGGCAAATCTATAGCGCTGCCTATAGTAGAGCTAAAAGCCTTCAATATGTTACTGTTTTTTCGATTCGATTGAAGGCCACTTCAATTGGAAATCGGAAGTTCTAGTGCCCTTTTTAAGATTCAAAGTGCCCTCTTTAAGATAAATTTAAGGAATGAGCAATATGGATTAGAAGCTCATCATAACTCCCAATAATGTCAAAGAAGACCTCATTATTAACTTAACACATAGTTTAATGTCAAAGAACAACATTCAATTTCAAGAATAATAATAGTGGAAACAAGAAATAGCTTAATTAGAATGCCTTATAGAAAATTTATTGTGGCATCAACTTGTGTACAAATACAACTTTGTTTATAATGTTATAAAGCAAGTTAAAAATTTTTGGGTTCAGAAGGCCAGAGTGAATCTGGGAATTGTCTCAAACAGAGCATTTGCCAAAAATATCATCTTTCTCACTTTTGATTTTTGGCCTAGTGATATGTCTTTGGTTCTCATGATCCTTTAAGAGGTACGCATAAGCATAAAAAGCTTTAGCATATGAAGCAGTTGTTGGAGCAAAGCGGCACATGAAGATCATTTAAGATAATGTTATTTTTTGTCTAATAATACAACATCTTTGATGAGTGCATTTTAAAGCCAAATTGCAAGTGTAAGTTTCATAGTTTTATAAATCATTTCCAGATTTTTTTTTTTTTCATTCTCCATTCAGTGCGTTTATATTTAGTGTGGAATAAAAGAAAAACTCCCCAGACACTTTCCTGACTTTCAGATATAAATGTACTCAGTATTGTTGCTCCATTTGCCACGTCTAATGTTAACGTGGAATAAGAGAGAAAAAATAAATAAATATGAAAATAGACTCCCAAAACAAATTTCCTACTTTCAGTTATAAATTTATATAATATTGATGTACCATTTAGCGCATTTGACGTTAACGTGGAATAAATAATAAAATATCTTGAAATAGACTCCACTAATCAAACTCCCCTACTTTCAATTATAAATGTATACAATATTTGTGTTCCATTTGGCGCATTTAACGTTAACATGAAAAATAATCCTGAAACAGACTTCCCTCATCAAGTCCCCTACTCTAAGTTATTAATGTATACATTATTGATGAACAGTGTTTAGGCCAAACTGATAATATAACTATGAGATCTGTCTGGTAAAAGCTGCAAACCAGAAGCAGTGAGGCGTTACTTTATTATTTCATTTCGTAAACAGGAACAACGGTTGTTAAGTACTAAAAAAATTTGCAAAATAACATAAGCTGTGGTTACAGTTGCAGCATTCCCTTCCAAAGCTTCGAAGAAGCATCTTAATCGTTAATAGCAATTTCATTTTGATTTGAAACATTCATAATAATAGTTACAATACACAGATTAATTTGGGGCTTAAGTATGAATTATGGACACAACTCCTTGGCCCCTAATTTGGGGTGCTGTTCCACTCAAAGAGTTTACTTTTCAATACCACAACTTCTTCAGTTTAAAAAAAAAACTTGATTGGTAAAAAAAAGAGGAATGAACAAGCAGCAATCAAGGAAAACACTATAAAATGTAATTTTTAAATTACTTTGCAAACAGACTAGTCACTAGAATTGAATAGTTTCCATGAAGTACCCCTTTTATGCTTCGAAGAGAGGAAAAAGAAAGACTATTACCTGAGGGGCGGGTGCTCCTCCGCCGTATCCACCACCCCAGCCGCCAGCAGAACTCTGGTTATATCCACCACCTCCAGCACTACCTTGATTCCATCCTGGCTGCTCATTTGCTCTTGGGCCGTCCCAGCCACCACGACCACCAGTGGTAGAACGCTCTTGCTTTTGTTTGTGAGCAGCCATTTCTTGCTTGCTCAAGGCTTTCTTAACATCAACATTACGATTCTTCAGGTAGTGATTACCTTCGACTGTAAAGAAGCAAAAATAAATAGGATAAACAGCCTTTTATCCATTTGAAGGTAGGCTACATCCTTATCAAAGTACATATTTGTGATGGCGTTAATAAGGGAAGATGTTATTTCCTTTTCAATTCTTCTTTTGCACTAATTTCCTTGATTAACTTAACAATTTATAATTAGATTTTCTCCAATCTTTTACAATTATTTTGTTTATTGTCAAAGCTTGACAACCAATCTTAGTGATATAAGCAAAGGATACAGAAAGGGGTAAGTACCTGGACACCCTTCCTACCAAAATAATATTTTTAATACATCCTATTTTAGTCTTAAATATAACAAAAGCATTACTATTTGAGCCAGACGAAGTCAACATTTCTTTTTTAAGTTTCTGAATAAATGTTCTTGGTCGACTCCAAAATTTATACGAACGCCAGGACAGTCACTAATAATATGGATTAATGCCAACAAAGGATAAGAAAAACTTAGCAATTTTTTAATGAGGTGAATGTCACTAAGTTTATTCCAGGGTAAAATAAATGTAAGACACACTATACGTATTCAAGCATTCTAGAGTAAAATGAGAACTAAATTTGATAATCAAAAACAAAAATGGAAGAACAACAGTTTGATTTGCAAAAGTGAGCTTATCATTCATCTCTTTTTAGTTTAGCTTATTGACTTTTCTCTAAAAATATCCTCAAGTCTCTGAATAAGTCTGGCATCTTCATTTCTTTTTTTTTCATTTAAATGTCAGTTTTATGGCTGTATCTGCAGAAAAAGGCACCAAACTCCTTTTTTGACCCAATACTGCATAACAAAATTAAAGCTAAGCAACAAAACTTACGAATAATTTTGTCAACTGGATCATAGTCGTCAAATTCAACAAAACCAAATCCTCTTTTCTTCTTTGTGTCTTTATCTAAAACAACAGCAGCATCAGTGATTGTGCCATATTTTCCAAAATAATCTCGAAGGTCCTCGTCTTCGACGTCTTCCTTCAATCCACCAATGAATATCTTTTTCACAGTGGCACCTGCTTCAGGTTTGCCAATGAGCTAAATAAGAAAGAGAAGATATCACAACCCAACACAATTTTTGATGTCAGAAAAATTTAGGAAGCATTTTTAACGCGATGAAGTACAAATGAATCAACTATAATTGAAAAAGTAAATGTCAAACTCTTAGATTAGGGTTATTCTGAACCTTCATCTTACAAGACTTTGAAAATAAAAAAAAAAGTTATATTAATCTTTTATTTTCAGAGATATTGTTTAATGGCAACCGCACCTTCAAAATACAAGAATTTACATTTTGATAAAACTAAACTGGAGAACCCAAAATAGTCTAGGTTTCTCATAATTATAAGGTATTCAATTTTGGAAATTTTGGAATCAGCAAAAGCCAAATATTGATGATTTCCTAGTTATCTGAGCTTTTTTGGATAGTATGTGTTGGTATAGAGCATTGTTTCTCAACCCAAGAGGAGGAGGGGGAATACCATAGACATGGGTTGGCAGTTAGTCAGGAAAAA
This sequence comes from Artemia sinica, assembly GCA_027921565.1. Classification (NCBI taxonomy): domain Eukaryota; kingdom Metazoa; phylum Arthropoda; class Branchiopoda; order Anostraca; family Artemiidae; genus Artemia; species Artemia sinica. Next base: position 3,188,945 of record CM051264.1, on the reverse strand, counting down.
TCAAATACTTATGTCTGAAATAATTTTTTATTTGTTCAATTATGGATTCCTATTAAAAAAAAAAAAAAAAAAAAAAAAAAAAAAAAAAAAAATGTGGCAGTCAACAACAAACAAAATAGTGCGGTTCTACTGATAATCAAATAAAGAGTAAAAGATCTTAAGCCGAACTGGCCAGCCATGACAAAAACCAACAAAGAGAAAAATCTCAAAAAAAAAACAAACGAGACTGTGGCCAGTGGAGAGAAAAGAAAAGACAAATGCAAAACAACGCGGATATTTCGCCCGTATCCAAACAAGGCGTCTTCAGCACGAAAGAAACACAAGAAGAACAGGATAAAAAAAAAACAAGATAAAACTAAAATCCAATAAAACCACCACCACCAAAAAAAAAAAAAAATGTACAATTAGCGCAAACTGATCCACGTAGGGAAAAGATGCTATTATAGATTTACTTCAGTGAGGACACCAGAGTAACTGAGGAAAAATAAAAAAACTATAAATAACTTTAATTATTCTGTCGCGAAATAATTCTTTTGTTAGCTATTACTGAAGCAAATCGTTTTGGTCTAGCAGGTAAAATAGTCCCCTGGTGGTTATTTAAAATCTTAACTCCCTTATTGACTGCTGATTCACTCTTTAGAAGGTTATCATAAATTAAAGTACTTTATAGTTTTTTTTTATTTTTCCTCAGTTACTCTGGTGTCCTCACTGAAGTAACTCTATAATAGCATCTTTTCCCTACGTGGATCAGTTTGCGCTAATTGTTTGTTTGTTTAGAATAAATCTCTCTCTCTCTCAATTGTACATTTTTTTTGTGGTGGTTTTATTGGTTTTTAGTTTTATCTTGTTTTTTTTATCCTGTTCTTCTTGTGTTTCTTTTGTGCTGAAGACGCCTTGTTTGGACACAGGCGAAATATCCGCGTTGTTTTGCATTTGTCTTTTCTTTTCTCTCCACTGGCCACAGTCTCATTTGTTTTTTTTTTTTTTTAGATTTTTCTCTTTGTTGGTTTTTGTAAATAAAGAGTAAACTTTTACTTGCTCAATGGGGGGAAGGGTTGCATCACTCTAAAAGTTGAGAATCCGTGGCAAAGACTATAAGGGAAAGGGTGCTCCTTAATGACTTTATCTAATGACTAATGACTTAATTCTAAAAAGTCATTTTAGAATAAAGTCAAAATGACAATCATAAAACCTAATGGCTTTATTAGATTCAATGAAGACAGTAACATTATTGATTCTGAGTAGAATTTAAGGTTACTTGAAATGGGGAGGAGGATGAGGGGGGGGGGGGAGAGTAAATATCATTTGAATAGCAGTATATCATCTTGAAAATCAAATTAATGCATAGAAATAAAAATGGATGTATGCAAGTCTGTTCTGTCACAGGCAAGAATTTATATTAGCTGAAGTTTATTGTTGCAACTACAATACAATTAAAAACAAATTGAGCCTTAATGTTAAAAGTGAGTTTCACATTGTTGAACATCTGCCTGCAAGTGGCTCTTCACATTGAATTCTTGACAATGAGACTAAGGAAGGGATTGTTTAAGGATTTGGGTTATCTGTGTCTATGAATTAACTACACAATGTTTAATAAAGCAGGTTATTATTAAACATACCTCTCTAGGAACAGCCCTCTTGGGTTCCACTTCTCTGCTGTCAACTTTGTGAGGTCTAGAGTCTTGTGCAGCATCAACCATTGCAGCCTTTGAATATGTTACAAATCCAAAACCACGAGATCTAAAGACCACAAAAAAACAAAAATTAGCCCAATTGGGTAAAATTAGCCCAATTAAAAGGAATCTTAATCCATTTGCATTTTAGGTAGCTAATGGGAATATTCCCCATTGCTTCATTTAGCTCATTATATCTTTTCTTACACCAATACATTCTCAAAAAGCATGTATAAATGTAGAATCGATTTTATCAATTATTTTAATTTTATGGTAGGTTATGCATATAAGGCTTTATTAACTCTTAATTTTATTGTTATTAGTTTCAAGGATTGTAACAAATAGTTGGTGTTAGAAAAACAAAACTAATGTCAGAGCATGTTAACAAGTAAAATTTCTATCAATAGTTGAAATCTCTGTATGTAAAAAAAAAATAAAAAAAAATGGTAAATTGAATAATATTTATTGCACTTAATTAAGGATATTGCAAAAACTTGCATATAATCATCTAAGTAAAAAATGTCATGAGTTAGCCATTACACAATATTTTATTTTTATCCTACATGGGCTAGTCTAATTGCTTACTTTACATCAAGCCAAATAGGTTAGGGTGATATTTCAACACCAGTTGTTTTCTTTTAAACTTAAATGTGTCATGTCTATTTTTCTTTTCTTTTTCTGAAGCAAAGCTATCAGTTCAATGTTTGTACTTTGTGTGATATAAGTTAAGTAGCCAACTTGAAGAATTAGATTTCAATTTTTTGGTTATAAGTACTTTAAATAAATTACAGACTAATTTTCTTTTCTCATTAGCACTCAATCCCCAAAGCAATAATCATAGTATCACAAATCTGTTTAGATAAGTTCATAACCTTTTCTTAACATGTAAAACTTAAATGGTCTGTGTAGTACAAGTACCATTCTCCTGATTTCTGCCTTCTTACGAGTTTTTTTTATGTACCCCCCCCCCCAAAAAAAAATCTTTTGAGTACCTCCCCCTCCCCTGAAAAAAATCCTGGGTATGGCCTTGAACAGAAATCACACTCTTGAGGTAGCACATGCCAAGCATGGAGGAACTATGCTGCACATGTGTGTGTGTTAATAGTTTCAAGACTTTAAAAAGCTAACAGAACAGATGTGGTAATCCAATATACTCAAAAATCTAGATTTGCACCCCATCTCTCTTCATAAAGCAAACTCATCTACAGATTCAGTCTATTTTATTGTATTTTTTGAACTTTCTCCTTTTTCCCTGAATATAATCATGTCTTATTTTCTCAGTCCAAGGCACAGTTAAAAATTGGAGCTGTACACATCATTTTTTTCAACATCTTGCAAACCTAGACAAATCTCCCATTTCCAAGCAACTGTTTTATCAGTAACAGTAACCTGAAACACCATTTATCAGTTTTTGAACTATACTGTCAGATTTATTGTATAACAGACTGCTTTTCAAATCATTGCAGCTCAGAGTATTTGCTATAGTATTGCTCAGAGTACTTGCTATATATAGGTTATGACAAGACAGATATAAAATGTAATTTACCTTTTTGTTTTTGGATCTCTCATAACAACAACATCTACAATCTCACCCCATTGCTCAAAATGAGATTTTAGTGTATCTTCTGTAGTTTTGTAGTCAAGACCTCCAATAAAAAGCTTCCTGAATTGCTCAGACTCCCTGTCATCACCACCACGACTTCTTTCATATTTCATGTTGATTTGTCAGGAACTAAAATAGTCATAAATTATTACAAATTGCTTGAATTTGATTTAGCATTCACTATACTCAATATAGTGTAGTGACTCAGGGTAAAACACATGTGTGTACATTGCCTTTGGTTGTTTATTGTGGTGATTCCCCCTCCCTCCACCTAAGAACATTAAGATGTTTTCCTCTGCAGTCACTAAACTAGCATGTTGCCATACAGAATTATGCTTAAGCATCAATTGAGGGTCCACTTTAGGGATTTAAATTGGGCTTGCAAGCAAAAGGAATATTAAAACCAATTTGGAAAGGGTAAATTTTCCTCTTTTATGCCCCTAAAGAGCAAGTTATTTTGCTGCCACACAAAAAAGTGACCATCACTAGAAATGTGTTTAAAAAGGGGTCAAAAACCTACCTCTTGTTTATAAACCAATCATTTGAAAGTAATATACTCTAATATGATGTGTTAGAGGTTTATTTGGTGAGAAAAAAAATCCTTTTTTAGGAATAAGACAGATATGCACTTGAATGAGGCCTTGGCAGCTTTTTTACAGCTCTTAAAAAATTATGACAGCTTTGTCTGTCATAGAGTATCTGTCTTAGGTTTACTCTAAATAGACTTTTAAGTCTTTGTTCACTTTGACTGGAATTGAGTCTTAGCATCTGTATAAAGGGTATTGTTTCCTTGCAATAAACATTGTAGTAGCCTAAAAATGGCACATGGAAAAACTAAAAAAATAATAATACAGATTGCTTTTTCTACCAAAATGATAAGAAACAAGCAGAATAAGGCATAGAAAAATTTGAGCATAGTCTATAAAGACTTTTTCAATTAATCATGTCTATTTCCAATGTACATGCATGTATCTTGAAGCTGCTCCAATTTTTTTTTCAATTATGATGCCAGCACTTATTTTTTTTCAGATGTTTTTGTATGTGTTACTGCAAATGTCCAAAATCTGGTTAATATCAACACTCACTGGTGAATGTCCAAAATTCATTATTCTCTGCTTTGATTCAATTAGCTTCAAAAATCAGCTTTTTCAGTCTTTACTTAATTAAACTTGCTCCTAACTTGTGTTAGGAGCAAGTTTAATTAAGTAAATTACACTACTTTAGACTACACTAGAGGGGGGGGACACCCCCTTGCCCCCTGGATCTGCCACTGTTGTGAACTGTCATTGCCTAGAACTTCATGTTCCCTAGAACCCATGTCTAGACATGGGATTCTAGCTAGGCATGCATGTGAACACTGCTTTTGGCTGGTATGCCTATCTAGTGAAGTTCTTTGAATGTGGGTCTCTCACTGCATCAATAAAGTTTGTCATGAAAGTAGGCCTATGAACCATAAAGTGTGTCCCACTCACACAAGCATTTCATCTTTTTGACTTAATAGCAATTTTTCATAGAAAGTAACAGAAATAGTCAGACACAGAGCTGAGAAAACAATCCTTTAAAGCATTTTTGCTTTAAATAATAAACAAACATATTTTTTTGTTCCTTTAACCAAGCAAAATATTTAAACAGGTATACATAGCCTAATTATATTTGCACACACTAGGGTAAAAAACCAGTAGGCCTATCCAATTGAGCAAAATTATGTAAAACTAAAACCCTCACATCTTGTTACCAAAGAGGAATTGAGAAGGATTGGGTATATTAATGAATAGCTAAAAGTCTAAGCTATGCATCAATATGGTTATTATTCAGATTACTTAAGATCAACCACTTGAAACTATTAGTTTATTGACTTACCTGCAGGGATCTCTTTTTGGAAATACCAATTATCCTATTTTGTTTCCTTGCAATAAACATTGTAGTAGCCTAAAAATGGCACATGGAAAAACTAAAAAAATAATAATACAGATTGCTTTTTCTACCAAAATGATAAGAAACAAGCAGAATAAGGCATAGAAAAATTTGAGCATAGTCTATAAAGACTTTTTCAATTAATCATGTCTATTTCCAATGTACATGCATGTATCTTGAAGCTGCTCCAATTTTTTTTTTCAATTATGATGCCAGCACTTATTTTTTTTCAGATGTTTTTGTATGTGTTACTGCAAATGTCCAAAATCTGGTTAATATCAACACTCACTGGTGAATGTCCAAAATTCATTATTCTCTGCTTTGATTCAATTAGCTTCAAAAATCAGCTTTTTCAGTCTTTACTTAATTAAACTTGCTCCTAACTTGTGTTAGGAGCAAGTTTAATTAAGTAAATTACACTACTTTAGACTACACTAGAGGGGGGGACACCCCCTTGCCCCCTGGATCTGCCACTGTTGTGAACTGTCATTGCCTAGAACTTCATGTTCCCTAGAACCCATGTCTAGACATGGGATTCTAGCTAGGCATGCATGTGAACACTGCTTTTGGCTGGTATGCCTATCTAGTGAAGTTCTTTGAATGTGGGTCTCTCACTGCATCAATAAAGTTTGTCATGAAAGTAGGCCTATGAACCATAAAGTGTGTCCCACTCACACAAGCATTTCATCTTTTTGACTTAATAGCAATTTTTCATAGAAAGTAACAGAAATAGTCAGACACAGAGCTGAGAAAACAATCCTTTAAAGCATTTTTGCTTTAAATAATAAACAGACATATTTTTTTGTTCCTTTAACCAAGCAAAATATTTAAACAGGTATACATAGCCTAATTATATTTGCACACACTAGGGTAAAAAACCAGTAGGCCTATCCAATTGAGCAAAATTATGTAAAACTAAAACCCTCACATCTTGTTACCAAAGAGGAATTGAGAAGGATTGGGTATATTAATGAATAGCTAAAAGTCTAAGCTATGCATCAATATGGTTATTATTCAGATTACTTAAGATCAACCACTTGAAACTATTAGTTTATTGACTTACCTGCAGGGATCTCTTTTTGGAAATACCAATTATCCTATTTTGATGTATAATTGTATATATCCTTTTAGTGTTTCAGTTTTATTCATATATTAACAGAAAGCTGATTTTGTTCTGATTCTAGAAATATAACTTTTATTGCTTGATATTTGTTCTATAAATCACAAATATTTAAATGATTTTTCTTTTCAAAACAGAGACCACATTTTCAATTTATGCTGACAAATCATTGGTGAAAATTTGACCAAGAAGGCAGGGCACTTGTTACTGCCCTCACATTGCTCCATGTTGTAGTAAAAAGGGGTGGCCCAAAAACCCATTGCTATTTTTCTGGAATGCCAAAGAAAAGTGGTCTTTAATTTGTATCTTGGGTAAAATTCTACTTTAGTTACTTTTACCTATCTTGGAAAGGGGTGAGGTTAGGAAAATGAAACTTTCAGGGATGGGTCTACAGGCTAAAATATGTCCTGGGAAGGTATTTTGAAGTGCTTATCTCCTTTCCTTCTCCCTCTAGAGGATCCTGAAATTTGCCTACATGACAAGTCTATACCTATTGAAATTTTGACAAAACAAAATTTTACCTTAATTTTCAATTTATAAGATTCTTTTTCTCTGGCTTTAGTTCTGAAAATGCAATTCCTGTTATTTGAGTAGGCTAGTATTTTAAGCCATATCAATGTTAATTTTCAAAATTTAGGGAGTGTATTTGCATATCTTTAAAACTCTATAGGCTAAATCAGGATTGAGCAAAGTTGTGAGGCTGAAAACAATTTTGTTGGACTTCATTTCAAGCAGAGGATCTATTTTACAAGGTTTCACTTTTATAACACACAGATTTTTAAAGGTCATCAAAGGTCAGTACCCTCTAGAGGGAGGGGTGGAGGTGGGTACTTCAAAATACCTTCCTGGGACATCTCCAAATATTATGTTTTTTTTCTTCCTTAACGCCAAATGTTCAAGAATGCGTTTTCGACAAAACTTCAAAAATATTAAACCTAACCTAACATAACCTAACCAAACCTAACCTAATCCTTTAATATTTTTGACAGTTTGTCAAAAATGCATTCTTGAACATTCAGCGTTAAGGAAGAAAAAAATACATAATATTTGCAAAATGAATTCTTGGAACATATATACTTGTGATTATCCAACTTACTCATGGAAAGTCAGTGCTTATGGATTAAAATAAGTATTTATTATGAAACAGTAAGTTTTAAAACAAAGGTTTTAAGCCTTTTTCCACGCTATATTAGCCTTTTTACACCCTATTTTTTGTCATTTTCAAGAGCTCAAAAATGGCTTAAATTTAAATTTCTGATAGGAATGATTATTATATTCGTAATCAGCATAAAAAAAGGCATCGAATGGTGTATTCACTTTAGTCCTAACTCAATAATATGATTTCGTATATATTGACCCATACTTTAGCCTGTAAATCTACCCCTGAAAGTTTCATTTTCCTAACCAAACTCCTTTCCAAGATAGCCAAAAGTAGCTAAAGTAGAATTTTACCAAAATGAATTATTCTAACCCCTATATAGGCCTAGCCTATACCAATTTAGCGTATATATTTGCACATTAAGGGGGAGGGGTGGTAAAGCTTAAACTAACCTATTACAGAAGAACTAAAATTTACCCCCCCCCCCCACCTAATGTGCAAATATATACCCTGAATTGGTATATACAGGGGTGGGGGTAAAATTTATTTCTGACAAAAATGATTATTATATTTGGAAAGAGCATTAAAGACATCGAGTGGCATAATTACTTTATTCGTAAGTCATTGCTATGAACTGAAAAAAAAACTTACCAAACTTTCCCCACATAAATGTCTTTCATTTGCACAAGTTTTCCCTATATTTCATATTAAACAGACTAGATCTCAAAGTAAAACAGCAGCCTACTTCAATCATAATAGCCCCCATATGTCCTAGAAAAAAGAGAAACAACACTGACCTTAAATTATTTCTTTTAATGTTGTAAAAATGGCGGTGATAGTGATAAATATGACGAACATGATTAATTCGTAATTTACGGTCTCTTCCAAATATATTTCCTTCTGTAAAAGGAACAGATTTTACGCGGTAGATTTTAAAAGTCTCAGGGCCGACGCACGAAAAACTTCGGTAAAAGTTAGCCTACTTGTGAAGCAGACAGGAAAGAAAGAAACATAGTTTTGTCTACCACTAGATTCAAATAAATTTTCTCTTAGAATTTAGAAATACGTCTATTTGAAGTTTGTGTTCATGTGTCTTTTTGGTAAATTTGGAGGTAAAGTTCTACGAAATCATATTATTGAGTTAGGACTAAAGTGAATACACCATTTGATGCCTTTTTTTATGCTGATTACGAATATAATAAGCATTTCTATCAGAAATGAATTTCAACCCCCCCCCCCTATATAGGCTATACCTAACCTAACCCTAAATTGGCCTATATAGGGGGTGGGGCTGAAATTCATTTCCAATAGAAATGCTTATTATATTCGTAATCAGCATAAAAAAAAGGCATCGAATGGTGTATTCACTTTAGTCCTAACTCAATAATATGATTTGGTATATATTGACCACCTTTTTTATGCTGATTACAAATATAATAAGCATTTCTATTGGAAATGAATTTCAGCCCCCCCCCCCTATATATGCCAATTCAGGGTTAGGTTAGGTATAGCCGAACCCTAAACTATTAGTGTATTCACTTTAATCCTAACTCAATAATATGATTTTGTAGAACTTTACCAATTTGGAGATACACACCACTTGATGCCTTTTCCAAATATAATGGTTGTTTTACCCTACTCAGAAATTCTTTGTAAGCTCTTTATGGATATATGAAATCTTTTTTGTAAATTTCTAGGTGGCCCTGTAATTTAGCTAGGATGAAAGTAAAATCATTTGATGCCTTTTTTATGCTCTTTCATAATACAATATTTGCTTATGGTGCAAATTGCATCTTGAGCACTTAAAGAGGCCCCAAAGGTATTTCCCTTTTGTAACCACACAAAGAAGTTATAACCTAACCTACAAAATATGGTAAATTTGCAGGTTCCACAATAATTTTGCTACAATGAAAGTGAATACATCATTTGCTGCCTTTTTTATGCTCTTTCATAATACAATATTTGCTTATGGTGCAAATTGCATATTGAGCACTTAAAGAGGCCCCAAAGGTATTTCCCTTTTGTAACCACACAAAGAAGTTATAACCTAACCTACAAAATATGGTAAATTTGCAGGTGGCACAATAATTTTGCTAGGATGAAAGTGAATACATCATTTGCTGCCTTTTTTATGCTCTGTCATAATTCAATAATTGCTTCTGTTGCATATTGCATCTTGAGCCCTTAAAGGGGCCCCAAAGGTATTTCATTTTTGTAACCACACAAAGAAGTTATAAACAGTAGTTAAGCTATTCAAAAGCTGTTTAAAACATATCACTAGTTTATAAATAAGCTGTTCCAGAATAGTATATTCCAAGAATACTTATTTATAACAATTCAAACCTCAATTATTGGGCAACACAAAAGTAAACTGTTTTCCTAACATTTCAAGTTTTTCAAATGCTGTCAACAAAAATAGCACTGAATTTTACAATTCAAAACTTTGCTGTCAACAGTTCAGGGTATATTTCAATTCAGGGTATATACTTGCACATTGGGGGTGGGTAAATTTCATGGTAACTTTGCTGTGGGCCATATAATTTAGCTAGGATGAAAGTGAAAACATCATTTGATGTTTTTTTATGGTGTTTCATAATTCATATAAAATACCTTTGGGGCCCCTTTAAGGACTGAACATGCAATTTGCAACAGGAGCAGTTATTGAATTATGAAAGAGCATAAAAAAGGCTTTAAATGATGTATTCACTTTCATTCTAGCTAAATTATTGTGCCACCTGCAAATTTACTAAGTAATTTACTACCTACAGAGACCAGAATAGTGCCTCAATAATTACCACACTCACTTTTATCACCTTTCTTATTAAGTGGCTTAATTTAGGTTTTCCTAAAATTGTTAGGTACTTCCCCTTTTTCAAAAATCATATTTATAATTCTTGATGCAATTTGCACCAGACAGGCTCAAGAGGCAATTTGCACCAGAAGCAATTATTGAATTATGAAAGAGCATAAAAAAAGGCACCAAGTGATGTTTTCACTTTCATTGTAGCTAAATTATAGGGCCGCCTAGAAATTTACCATCTTGACCATAGAAAAGGGATAAAATGTTTGCTAAAAACTTATTCTTTGATTATAATCCCATTTAGGCAAAGTCATGTAATCCACAGCCATTGATTCATCATGGCCTGATTGAATAAACCATTAGAAGAAGAAGAAGGATTTATTGAAAAAAAAAACATATCAACAAAAAATTATTGCTGCCTCCCCTAAAAAGCAAAGCTTGTCCGTGGGGGAGGTGGAGAAAACAAAATCCTTAAAACAAAGAATACTTGGCCACCGACACCACTAATACCATCACACTAAACAATAAATACAAAATAATATCATATATTATACTTCCTCTGGGAACATCATATCAACAAAACCCCCACAATAAATAAATCAATTAATCAGTCAAAACTCATATTCAGCAAAAAGCAGTTCCTTAATGATTTTTCTAAAAATATTGGGGTCACCAATAGTCTTAATATCACTATTCAAACTATTCCATTTCCGCGTACCTCTATAAAAAAACAGAAAAACATGAACGGGAAGATATACCTCTAGGTACACAGAAGTCCGCGCTACCCCTTGTATCATGAGAATTAACAGTAGACCTAATGGACAATAAATCACCAAAACAACAAGGCTGAACATCCTGCTGCAGTCCAAAAATAAACCACAATATATAGAACTCACGAAGGCCTGCAGCCAGCAAAATTTTTAAAGTTGGGTAAATTTCTCTAACAGACATACATGGAGATATACCGGCTAAAATTCTTACTGCATGATTTTGTAGAACTCTTATTGGTTTTAGGGTAGAAGAAAAAGTAGAGAGCCAAATACTTGAACAATAAAGTATATACGGGTGTATTAAAGAAAAATAAAGATGGCGAAGGACAGACTTGGGAAAACAATGTTGGAGTTTCTTCATTATACCAAGATTTCTTGCCAGAATTTTGCTAGTTAAAGTAACATGTTCCTTAAAAGATAGAGTTTCATCTATTACAATCCCAAGGTATTTAAAAGACGCAGTCCGTTTTATAACACCATTGGGCATATCTAATTCCTTGATCCATGGGTAAAAGTTTGATGATCGCGAGAAAATAATAAAGTTAGACTTAGCCATGTTAATCCTTAATTTATTTGCCCTCAGCCATGCTGTAATTCTATTAACTGATTCCTTCATGGAAATCTGCAGCAGCTCCGCTGTCTTAGCTGTGCTAATGGCTGTTGTGTCATCAGCAAAAAGTACAACTGTTTCATTAGTTGGGTTTACTGTTAGTTCATTTATTCTATAGCAAAAATTATTTAGACAATTTGGTAAATCATTGATAAATATCAAGAATAATATAGGACCAAGAACTGATCCTTGCGGAACACCTATTTCAATATGCTTTTTATCGGAAGAAGTATCATTTAGTTGGACATACTGATAACGATTACTTAAAAAACTTCTTAAAAAATTTAATGATTTACCCCTCAAACCATACACCTCACACTTCTTAAGTAGAAGTTCATGATCCACAGTATCAAAAGCTTTCATCAGATCTAAAAATATAGCACCTATTTTGAAACCTTTATCTAATACATCATTAATAATAGTTGTCAAATAAATCATCGCCTGTTCTGTTGTCCTTTTTCTACGGAACCCAAATTGTGTCTCTACCAGTAACTTATGATCCTCCAAAAAACTCATCATTCTAATACTAAAACACTTCTCTAAAACACGGGAAATAATGGGTAAAACAGATATCGGTCTATAGTTTCCTGGGTCATTTTGAATACCACCCTTATGAATTGGGGTTATACAGGCAACTTTAAAACAGTCTGGGAATTTTCCTTGACGAAAACACTCACTAATTAACCCACATAAAACTTCAGCTATAACAGGAAAAATACATTTAAGTGTTTTTAGAGTAATATGATTGCTACCAGATGAATTACTACACAACCCATAAATAATTTTTTTAATTTCATCAACTGTTAGAAGTCTAAGGTGAAGAGACACATCAATGGGGTCCCTCAGTAAGGACTCGGACGTTGGGTCACCACTATCAGGCACAACTGACATAGCTAAATTCAGACCAATATTCGAAAAATAACTCTGAAATTCATTGCATATGTCCTTTTCAGAATTCAAAGTCTTTCCCATTACACTAACTAATTCATCAGGTACACTATTTATTTTTAATCCAATCACTTCTTTTATTAGTCCCCAGGTTTTCTTAGGGCATCCTTCGACCTCCTTAAATTTTTCTCAAAATATTTCTTTTTTTCATTTCTTAAAATTGTATTCAACCTATTTCGATAAATTTTATATAATTGCTTATTTTCTTGTGTTGGGTTAATTATTTGAGCTCTAAACAATTTATCTCTTACATTTATTTGCTTCAAAATCACAGGACCAATCCAAGGTTTTTTTACTTGAGTGCTTTCTATTAAACGGTTTCAATATGACTACTTGACTTATCAAACTCTGCAACTTTTCATAAAATAAAACAAACTTTGAATTTGCGTCCTGAACTTCGCCTAGAACATCGTACCAATCCACCTTTTCTATATCATTTTTAAGTTTTACCATCACAATTTTACTGATCACTGGAATCCTTGATTTTTTGCCTTTAACCACCTTCGTGACAGTTCTAAAGCTAGCTGAAACTCCAAAGTGGTCAGATACATCGTTGATAAGGACCCTGGGAAGACTCAAGGGTACATTAGAAAGGATGTTATCCAGAAGCTTAGCTGATGTTCCCGTAATTCTTGTAGGGATATTTATACAAGGATGAAACCCATTGGATAAACTTCTATTAATAAATTCAGTGCTAGCAGATGACTGATCAATAAGGTCAATATTAAAATCCCCCATAATAAAACATGGCATAGAGTTAATTGGAAGTTTCATTAATTGTTCTTCAAATAGGTCCATAAAGTCTTGGAGCAGGCTCTGTGGAGGTCTATATACTACAACAATACAAAAATTCAAATTCTCTCTAGTTATATGTAAAACAAAACACTCGCAAACTTTCTCTCTATATATTGTAAGATCTTCTCTTATTGAAACCTTATAATCAGCCTGAATGTAAGCTGCTAGGCCTCCATGCTGGTAATACTCGCGATTCCTTACATATAAATTATACCCAGGGATATAGTTTTGTTTATTATACCAGGGATATAGTTGGTCATTTATAGTTTTGTTAAAAATTACTGCATTTACTTTATACTGTTAGCATTACTGGTTTAAACCTGCTTATCCATAAATTGAATCAACTATGACAAAATAAAAAACATGTGAAATAAATTATTTGGGCTATAGCCTATACTTGTACACAAGGACATTGTTTGGGGGGGAAGGGGGCATTCCCCCCCCCCAATAACTTGGAAAAAAAATATTATACAGCCCATGTCCCTTGACTATCCAGATATGAACCCCTCTTGCCCCCCCCCCCCCTATAAGAATGCTGGAGATTTGCCCCTTCTTGTACATTAGAGCAGTTGGGGGTAAAGCATAGTGGATGTTCAGTCAAAAACATGTTAATTATCTTTAAGGGTTCATAAAGGACTTAAAATTCAATTTCCAAGTAAAACAATATTGTTAACTTAAATTGCAATTACAGACAAGTCCTGTGAATGCCAGTCAATGATGATGGTGATTCAACATGTTAGATGTATCCCATAGGCCTACTGTGAGCACAAGCACCTGCCTACCTGCATCTGCCTTTGTCAATTGCAGACTTGATGGCTTTAACACTGGAAGACATAACAACATTCTGGCTAAGGAAGTTCATTATATTTGGAAAGAGCAAAAACATTGTTAAACCTAGCTGTAATCAGATTCCAGGCCTAGGGTCGGTTGGGCTAGCGACCGTCAACCTGAAAATCAAGTGCTACACAAAGTGACTACGTAGCCTCGGATCTGGACCCCCTTTTAAGATCTCGACCATCACGCGTCAACGGACATGCTGACGACGTCAGAAAGACTGACAGACTAAGCCTTCTAGACCAAAGGGGGCTTCGAATAGCCAAGTGGAATGTTTTGACCCTGAATGCACCTGCATCAAAGAACCTACTTTCTCAAGAACTTCGTAAGAATAAAGTGGTGATTGCAGGTCTCACAGAAACCCGTCTTACTGGAAGTGGAGAAGAGCGAATAGGCAATAATCACTCGTTAGTCTGGTCTGGAGGGAGCATGAGAAGAAATGGTGTTGGCCTCGCGCTAAACGGCCTTGCAAGAAAGGCCTTACTCTTGCACGAAGATGTATTGGACAGAATAATGAAGGCCCGCTTTGGGTACAAGCATGGCAAGATGACAATTTTTGTATGCTATGCCCCGACCAACGATTCCGACAACGTAACCAAGGAAGAGTTCTACTCTGCTCTGTCCAGATGTCTGTCAACAGTGTCCCCCCACTATGTCACTGTTCTTCTCGGTGACTTCAATGCTACAGTGCGAGATGATATGGGTGTTTGGCGTGGCACAATTGGACCTGTGTCCCCCGACCCACTGAACAATAATGGCCTTTGCCTACTCAAACTGTGCCAATCCCATGAACTTGTGATCGCAAACACCTACTTTCAACGTAAGACTGTCCACCAGTACACGTGGTATAGTAACGACGGTCGCACAAAGAAGATGATTGACTACGTCATTATTTCTAAACGCTGAAGATCATTGCTGAAGAACTGCAGAACTTACAGACCAGCAGAGCTCGGAAATGCAGATCACAGGCTTGTGTGTGCTGATGTCCAGCTTCGCCTCCATGCACAGCGATCGAAAAGAAAACCAGTAGCAGCGGATATTGGGAAACTAAAGGAGCCAGATACTCGCCAAAAATATAGTGTTGAGATATCAAATCGTTTTGAGCTCCTTGGCACACTCAACAGCAGCAAAGACGCCTGGAAGTATTTTAAATCGCAGACCAGCGAAGCAGCACAGCTGGTGCTTGGCAAGCGAAGTTTCCCGAAGAAATTGTGGCTAACTGACAAAACACTGCAGGTCATAGAGCAAAGGTGGAGGGCAAGACTTCTTGGGGAGATAGCCACCTATTGAAGGCTCAATGGAGTGCGGAACAGACTTATTCACCGAGACCAAACTCAGTTTGTTGCAAGGAAAGCTGATGAAATCGAACTAGCAGCAAAAAAGAAAGACATAGGTAGCCTGTTAAAGCACCTCCGTGATCTCGCAGAAAATAAAACACCAGCATTGGGACCTGTCCTATCCAGGGATGGGACACTTCTCTCTGATGAGGGTTCTTGTCTCGAGTGGTGGAAGGACTACTTCTGCTCACTCCTGAACAACACTAGCTCCTCTATGCCTTCTACTGATAGTCCCAACCAACCTGGCAGTCCAAGACCTGAAGCAGATTCTCCTCCAGACGAGCCTTTCAGCCCCTCAGAAATTGGAAATGCAGTAAAAAGGCTCAAGAACAATAAAGCTGCAGGTATCTGTGGCCTGAGTTCGGAGCTGCTAAAATATGCAGGTCCTGTTATGCTCCTGTTTCTCCACACCCTGTTCTCTACAGTCTGGCAAACCGAGATAATTCCCGAAGATTGGCGGAAGGGTGTCATTATACCTTTATGGAAGAGGAAAAGTTCTAGAAGCGACTGCTTGAACTACCGTGGAATAACCCTACTGTCTGTCCCGGGAAAACTTTTCTCAATGGTCCTGCTAGATCAATGTCAAAATATCATTCGTAAAATCCGGCGACCAGAGCAAGCTGGTTTCATGTCGGACCGTTCAACCATCGAGCAGATTTTTACGATCCGACAAATCATAGAAAAAGCCACGGAGTTCCGACAAAAAGCTTTTTTTTACCTTCGTCGACTTCCGTGCTGCGTTCGACTCAGTGGACCGAGAAGCTCTTTGGCGGATTCTAGAATCGACAGGCCTCCCTGAGAAATACTGCAGACTCTTCAAAGCTCTACACCTTGGGACGGAGAGCTGTGTTCAAGTGAACGGCCAGCGCAGCCCGTTCTTCCAAATCACGACAGGAGTGCGCCAAGGATGTGCAGTGGCCCCAGAGCTCTTCAATGTCATCATAGACTACGTTATGACAAGGACTACTTCACGTCTCAGCTTTAGACTCAAGTTTGGAGATCGTGTCATTGCAGATGCTGATTTTGCCGATGACTTGGCCATTCTGGCGGACTCCATGGAGCAGTTGCTGGAAGCGCTTCGAATCCTACGAGAAGAGGCTGCAAAAGTAGGACTGCAGATAAACTGGACTAAAACGAAAATTATGGCCATAGACCCATCCTCCCCTGCTGCCAATCCTTCAGTTAGCCTGGATAGTACCACTAGCATCGAAGTTGTCCAAAGGTTCACCTACCTGGGCTCCATAATTTCTTCAGATGGCTCGCTTCTTTCTGAACTACAAGCGAGAATATTCAAAGCGTCTTCTGCTATGGGCAGACTGAACCGTCACCTCTGGCGAAAACCAAACATCAGTCGCACAACGAAGCTGCGGATTTTCAACGCCTTCGTCGGCTCTGTGATGCTCTATGGAGCTGAAACCTGGCAATCTTCAGCCGCAACCCTCAAGGCAATTGATGTCTTTCAGTCGAAGAGCCTGAGGAGGATCGAAGGTCTACGATGGCTCGACTTCGTCAGCAATGAGAAGCTGCTGCAGCTCACCACGCAGTCTCGGTTTTCGACCCAAGCAGCCGAGCGAACACTACGATGGTTCGGACACCTACTTCGAATGCCTCCACACATACCTGCGAAAACGATCCATGACTTCGACCCTGTCAAAGCCGGTTGGAAGCGACCTCGCGGCCGACCGAAAAAACGATGGCCTTACAGCCTGTCCGAGTTCCTGACGATGGCAAATATCAGGTTGAGCGATGTGCAAACGCTTGCCATGGAACGAAGTGGATGGAGGAGGCAGACGTCACTCTCTACGCCGAGTAGCGCCCGGCAGGAGACATAAGTCAAAGTAAGTCAATTAAAAAGGCATTGAGTGTTTCACCTAATTCATAGCTTAGTAATGGAGATATCTCCAAGTTTACCAGGTTTTCTCCAAACTGCTGATAGATTCTGTCAATGCAAAATTTCCTACTGGAAGTCTGGTTTTCATTTATGCCAATCCCAAGAATATGATCTCTTTTGTCTTTGGTGGAATTACTACTACTAACAACTCACCGCAGCACCAAGCCACCTGAGGCCAACACGTCTATGCATGCTCCTCCTCCATCCCAATCTATTCAAAGCCTTTCTTTTTACACCTGTCCACGAAGTTCTCATTTCCTTTAAATCTTTCTTTATGACATCCTCCCACCCCAGACAAGGACAACTTGCTTTCCATTTAGCCCTAGACACTTGGCTGAAAATAACAATCTGTCATTGTTCATCTGCACAACATGACCTAGCCACCTCAACCTTTCTTTCATTATAGCCCTAGAGAGCAGTATTGAACCATATTTTTTTATATAGCCTATTGTTTGAAATATGGTCAGTCAGCTGGGCACCCAGAACAATCCTTAAGCAATTTCTCTGGAAAACATCTAACAAATCTTTGTCTGCTTTTTGGAGTGCCCATGCTTCAGAGCCATATTTGACCACTGTCATCCCTGCAGCTTCTAGTATTCTAATCTTGGTTTGCAGACTTATCTTCCTATTCTTCCAAAAAAATTTTTAACTGTGAAAAAACACCCTGAGCCTTGGCTACTCTACTTTTAACAGCTTCACTGCTCCCACCATCTTTACTAATAATACTACCAAGGTAAGTGAAGCTGCTCACCTGATCAATCTTTTCATTACCCAATGTAACCTTTTCATCTTCACTTATTCCTAGCCTTAGTGACTTAGTCTTCTTAACATTAATTTTCAATCCTCTTCTAGCACCCTGAACTCACAAAACCTCTAAAACTTCATTCATTTTGCTCACACTTTCATCTAGGATGCTTAAATCATCAGAATAATCTAAGTTTAGGAGACTTTTTCCTCCCCATTTGATTCTGTGCTCTCCCATGTCCTTTCCTGTGCTCCTTAAGACAAAGTCCATGAAAATAATCCATATAAAGGGCAATAGAACACAACCCTACTTAACTGCTGATTTAATACAAAACCAGCTGCTAACCTCATTTCCTACCTTAACTGCAGCAGTGTTATTCTCCTACATAGCACTAATCACTTTAATGTATTTGTCTGGTATACCATACAAAGTTAAAACCTTTACTAAAGCTCTTCTATCAACGGAATCAAACGCTTGCTCATAATCTATAAAACCAAGGACCAAAGGTGTTTGAAAACTCAGGCACTTCTTAATTATTAGCCTAAGAGTGAAAATTTGGTCAACACATCCTCTACCTTTTCTAAAATCACACTGTTCTTCTCTTAAAACTTTGTCTACAGCATCTCTCAGTCTAAAAATTATCATATTACTAAGTAATTTACTACCTCCAGAGACCAGACTAATGCCTTGATAATCACCACACTCACTTTTATCACCTTTCTTATAAAGTGGCTTAATTTAGGTTTTCCTAAAATTGTTAGGTACTTCCTTTTTTTCATAAATCATATTCATAATCTTAAGTAGCTTATTTCTAACATCTGAGCCACTATATTTAAGAAACTCATTTACCACCCTATCAGCACCTGGAGCCTTATTATTTTTTAATCCTTTTAGTACTGTCGCTAATTCCTCCTCACAAAACGAATCTTCCTTCACATCCAAGGTATCACAAACTTTTTCATTTTCCTCTATATCTTTTCCTGCAACTCTATCTCGGTTAAGCAAATTCTCAAAATGTTTGGCCCATCTCTCTTTAGTTTTTTCCTTATTGCTAATTGTGACCCCATTCCTATCTTTAACTGGGCCAAGTCCAGATTGACTACTCCCTCTCAATTTGTTAACGTGCCAGTACAATGTTTTACTATTATGCCATCTAGCTGCATCTTCCAGATCACTAGTATTCTTAGCTGCAGTTCTAGCTTTCTTCCCTAAGACACCTTCAGCAACTTCACCAATTATTTTTCTAAAATTATTCTAACCATCTTCCACATTATCAAATTCTAAACTCTTAAGTTTAGTATTCAACTGTTCCTGGAAAGTTTCTCTCAAGTTCTCATCCTGGAGTCTACCAACATCGTAACTTCCCGGGAGGTAGTTAGCCTTCCAATGTTTCAGCTTTAAATTAACCCTTGACACTACTAGATGGTTATCTTTACTTTTAACATCAATAACAGCACTCCTATATACCCTAGTATCTTGTATTGATCCTCATCACATGAATACCATGTTAACTTATGAGCCATTTTATGACCAAACACTGTATTGGTTATAACTAGATTGTTATACCTACAAAATTGCAAAAGTCTTTATCCATTACTGTTTTCTTTTCCTACACCAAATTTACCTAGGCTGGGATACCATCTATCCTTATTTCTACCGACCTGGGCATTAAAATCTCCCAGTAAAAACATTATATTTCTACCTGGGACACTGTCTATTTGCTTCTGTAACTGTAAATGAAATTCATCTTAGTCCCTAGTATCTCTGTTAGTCGGTTCTACAGGGGTGTATACTACCATAACTGATACTCTGAACTTTTTAGTCATAAAATGAGCAATAAGTATTCTATTATTAATACCTTCCCAGCCTAAACAAGACTTAGCAGCTTCCTTATTCATCATGATCCCTCCTCCCTGTCTATGTACCCCATCCTTCCTGCCTGAGTAAACAAATTCTATATCACCTAATTTCATGCTTCCTACCCCTGGGATATGAGTTTCTGAAACTCCTAATAAATCCAGTTCGAATCGTCTGAATTCGTCAGTCAAAATGTTGATACAGTAGTCATTTTTTAACGTCGTAACATTCCAAGTTCCATTTTCATGTTCTTTAAATCATTGAAATTATTTTCGCCTCAGGAAAAGCAATGATCCCAGATACCAGTGCAGGATGGGGATCACATATCTTCTCAAGTCTATACTGAAGTGCTTAAGCCAGCTTAGAACCAGACAGCAAGAAGTCCCTGGGACCTCCATGAATGGAGGCTTTGTACAATCCTGGGCCCATCTTGGTCACGACATGGTTTTCAGCACTTGGCGATGCTCTTCTATCAACACAAGTCGGAATCCTGTACAGACAATCTCGAGCCTATTACCTCCGACTCATTATATATTCATGCCTACAAATATTATGCTATTACAGGGAGGCAGCTCATAATAGATAAATTAGCTAGGAAGAGGTTTTTCAGCCTGAAGACGCCCATCAAAACATACCAAGCCCATAGGAATTATCCATTAGTAAGAATCCCATGCAAATGCTGTGTTGTTTACTAGGTTATAATTTCCTCGAGGGGCACCACTCCTCAAGTGGGAATAGAGTTTACTGCAAGGTCCCCAGTCTTGCAGGTACCACCAAAAGGATAGAGGCAGCCCTTTGCAGAGGCCGTTGTCCATAGATCTGGATCTTACTCCCTGCCGCAGTTTTCCTCCCATAGAGGATAGTTATATAATCCTATAGAGGATTATAGTTGTCCTCCTATAGGGGGGATAGCTTGAGTACTATTTAACTATACTTTTTATAGTGAGCAGAAAAATAAGAGACTTAAGTTGTTTCACTAGATAGTTAAAAGATAATGATCCAAGATTTTTCTACTTCTTTTTATATTGGAGAAACAATTCTGTGAAATTCGACAGCTAAAAACATGTGGCCAAAAAAGCAAAACCTAAAGATTAATGATTCAAAGGGTTAAAAGGACAGAAACTTTCTTGTTAGGACTTCTAAATTATATGAACTTGCAATCTCTGTAAACGACCAGTATTGAAAGATCAGTCTTGAGAAGAGTACAGGATTAATTTATTGGAATCTTCTTATGCCCCAGCTAAATAAAGGGACAACATTCTAAATGTTCCACACAGAAGACGGATTACTTCGTCTTCGTGAACTTCAAGAACCTCACTACAAGCAGGGATAACCTCATCATATTCTCTTTTGTGAAAGCAGAGTAAAGGTTTATCTTCGGGCCTTCTTCCATCTCCTTTGGTGGAATTGAAAAAAAACATTCAACCTTCAAGTCAATTTTGAAGGAAGTGAAAGAACAACTTCCCATGTTTGCCACCAAATCTAGGGTTATATAGTAATAGTGTGAAATCATTCTTTTCCTTTGTAAGATTGACCCTAGAATGAATAATGATTTCATTATTGTCTTTCTTAGTCTTTTTCTATAGTCTAGAGAGTAAGTTTAATGGGATTAACACTATAGAATAAAATGTTTTGATTAATTTAACTTAAAGACCATATGAATGTTGGGGTAAATATGCAGTTTTCAAATTCAGCTAGGATGAAAGTGAATAGATCACTTGAAGCCTTTTGTTATGCTCTTTCATAGTTCAATAATAAAATTTACCTATGCCTGAGCATATTTTTAGAAGTCTATCAACTAAAGAAATTAACATGCCTATTTTTGCAGAAGGAGGGTGGTTTGGAGAGAAATGTGAATGGAAATCATTGTGAGCTGGTTTACTGTTTACAGGAAATTTAAGGTTGGAAACACTTTTAGACTTAGGACATCCAAGAAGGGAAGGTTCTTTTTTTCCTTCCTTGAATATTCTAATTTTAAAATGGGTTCCAAATTAGAATTATCTGTGTCTAGGAAACCAGCTCTTAATGGTCATTTGGAATAGGCATGGTCATTTCTTTAGTTGATGGAGTTTTAAATATTTGCTCTGGCACTCATGCAAATTCTGAGTTAAATTAAACAAAACATATCTTACTGTGTAATGCTTAGGCTGTCCAATTGAATTTTTTGACCAGATTTTAAAAAATGGCTAAAAAATGCAAGAAAGATAATAATGTACTCATCTCTATTCTTGCTTTTCCTTCCACCTCATAAGGGAACAGAAAAAATCTACAGTATTTTAATATAATATACCTAGACTTAGCAACTAGCTTAGGAAAATTTATGGAAATATAATTGCTCCATAATTCTTTAAGAATAGAATCAAGGTTGAAAGTGTTTCAATTTCAGAAAGACAAAACATAAGCAATTATTACCAGTGGCATATATAGAGTCCAATATTCCTCTGAGAAATTTGACATTGGCAAAATCCATCAATAGTTGAGAGAAAGGGTAGACAAACAAAATTTTCAATAGACAAATCTCTAATTTTTTTTAGTAAAAATGATGATTTTGATTGTGCTTTGGCCTTCCCTGCTTTTGGAGGCAACAGTGAATGATTTACCATATCACAATCTATTAGAGAAACAATCAAAATAAATAATCCATACATAAAAACCTCACTTTAAACTAAATGGTTGGTGATATTTTTTTAAACCTTACTTTAAAAAAAATAATAAAAAGAGACTCAGTACCCACCCTTCTCATTACAAAAATAAGAGCATTTAGTCATGATAATACAAATTGAATCAAAACACAGGCTGAATCTGTAGCTATGGATAGAGTTCATGCCCAATCCAGTTTTTTAATTACCTTTAATTGCACTTGCTAGCAATATGCAGAAATCCAGTGTATGCCAGTTAGTGATGATGGGACTGCAGGACATCTGCTGCATCCCACTGAGTGAGCCATTGTTTTGTTGCCTAGTCCTTGTTGAGATTTGATTTGAAGATATCAATTTTTGTAGATCCCACTGTCCTCTTGCTTAGGCTGTTCCACAGACCTACAGTTTGATTGTAGAAGAAAATGTTTCTTTTTCTTGTCTTTGCATCGCATGCTTGTGGAACAGCTTTGCTGAATGACCTCTGGGACCTGGCAGGTTCAAACACATCTTTGTTGTCAGACTTGAGCAGCTTATAGGTCATTATCATATTGCCTCTGCATTGATAGTATGTCACAGTTGGTAGCTTCAGGATCTGCAGTCAACATCCATATTCTTTATCTTTGAGATCCTATACACATTTTGTCACCTGTCTTTCAACAGATTCGAGAGCCATCTGGTCCGTTTTATTAATTGGCATGTCAATGCACTTTCCATATTCCTTTCTAGGCATCACCAGGCTTTTGTAGAGTTTAGTCACTATTTCTGGGGATCTACTAGTGATTGTTTGCTTAATAATATCAAGAGTCTGGTTAGCCCATACTACTGCAGCATGGGCGTGGAAGTTGAATTTGAGGTCTTTATCCACAACAACCCCCAAATTTCTTTCTGAGGTACTCTCAGAAATCAGTTGTCTCTAGCCAGAATTTGATAACATTTAATATTGCTATTGTGGGTTATTTCTTCCAAGCTGGAGAACCATGCACTTTTCAACATTAAACTATATTTTGGCCTGTTTGCAAAAGCAATCTAGGTCTGACATTATTGAGGCTACACCCTGTTGTGTGTCAACAGGACCAATAAGCTTTCAGTCATCAGCGTATAGGTTAAGTTTATTAGTCACGTTTTTTGGAGCATCATTAATGTAGATATTGAAAACTGTAGGTCCCAAGACAGTTCCTTGAGGCACCCCATTTCAGACCTCTGCTATTTCAGAATAGAAAGCTGTACCATTTTCACCAAAAACTCTGACCCGCCGCTTTCTTCCCTTGAAGAAAGTCATAATCCAGTCCAGCACACCCTCTTTAATACCTATTGCCTTCATTTCAACTGGAGCCTTTGATAGCAGACTTTACTGAAGGCTTTAGCAAAGTCTAGCAGAACCATATAAACTGGGAGACTTGTCAAGGAGCTCAGTTATGCAATTATATGGGTCAATAAGATTTGTTTTAATTGATCTACCAGATTGGAATCCATGCTGGTGTTTTGATAGAAGGTTATTTGTGGCCAAATGTTTGAGAATTGCAGCATTTACTATACCTTCTAGTATTTTCTCAACAGCAGAGGTAATACCGATTGGCTGATAGATAATTGGGAGCTTTGGTCCCTTCACCTTCTTTATGCATTGACAAGATATGGGCAACTTTCCAGCCCAATGGTATGACTTTGGCATCAATAAAATTTTGGAAGAGCTGTAGATAAATGGCATCAGGCCAAACAGACTTATTTGGACTGAGATTTTTAAGCTGAGATTTAAGTTCATCCTTATCCACTATTATTGAAGACACTTCAGCGTTAATCATGTAGTGTGGTGGGGTTGGGAGGGGCAAGTGTCTGCAGGTGTGAATACTGATGTAAACTGGTGATTCAAGGCATCAGCCATTTTTGGGGGGTTATTTGACTGGATTCGATTACAAACCAGCTCAGTAACCATGTACCTAATGTTCAGAGGCATATTTCCAGAACTACTTAAGGTTGGTTTTTGAGGTTGCCGCAATGGCCTCCTAATTCTCTATCAATTTTCTGGACAGTTTGTTCCTTGCAGCTTTGAACTTAATTAGGTAGTTGGCCGTATGTGGGCTCCGGCTTATGAGCTTTGACAATTTCGTTTTCTTGTTTCTGGCAATTTTAATTTCTCTGGTCATAAAGGGGAGAGTTCTTGGTTTACATCTCCACATGATAGTTGTGTTTTTTTTTATGGTGTCCATCAACACATTTTTCATTCCCATGTGTCTTCTACTTCCATAAATTCGACAAATGACCAATCACACTGAGTGAGTTCATGTCTGACTTTACTGTAGTTTGTGTACACATGTTTAGTTAGGTTTGATTTCTGTGGGTACAGTCGAAATTGGCATTTAATTGCAATGTGGCCACTATTTCCAATTGGGGGTTGCAATTCTTTGTTAATGAGTGACTCAGGATCATTTATTAAAACGAGATCAAGGAGTGAAGGATTCTGTCCTTCTTGAAATCTTGGTAGAAATGTCACCGCCTGGAATAGCGAGTGCTCCTCTAAGTAGTCCAGAAAAGACTGTGTTACCATATTGCTTGTGTGGCTATATCCCTCAGGCCACTCAATCGCAGGTAAGTTAAAGTCACCTAGTATGAATAAACTCTTGTATTTTTTGGCAACACTATCAATAGACATATGTATAGCCAAGAGTGAGTCCTCCTTCAACCACTCTGTTTAATCACTTGTTGAATTAGAACTCCTGTAAAGACAACCGAGTGCAATGGGACCCCCAGGTAGGTTAAAAGATATCCAAATTTTGTTCTACCCATGACTCATAATATAACTTTCAATTTGGCCTACCTGGATCCCATTGCGTACATATATGTCAATTCATCTACCTCCATCTGTGGAACGGTGGGTCATCAATCTGTATCCCAACATCTGTATCTGGGTTTCAGTTAAGGGTAGGGAGGTTTGCTTTGGTTTGATTTCAGAAAACGTCTGGTTCGATTTCACAAAACACATAAATATCTGCCTCATTTGCAGAGAGGACACACCTGATCTCCTGAAATTTTGAAGCTATGCTGTTGACACTACTAAAAATAACACCAAGCCCAGCAATATATTTTTGCAATAGCTGTTGCCAGCATCAACATTTACTAGAAGACACAGAAGTCTTTTCGTTTGCCTCACTACTATTATTACTTGTAAACACTATACTTTGAGAAACATTACCATCTAACTGACTATTTACACTGGTTACACTGCCGGGTGCATTATTTAGTGTTCCATTGCAGCTGGTTGGGCTGCACAAATCTGACCGTTTTTTGGAACTATAGAGTTCCCACGAATAACCAAATCAGCTTCGCCCTGTGCACGCGTGATCTACAACTCCTCGTATAGCTTTGCTCTTTTCTCTCACAGTTGGTCTTGGAGACATCATTCCAGAACTGAATTGTATCTGACCCTTTTCTTTTGT
Source organism: Artemia sinica (assembly GCA_027921565.1). Lineage (NCBI taxonomy): Eukaryota > Metazoa > Arthropoda > Branchiopoda > Anostraca > Artemiidae > Artemia > Artemia sinica. The sequence goes on along the minus strand of CM051264.1, from coordinate 3,162,879 downwards.
AAGACTTTTGAAAAATCCGTTTCTTAGTCTAGAAATCTGGGACTGAGAATAATATTGGAACAGGTTTTTTTTTTCGGTGTTGGTGGTTGCAACATGGCTTTGCTGACTGCTCAGACAACGGACATTATCTTCATCACTTGTCTGAGGGGGGACACCAAAAATGACGATATTTAGCTTTCGATGCTGACTGTCTCTTTTGTCTGTAATCATCTGTTTAACTTTGGTTTCAAGCTGCATCTCAAGATCATTTTTCAACCTCTGAATATTGTCTGAAATGTCTTAATGATTATTCACTTTGTGTTTTGATCACCACTCACATATACACTTTGGTTTAGGTTAGTTTTCTTGTATAGATTAGCCTACATATATTATTCCATAAGCCGTGAAGACAGCTTAGCAAAGGGCTTTGCTGAAATATAAGCTTCATTTTTGTTACTCATTGGCTAATCATCTTCATTGTTGATTTTGTCTTTCTGTTTTTGTCTTTTGTAGCCAGTTTGGTCTCAGAAACTATATAAGGGCCGTAACAATTTTTTTCCCAAACAGATTGAAATTTAAATCTTAGGCCTATGAAACTGGGCCAATGAGTCTGTAATATAAACCAGGTTTCTAGGTCTCGAGCACAGATCTGGAAAATGGAATAGAAAATTGTATTTTCTGATCAACTTGGAACTTTCAGGCATCATTTCCAAGAACAAGGGGATCTCATTTTTTTGGGAATAGGATGGGTTCTACTGGCGCCAACAATTAGCCAGAAAACTTTTGGCTCTCACTGGTTTCAAACTTACACCTTGAAGTCTCTAGGAAAAGGGGACCTTAATGTGCCAAACAAATTTATTGGGGACAGGGGCCCCACAAAAATGAAGTCTTAAAACAATATCATTTTCCAATTGGTATGACAACTTGTATCCTTTGTCAAGGAGTCTCTAATGCACAAGAAAAAATAAAAGATAAAATGTTTGATGCAAAAAGGGCAAAAAATTGGTTTCAGGACGGCTTGAAATTTACATTTGTAAGTTCCTTTTCCATGGGAACTCTGATGCATGAACAAAATATAGTTTTAGGTAAAAAAAAAGGTTAAAAAACAGTTTTTCTGATCAGCTCTAACCGTATATTTGTAAGTCCCTTGGACAAGGAACTCCAGTGTGGAAACGAATTTTCCGGCTGGAGGCATGAGCCCCCTTCCCTTCCCTAAAAATTATGGGCCTAGAGACTTTATTTTCTGATTATTTTCAGGAACTTTTCCCTGGGCTAAGAGGGCCTCAAGTTTTAATGTTGGACAGCATTAGAGGGCCCTGAAATAGGCCAGACAACTTTTGTTTTTGATCAAGTTGAAACTTGCCTCTCAAGTCCATAGGAAAAGGGGAACTTAATGTCGAATTGTTTTTAATAGTTTGTGGCATGTACTGCAAAATAGGCCAAAAAAGATTTTCTGATTCCATTGAAACTTCTGTCATTCAGTTCCTTGGGCAAAAGGAACCCTAACAGACTAAAGCCATTGATTTGCCCCAAGATGAGGCCCAAAACAGAGCGCAAAAAACTTTTTTTGAACAGCTTGAAACATCTGTATTTTCCTTGCTATGTGGATTCTAATGAAAGAAGATATTTTAGATTTGGGAATGCGTCCTCCGAAAATAAGACAAAAAAAAAAAAAAATCTGATTAGCTTGAGACTTTTGTTTTTAAGTTCTCAGCTCAAGGAAAACCAATGCAAAAAAAAAAAAAAAAAAATACAGTTGATTTACCTGACAATACGGTCTGTAGAAGCTCAAAAGTACTTCTACAAATGGCTTGAAACTTACAACATCAGTAAGCCCTTTGGTCAAGAAGACGGTAACATTTGGGCTAGTAGCATAGGTCCCCTTAAATGGGCCAGTTTTTTGTCTGATCAGCTTGAAACTTATATTTTGTAAGTCCTTGTGCCAAGAGGACTCCAATGTACAATAAGCATAAAAAAACATGTTATTTTGCTTTATAAGGGGCTTAACAAGGGACAAAAACTTGTTTTCTGGAATAGCTCAAAATTTTTATTCATAAGTCCCTAGTTCAGGGGGGCATCAACACAGAAAAAAAAAGTTGCTGTGTATAGAAATGGCCAAGAAAAACCAATTGGCCAGGATGATAATTTTAATCAGCTCAGACCAATATGAGTTACTAGACTTAGAATGTTTTAATCATCCACGACCAAAAGATTTGTGATGCAACATTTAATTTATAGTTTACTGTATTTGCAGTCTCTGATAAAAAAATGTTTAAATTTCTATGATATCTATAAACATTTTTAACAGTCCAACAGAATTATCAATTATTTTCTTTGATCAAATACTAAATTATGATGCACGACCAAGTAAATGCTTCGTGATTGCTGAATTGAAATTTCTGTTTTTTTTTATACTTTAGGAAGGAATCGATTGCTTTTTTATGTTTTTGGAGCATATTTCTTTGCATTCTACCATCATAAAATTTTCGACAAGGGGCTGGTATTCAAGTTAGCCACAGAAAATTCAGTTATTTTAAATTCAGATGCCTGAATTTGTTCAAAAGCAAGTCTGAATATTAAGCCAAATATATTGATATTTATCACTATTCTAGCAGATAATCCCTTCTTATCTTTTCTCTTTTCTTTTCCATGCAGTAATATGGCAACAGCATTTACTGAACAAGATCTCTTACCTGTGACTAAAACAGTGGGTGAGCTTGTGCTTACCATCGAAAAAGAGCTAGCAGATAGTTTGCTTGCACTGAACTACAGTGATAGTGGTGTAACACATATTTATAATCCAGTTGATTATGCAAGAGTCCCCCATGAGATATTTGTCAATAAGTTTTGCAAAGAAACCATATCCACACTTTTGATTGGAATGAATCCTGGCCCGTGGGGAATGGTGCAAACCGGAGTAAGAATTTGTTTATATTTTTTATTTATGTTTGCAATATCTACATAACTTCTCTTCACCAAAATTATTGTTTAAAGAAGACCTCTCTAAAAAAAAGGTCAATTTTCTCTCCAGTGTTATGCCTTCCCAGGTTTAAATCCTAAGGCTCTAGCTTACTTAGTTTTAAACGAACTCTACATATCGTGCTTGATCATAGGCAGCTCAATAGCGCTTTCTAAGTAAAGAACTATGCGGCCACAATGTATTATTTATTTTCTTATTATTTTTTTTTTTCAAACAGGGCACTTTGTGTCGAAGGAGTTGTCGTAGAAACTTCAAAAGGGGCTCATTCGATTGGAAATTGAAAGGTCTAGGGCCCTTTTTCATAGTCGAAATTGATTGGAGGACAGCCAGCTCCCCCACGCCCATCATTTCCCCAAACACTTCCAATCAAAGTTTTGAGATAGCCATTTTGTACAGTGAAGTTGAAAGATCCGGAAATCATGTTTTGAGGATGACAACTCCCCTACAGCCCTCAAGGCATCGGTTATAAGTTGGGCATGTAAGATTCTTATGGGAAAAGTGGTCGTATAAACCTCGGAGGGGGCTCATTGGATTGGTAATCAGAAGATCTAGTGCCCTTTTTAAAAGTTAAAGAGATCGGAGGGTAGCTACTCCCCCCCCCTCCAACACGTTGTACATAATTTTAAAGACCACATTGCCTTTCCATGACCGAAATATCTAGTATTTTTGTGAAATTTATCACTGTTGATTATAAGGATATTATCCCTATTTGAAATTTTATTTATTGCCACACGTCGTATTTTCCCAATATGTCTCAGATAGAAATTAAGATAGGGATTTGTTCAGAAAGTAGTCCAAAGATCCTAGGCAGCGTGATTGCGATTCCCAAGTAAGCAGCGATGTGGGCGCAAATTTATTATTATTTTTATTTTATTTTATTTTTTGTTTTTTTTTTAGACCAGAGCACTTCGTATAGAAGGGGTTGCCATAGAAACTTCGAAAGGTTTTCATTTGAATGGAAATTCAAAGGGCTAGTGCCCTTCTTGATAGACGAAAGTGATTGGAGGGAACCAGCCCCACTCCCACCCCACCCCTGCGCCTATCATTTTGCCAAACACATCCAATCAAAATTTTGAGACAGCCATTTCGTTCACCGTAGTTGAAAAATCTAGAAATTATGTCGTTAAGGATGCGAAACCCACAGCCCTCAGGGCAAGGGTTGTAAGTTATGCCATGGGGCCATATAAAGTTTCGATAACAAGGGTGGTCACATAAACTTCGAAGGGGGCTCATTGGATTGGAAATTGAAAGTTCTAGTGCCTTTCTAATAGTCAAAAGTGAATTGAGGGCAACCGCCCCCCCCCTCTCCCACGACCGTAATTTTCCAAAACAAATATTCAACCAAAATTTTGAGACGTCTACTTTCTTCAGCATGGTCGAAAGATCATGTAATTATACCTTAAGGGATGTCAACCCCCTCACACCCTCTAGAACAAGGACTGTAAGCTAGGAGTAGAGTAGTACCTACCATTTCTATCGCGCCCCTAGGAATCTCCATGTTATTCTATCGCGCCTCTACACCTTTTCAAAGAGAGTGAGTATCATCTCACACAGTTTGACGTAGACATTTTTTTTTTTAAGTTGGCGAGGTATAATGTGGTCAAACATGTTTTGAGAGTATGGTCGTAATTATATAACTTAAGCAGACTGGTTTTTGAGTCAACATCCGTTTTTTAAAAGTCATTCAGAGAGCGGAGGTTACCCCATATACGATAGCTTGATTGGTGATTGGGATTTGAATAAAAGGAATAGTTTTCTTTGCAATTCATATTAGTAAGAGAATTGAATTCAAAGAGAATAGTTTATTTGAGAAGATATTAGTAGAGAAAAATGAGTGGTGCATTTACATTATTGGAGATTAATGATGGAGCCGACAACAGCAGCAACGATATACGAGTACCCAATGTGGCTGTGGAAATAACCGCTGGCTGTAGACTATGTCTTGAATGGGACACTATGTATGCTAGATACGTGATATCATTAAGCAAATTTAAACAGGAGGAGCAACTATGTTTTGCTGGAAAAGTGAATATTCTCCATATAAATAAACTTCGGTCAGCATTAGATGTCCTATCGAAATATATTGATGAGAACAAATGCATCAGTGAATATTATTATTGTAATTATGTTCAATAAAATTGTTTCTAAATCAAAGGTATTTTTCTTTCTATAGTAGACTAGCGTATATTTTTTAGAGTAGAAAAAATTCTGGTTAGTCTGAAGTTGGTTGTGAGAGTGTTAGGACTAAAAAAATGGATAGATTCGAGAAAGAGCGAATCATGGGGAATCTAGTTCTTATGGAAAAATGTTTGATTCTAGATGACGATTTTCTAGAGCTGTCTATTCAAAGGAAGATATTTTCTCGGGGAATGCTTGTCGATATAATGAAAACTGATTCTCCATCATTAGACTATTGTATGAAGCTTCTACGTCGTGGTCCAAATGCATTTACACAATTTATTGATATATTGATCACGACACGGCAAAATGATATTGTGGATATGCTTTTAAACATTAGTTTAGAAATTTAGGACTTTTTTCATGAGAAAGATGGTGCTCAAGGATGATTTACTCCTCTCTCTCTATCCCAGACAATTTTTTGTTGTTGCTAGCTCAGTTTCATTGTGGCAGTGAGAGTGACAACACATGACAAAATGTTCCATACATGTCCCCTATGTATGTACACACTGGGCAGCTGGTCATCATGTGAGAATTGCAAAATGATTGATGAGTATGATGAAAAGTGTAGATTATGCAACCCGTGTAAATTGCATAGAGGATATGCTGTACAAATTAAAGGTTGTAATTCCTGTCTTGAAGAGGTGTGTGACTCTCATCCTAGAGGCCACCTATGCTCCAATTGCCATTATGATAAATGTAATCAGTGGGAGAACACATATCCCGGTATGATTGGAAAGAATCCTAATCGTGATTTTAGTTTATTGCTACGAGATTGGTATCGTCGTGGTTTTAGATTGTTCTGGGAGGAGGAGCCGGGTCAGCGATTCAACTGTTGGAACAACAAAAGAATATGGTTTCTACGTCATCGTTGTGAAGACAATGGGTGTTATGATTATAAACCCACTGATTTTTATTTCGCTGTGATGGAATGTGATTCGCCACTTGAGGACACTGTTTGTGACATTACTTCAAATAAGCAAATTGAAACATGTGAATTCTATAGAATGAATGAGAATAGTATCATTGACTATACAAAGAGATATGACAAGAGTGAAGTTACACTCTACTGTAGAAAATGTGACCCTGACATTGCAGTACATCAGGACCAGTATACTGTGAATTCAGATAATCTAGTTGCACTAGTTGTTGTCGACAAATACCTAGTAGAAGGTGAAATCTAAAGAGTAGAAAAGTCGTTTTATCATGTATATAAATTTTTATTAATAAACAATTTCACATACATTTTTAGAATATTTTATTCGTAGGGCACTAAAATCAATATTAAATACGCTTATAAGTATATTTTCCACTAGAAAGTCGTTCAATCGAGGTAAGTCAACGTAGATGTTGAGAAACTGCTTGTAGGTATAGCCACGACATCTGAACATGAAAAAGAGTAGTGCATGAAAGCCACATGTCTTAGTCGTTAAATCCTGTACTCTTCGTTGATTTTGAATAATGGTTTTCCCACTACTTTCAATAAAGTTGCTGATGTATGGAGCGTAGAATTTATACGATAGGCCAAGAGGATCGAAAAATTCAATATTCTTCGCTATTTGAAAGATGCATAGCCAATGGCCGGTCTTCAAAGTCGATGGGCTGCTATTAACAATGATTAGGGTATTGTTAACACTTGGAATTTTTTCAATGAAGTCCGAAGGTATACAATAGGAGTTGTACTGGGACATGTATGGATCCATACTAAATACATTGATTATTTGGTTTGTGTTCATGGTGCTAGGTCTAGTAGAACACTGCCGTCGGGTGTGATTTCCCAATAGGTTTCAAATTGACTCAGTGATATTAGCGTGATACTCTCAGTCAGAGCATCGGCAAATGTACACTCTAAACGTACATTCCCTGTTCGTACTATGCTCATATCCTGAGTCCCCGACAAGTCCAAAACAATTACTCCATGATTTTTTGAAAACATTGAATCGGTTATTCCATTTTCAAATAGTTGAGAGTCATGATCTAGGGATTGCATGGTCAAGTCGTACAAAGTTCTATAGGATTTTTTGTCAAATGATAGAGTATACAATGGAATACCATTCACTTTGCACACAAGGCTAGATAGACCAAAAAAATTAAAATCATGGGGGGATTCAGTCCAGGATCCAACGGCACTGCCACTCTTCACAAAGGCCAAAGCCAATTTTGATGGGATTTCTCCATTGATAAATGATGAATCGCTATAGCTACGAGAGCTGGTGGCAATGTGACGTTGATTGGTGATCGTATGGGGGACAAGAAGTTTAATGTTGTTGCCATTGGCTCTTAGCTTTTCCACTGCCAATGCAACAGAGCTCATAACCTGTTGTTTTCGGACGTGGAGAATTGCCGATGTGATAATGACATTTGCATCGGGTGCTGCAGGAAGTGTTTTTCTCAAAATGAAATTCGATGGGGCCATCTGTAACTTTATGTCAATCTTGACATTGGGGGGTAGCCATTGGGATATATTGAATATCTCATGATTTAATTTTCCAACCAGATGATACTCCTGGGTCACTGCAGTAGTCAACTCACCGTCAGTATCAACACCTGATCGATATTCATAGCCCAATGATTGTCCTCTCAACTCCTTGTACGCCTTTGGTGTCATCATCATAAATTGTATGTAGCTTGCATAGTTGGATAAATTATTGCTAGTGCTCACCAATATTCCATTAATAAATACATTAATTTGTTTGAACAGATTGTGTAGAATACAGTTTTCATAGGAGAGACCATCGGCAACAGTTGGAGTTGTATTATCTGACTTTTTCTTCACCACAACATTTAAATCAATAAATGTTGATGACAAATCAATGAAATAGTCTTCATTGGAAAATATTTGAAAGTGTATATTTTCCGAGAGGGGTTGTTGGGGGTGAAATTGTTCATAGTAGCCATACTTGACACTGACATCAACATTTTCAGCATTGAATAGATTCAATGAGGAACTGATTGATGGATATAATTCCTTGTGGGGGAGATAAGTCATCTTAAGAGAAGAAATCCTTCTTTGATCTAACAATCTTTTTCTTTTTCTTCTTCCGCTTATTGGTCTTCGTTGTTTTATTCCTCAAAGTCCTTGTTGATGCCCCTCGCTTCCCGCCTGGGTGGAGACTAATAAGTGAATGACGTGCACGCATCCTTTTCAATCCCTCCCCATTTTGCCGAGATTTTAATTGCTCACCAACGGCTCTTGCTGAAGATCTAATATTTTCCTTAACACTCTCCTTGAAATTCTTGCCCGACCCCCAGTCCTGTAGTGTTGAGGCAGCAAAATTTGATGCAGCAGGTACAAGATATTTTCTGGCAAGGGGTAGTGGAGAACGAAATAGCCTAGCAAACCAGCTACCAAGACCATAGCCAGACATTGTAGTACGCCCCTTTTAGTAGTCCAATCCATTGCCTATTTGACGTGGACTCAAAGCATCAACATAACAATCGATATCGGGACAGACAAATGGAATTCTTCTATTGTTCATTTTAGGTGATGGTGCTGTCGCCGACAATGGGTCGAAAATGACATGTAATCACTGCTAAGCCTTTTGTTATTGCTAGAGGATCACCCAATTCACTTCTTAGTGTTAACTGACAGAGTTCCAAATACGAAGTGTTTACAGGAACATACTGAAGATGCTTTATATTATAGTGATGAACAAGTTCATGAGTTGTTTTTCGTTCAAGAACACGTAGGAGGGGGACATTTGAATTACCGACTCTCGACGTTTCCACAAAGGATGCATAGAGAAATATGCAAGAGTCCGAGGCGAAACCAGGTGGATAATCAGCAAAAATTACTTGATCCATCCCGTAAACAGTGACAGCATTTTTCCCATTGATCATATTCTGTTTAAAGCCAAGAACGTCTCTCAGATTGTCATTGAGAATAATTATTTCGGTGTCAACAGGTGAGGTAATGTAAATCCTATCGTGTTCCAATGAATAATTAAAATGGAATGTACCATTCCTACGATATGAGATTTTTCTATTGATTGTACGACACAAATCTCTCATATCATCATATTCAATATATTTCAATTTAGCATGTGGATATTCGCTAGATTTAAGTGCTTCAACCCATTCATAGTCGACAAAGAGGGTCCAATCGAATGGTATATTTTATATCATACACACAATCCTTTCTCAGGATGTCATAGGTATTTTTGAGAATACAGTCGACAAAAGCCACTTCATACGCACCGTCAAATTTGATGGCGGGGGAGAGTTTCGTCCAAAAATCACTTGTCGTATTCAAGTTATTGTAGAGAGCATCGGAAACATTGGACATGAAAGTTACATAGAAATCATTGGGCATTGTCAGTATCTTCAACACCGATCCAAGAATCAAAATCAGAGTTGTGTCCTAGCCACCGAACAAGTAACTGTTTCTTACCCCTGCGAGTACGAGTCTTTAATATCTTTTCAATTTGATAGATTTCACTATTATTTTTAACTTTTTGTAGTTCATAGTCATAAAAGCCGCCGAGAATCTCTTCATCTTTGGTATCGCGCAAACGATAAGTTATGGGTTTAGTGTCTAGGATTTTTGCCACTTTAAAAAGTTCTGTGGACCACAAGTAATTCCCCTTTTCAAAAAAATTAGTTGTTCTATTAATTCGAACAGTATCACCAACATTGAATTTATTTTTCTTCTTGACAATCGTTTCACTGGAATATTGTTTAAGAAAGGTGTCAATTGTATTATGATCAGAATGATGAACTTCCGTTGGCGTGGAGTTGGACAATGATCGATGAGGTCGTTGATTATAAATCAACATGATGTTATCTAAATCATGAATAAAAGCCGATGTATTTTTCAATGTACAATATCTTGAAATTAAAAGTCGAATAGTTCTTATCAATCGTTCGGCCAATGCAGCCTTTATAGGACCATGACGATGATAGAGCAGTGTACTATATTTCACTAGTACTTTTGCAACATGAGGATTAACAAATTCACTACTGCGATCCGTTTGAATTTTTTTATATGAATCCTGTTCGAGAATACTTTCAATGGCCTGAGCAACTTCAACGCCTCTCTTTGATCGCAATGGAATTGCATATGCATAGCGACTAAAAACACTGATTGCAAGTAGAATGTACTTTTACAGTGTATTGTGACGTCGTTGAATCTCATCTAGAGTCAGGAGATCTGCTTGCATTATATGCAGTGGGTAAAAGGCTTTAGTTTTTCGATATTGATTGGCACGAAGTCTATGATTTCTATGCAGAGTGTAACTTGATTCATTTTGTAGATAGTCTTGTACACTTTTAGTGTGAACACCAGTGACTTTGGAAAGAGTGGTGGGTGAACTTAAACTCCCCGCCTCACCAATATTTTCATAAACACCTTTCAGAACTTCAACCATTTTGAAGCGTAAACACGTTGTGTAACGTCCGCTACCCTTTTGTATACTAGTTGTGGTTGGTGATGGTGACATGATACGTTTTCGTTTTTTCCTCGCCACCATTGTCAAGTTTTTTCCACTAGGTGTGCTAGTATTTTCCAAGATTGATTTAAAATCTTCTTCTTCTTCTTCTTCTTCTCTTCTCTTCATATTTTAATGGTGTTGTTGTTGTTGTTGTTGTTGATGCATGTTCATTTAATTTTTTTAGAATTTGTCTATTGCTAATAAGACTTTTGGGGAAGTTTAATGTATTTAGAAAGTTGTATAGATGAGCGTCAAATGATAATAGTCCTTTACGATTTGTAACCATATCATAGATTAAATCAAGTAGATTATAGCTCTTGCCCTGAATTATAATCCCTTTCCCATTGCTCTCAACTTGAATATGATCTTGACCACTTTCCATGAGATAGGTTAGGAGTCGTTTACTTTGTTCACGATATGAGTGGGGCATTAGATTTCCAATTTTCATTACAATTGAATCCAATTCCTCCTTCTTTAATTGTGTTCCAGCAGCAGCAGAATCTTGAGGAGATGATTCTTTTTTGTGATCAATAGCAGCAGTGGGTTTCGACCGATAGGGCTTATGTTTGTCCACTCGGCGAAGTGCATCTTGAAGTAAAAGCAGTTTTTTATCATCCTCAATATTCTCGTTGTCAAGGAATTTACTCAGATTGTTCTCAAAGTGTTCCACGGGTGAGAGAGCGAGTTCTATTGGAGTCAATTTATAGGGTTTTGCCATTCTCACTAGAGAAAACTGTTTACAAGTCCTGCAATTATTGGCAGTAAAAGTGTGAAAAAGCTACCGCCCGCCTGAAGAAGTCGTTTCTTTTTAAAATTCTTTCCTTTGTTTTTTGAGGCCAATTTACGTACAATGGAACGATGTTGCTTTGCCTGTTGCATAACTACTTCTGGCAGTTGAACATTACCCTCGGTCAAATTTAAACAAAGTTCAGATATTAGATTAATGAAATCATTGTCAATACCATGTTTGAGTATGGCTTTCCTAAGCGAGGGTTTTGAAGTGCTTAGAACTGAAAACAGATGTCTATTTTCATGTAGTTTCTTCAGTGTCATGATATCGACTAATAGGTCTTTTTAGTGTTCACGGAGAGATATACTGTAATTTCATTGTCAAAAATATCTATGACTACACGCAGATCCTCGGGTGTATTTTGATTAAGATCTCATAGGATATAGCCGTAGGGTTTATTAGTTGCCTGATTGTATGCTGAGAGCAGAAATTTAGGGGTGCCTGGATAGATTTGTTTATTGAGGGTTATTAGCGAGCTGGAATCACGAACAACTCTGTTGATGATATAGTAGGCGCAGTTCAATGCAAGTGTTCGCATACATTTGCTCTGATGAAAGAGATTGTGTAGAACCAGAATGACGGAAATCTGTTCATGATGAGAGCGAACAGTGAACAGTTTTAGCATTTCCTGGGACCATTGTTCAATAGATTCAGCCAGATCGTCAATGATCAGCCAAGAGTTTGGTTCAATAATGCTGAAAACATCAAGTCCCTGTATGAATTGTATCTGCACCAATCCCGTGGTGGCAATTGCTTTTATTTTATCGTATGACTCCTGCCAAATACTGTAACAATAGTAGATTTTTTTGGCTTTTCCACAAACATTTTATCGCAATTTTTAATTATTTTAGTCAAGAGTGTTGTTTTGCCTGACATTGAGGGCCCACACAGAAACGATCTGAATGGGGTTTTAAATTGATACATGTTCCCTTCAACAGTTCACCTAGACAACTAACTGTAGACTATAGCTGTCTAATGACTAAATAATTTCCCTACTACTACTCCGTTCAAGAATAATAATAATAAGAAGACGAATAAAGAATCATATTTTCTTTTATTATATGCATACAAAAGTAACAATACTTAAAAAAATACTACATTGAAAAAAAAAGAACATTAAACATGAAAAAAATACACTTTTTTAATTTATTTATAATAAAAAATACAACATTTACATAGGCACAGAGAAAAAACACCTAAATAAATACACTTTTTTGTTTATTTATTTATAGAAAAAATACAACATTTATTAGAATAAAGCACTTAAAATAATATCACTTTTTTTTAATTTCAATGAAATATTTACAAAAAAAAATCTGCTCTAAGTAAAAAAAAGATAACTTTGGTAGTGGCTGGCGGTGCGCCCCCCGCTGGCGGCCGCCCCCCCCCCGCGGGCCGCGAGGCCCCCCCCCAAGGTTTTAGGAAAAAATTTACTGGACTTTATTCAAACCGAGACTTTCCCTATGGATAACACATTCGGCCCGGTCTGAAGTTAAATAGTGACCAAGGGGGAGGGTAGTCACACCGTCTTGACAACACATAGACCTTGTCGGAAATGGTACTCATTGCAATTTTTTCTACATTTACAGTAAAGTTCCTGTAGTTGAGGGAACGAATTGCCAGCAATTTGGCTCGTGGAATTGTATTTTGAACAATACAATTCCTATAAATGTCCATGTCGAAATTCTTATCCACATAGCGCGTGGGCACTCCTTTGCAACGTTTCTTGATTTCCTCGTCGTGTGTCTGTATAGAGTACACCTTCGGACTTACAAACATACCACGGGAAATCATGTCTTTTCCCGTTTCTGATTTAAAAAATAAAGCTGATTTGGCGCCCGACGTTTCACTAGCTCTGGGTAAAGCCCACTCCAATTGGTGTAGTCCATCCGTGAGCTAATAATTTCACCGTGCGCCAAATCATCAATTAGATTTGGGGTTTTTACTTTTAACAGTAGAGAATCTGTGTCCCCGTAGCAGACCTCTACTTACCCCTTTTCCGGCCACTGTACCCTAGCCACATTGTAGTAGAATTCCAACATGAGCTTTTTAGAGATCTCCAAGATCGAACTGCCTGCAGCAATATTTTTATTCAGGACAATGCGTCTTTTTTTTCTATTCAATAGTACCATGTCCGGGCCAATGATTGTGAAGGAAGTGTAATTTGGATCGGCAATAATTCGAGCACATTGTTCGGGATCGGTCACGCCGTCACAACGATTCCTATTGCGAACACTCCACACATTTTACCGAAAGCCGAATTCAAAATGAGCTTATAGATTTCTTTTTCGGCTTTCGTCTGCGCTTCAGAACGTTTGTTGACAAAAGTGTCAACACACGTTTTCAGATAGGGTTTTTGACTAAACTGGAGCGCTCTATGAACCTTTGTGACGTTGAAACCTTTGAACCTTTGTGACTTTGTGACGTTGAAGTCACATGATGTACAATATTTTTTTCGGCAGAAGGTCAGCAATAAGTTTTTGTTTTGAAGGTGACCAATGCAATCCGTCCACCTCGACTAAACGCCTATTGCGAGGGCTCAAAGAGTCCCTAGTCACAGGTCTATTGATGCACGGGAAAACAAAATCCTTTACTGAATCGTGAAGCTCAACTGGTATCTCCCCATCAATTTCAAAAAACCATCCAACCGGTCCATTCTCCTCAACACTGTCAATGTTGGGGAAATGGGGAGCTTGAGGGTCATTGAGCCATTTATAGTCACCGCAAGGTAGCGCATAATGGGACATGGCCGAGGGGTAGAGAGAATTCATATCAAGGAAAACTGCATCCGATTTCGTCCCCGTCTTCTCTCCTGTTGGATCAGTTTCCAAGTTCTGATCCCCGTGAAAAACATATCTACCCCTCATTGACCTTTCGATGAACAGATGCTGATCAATGTCAGTGATTAGCCCAATTTTTTCCCCCCTAATTTTTAGGATGAGGTCCATCACCAAATGAGGAGATGAAAAATAATAGCCCAAATCAAGATTAGATTCCCCATAGATTTTGTCCGTATTTTTACACATAATGTCTTACAAAGTTAACACATCACTCGACAAATACAGCTTGCAGTAGTCAAACCCATTTTTACACCCTCCCTCTGCCCACACTTTTTTAGCAAAACTGTATTCATCGGGTGTGCACCTACGATCGTGTAGACTGTCGTAAAACGATTTATCGGGGGAATAGTTTCCTCGGCGAATCTCGACATGGAACAATAATAATCATAAGGATATATGCCCTTGACCGTCAACAAATCATATAAATCATTTGGAAATTGTTGCTTGAGAAGGGGGAAAGCGCTGCAGCCGTCATCGTTTTTCTGCACTTGAATTAATTCGCTCAATGATTATGGAAAAAAACTGTAGGAATCTAAAAAGCGAATTTTATTCGAGTACTCAACATCGCCTTCAACAAATTTCCACATAAATTCCAAAACAAGCAACTTTTCCGATGACTTAGGAATGATTTTGTAGGAAAAGCTGTCTATCACCCATGCATCATCCACTGTTCCATTTCTTTGAAGATGTGCCATTGCTGGTAGCACATACTTCAGATCGTAGTTAGAGTTATGTATAAAAACCAGAAGAAAGAGTTGCTGTTTAATTTTTAAATTACATGAATTGTGAGCCCACCCCCGAAAGTTACTTTTTCCTGTTGAATTGGGGTCAATAAGATGATTATGATCCTGGACCGCGTCTTTTGGGGCAAGAACACTCCTACAAACCCAACAAATTGTCCCCTTTTCTAGTGCCAGTTGCTCTTTATCTGATAATGACACTGGGTAGTTGGTGTGACGCAATCGTGAAATTGCGCTGTTTGCTGTTTTTATTAAAGATATCGATAACTTTTCCATGCTACCCTCCTCATCCATAGCCAAAAAAACTCTTCCAACTGCATTTTATTATTGGAATCGCGACGAGCATGCGCATAGGAACACGCAACTAGTTTGTGTTCCTTGACTATATTTGGCCTTGATGGGTCTGATACCTCCACCAGTCTTGATTCACAATCTAAACATACTTTATCACCTTGTAGCAGGAAATTTTGGAAATTTTTAAATTGTAAAGTATCTTTACCTTCTGCCGGCATTTCAATTCTTTGATTACCATGAATTTTGCAATGGCTCATGTGATCTGAGAATGTTCGCTCAGATGTGAATGGGGAAAGGCACATGGGGCAATACAGACGTTCCTCTTTCTGAACACCTTGGGATAAGAGTCGACTTATTGCTGTAACGGGGAAAAAATGACCATAGGAATTTACATCTTTGGGAGGCTCGTAAATAACCCAAACCCAATTTTTAACATTATCTACCATCGGTGTCCTAACTGCATACAAAACCCCTTTTTTATTTGGTTTCTTTCCCCCATTTACGAATTCCGTGTCATACTGGAGAACAACCACCCCCAACCCAAGATTTTCATTTGCTTTTTTGAATATGGTTATTTCTTTCAAGGACACCGGATACTTCCCCTCTAAACAATCAAAATTTACTTAAGGGAAATTTTCTCCACCGTTATGAGTAAGGCTGTCGAGATTTTTCATTGATGATTTTTTTTAATGTTTTATGGGCTGCTGCTAAAAATGCATATTTAAAGCATTGCAGCCCCGTGTCAAATTCGAAACCCTGAACCCCTTTGGTAGCCGACAAATCTGGGTGGCATTTTATTTTTTTACCCCGCCCTCCCCTTAAAATAGAGTTTTTTTTTAATGTACTGAGATTCAGATCCATGTGTTCAATGTATAAAATTGTGGACCCACTTCCCCTCTCGTTAAACGTGTCCAAAGTCGAAAATTTATTTACCCAGTTGAAACAGTTATTCTCAAATTCATTTAGACCAGGGTAAAAAGTCTGGTTGCCAGTTGAAAAATGAAAATAAAAATATCCCAAGATGTCCCCTTTTGTAAATAAACTTTTTGATTTACTGATGCTTTAATCCCCCCTTGATCCCCCCCCCCAATTCTGAATCTGAATGTCAATTTGTGCTCGAATTCTGTCGATGTAGCTATGGAGAACATTTACAGGGTCAGTTAAAATAATGCTCCCGTCAATCGCGTTTTCTTCAGGACGATTAAAATCTACCCTATATGTTTGTAAGTGACTTAGAGCAGACTCTAACAAATAAAATTCACGTAGTTCCGGGGATATGACACTATTTTCATGTCCTGCACCTATTTGCACAGGATCTAATTCACTAATTATAAAACTATCGTCAAAAATATCCCCGGAAAAATTAGATCCAACAATTTGCATTGTTTTATTACTACTACTACTACTATTACTAGCACTAGGTTTATCATTAAGCGGAATGGTGGGGGGTGACATAGAATTGTCAATAACACCAGCCCCCGTCTGTTCACTTACATTAGATGGAGATGGCATAAAGTCCCCTAGGCTAGTTAGCATGTCTTCCAGTGTGTTTGGAGACAGCTGATCGAGCCAGACTGTATTGTCCTGTGACGTAATTTCTATATGAGGACCCGGTTCAGTTGCACTACTAACATCGCCTAAATGCTCACGCATGAATCTATTTGCCCATTCCGGATCCTCTATCATGTCAATGTCACAAGTTAAATCATCTACGCTAGCCATATTCCCAAAAACATCATTAAGAAAACCTCTATGCCACTCCATATTGTCTAGAACTAATGAAGGTTCGTCTCTGAACGCCACTGGTGGTGTTAGAATTGGTTCAGTAAATGCTGATGTTTCATCACCCTATGGCGGTGCTATTTCATTAATCTATAAAAAAGGGCTTATTTTTTATGTGAAATAATCATTATTTTTATAAAGTTAATAAACTATGTCAATTTTTCATAGTCATTGTCCCACCACCTGAACAATTAAAAGAAACAAAGTTACATTGGCATATGTCTTTCATAATGACAACAGAACATGTTAAAAATATATTTGGTTTAGTCAGGAAAATGAAGTCTTATTCTTAGAGGTTAAGTTAGAACAAGAGAATGATATATAAAACTAATGGTTTTATTCGAAAAAAATATAATTTTCAGAATGAAAATGCAAAATAGGGATCCAACTCCAGTGCCTGTCCCTCTTGATTGTATGTCTCAATAAAACCCGACCATCGTTCAACCGAGGCAGTATGTTCTATGAAGCATTGCTCTTCAGCCTCGGTTAATGGGCATGCATCCCATACATTGGTTGCTGGTGTTGGTGTAACTTTCTCTCTTTTCTCGACAATCCGAATTTTCCTATGTCGCTTGGCGACGGATTTGATTGAAGTGCTGGTAGCAGTAAACCTGGACTAAATAAATCATTGTAAGAGAAGAACTTTTTTCTCCTTCCATATCAACAATTAAAGTGCCCCTCCCCTTCGGAATTAAAGTGTCTTTGCGTAACGCCTCCATTTCGATTTTTCCCTGCACGAACAGGAAAGTAATAAATTTTGATTTTGCTCGTGACTACACATAATACTGCCGTAAAATTTGCCCTGAGAATCCCGATGGCGACTCTTGCAACAACTATGATTATTAACTGAATAAGATAATAATGAAAATAATTG
Source organism: Artemia sinica (assembly GCA_027921565.1). NCBI lineage: Eukaryota > Metazoa > Arthropoda > Branchiopoda > Anostraca > Artemiidae > Artemia > Artemia sinica. Next base: position 3,144,993 of record CM051264.1, on the reverse strand, counting down.
GTGCAATTTGTGCTTCACTAATCATAACAATTGTTTTTACTAAATTCATGGAGATTAAATTTCTGGTTGTTAACGCATAATTCCTGACAAAAATTTTGATTAATGAATATCAGCTTGCTTTTGATAGTAAGCGATGTTTTTGTTTCTTCGTGATTGAAACTTATTGAGAGTGGTTTTACTAGTTCCACAGGACACAATTTTTCTTTTCAAAGGAAAAGCTTTTAAAAATTTACAAACGATTTAAGAATTAAAGCTTAGGTAAATAGCCCCCCCCCCCCGATGACGAATCTTGTACCAACTTTTTTTATTAAAGTAGCCTTCACTGTTATCTTTCTTTTGATTGTTTCAAAAATTATGAAGTTCTTCAAACATTACCCGGAACTTGTCTGTTAAACGAAACACACTCTAGAATTACACTGTGTACGATCTGACAGAAACTGATTTCCCTTTGTGGGTTCGGTTATGATTTGCTTGTTCTGAGTGAGAAAAACTACGATGCATGTATATATTAATTGTCTATCGGATATATAGAGATGGTTAGGGGGTTAGGTATTTAATATAATTTGTTCTACGCGGCCTGCTTTCCATATTTTTTTTTCTACAATATTATCATCATGTTTTGATTTATTTCATTAGGATTAATATAACTTCACTTCTTTGAGTGTGTTTCGTTTAACAGACAAGTACCCAGTATTCCATTTTGTCAGTGGTGCCGCGTTCAATTTTAGAAATAGGAGCTAATTAGTTAACACAAAAATTTAAACATTAAAAATCGGTTGAATATCGAAGACGAATATTCAAAAAAAAGTTACTTATTGTTCTAATTGAACCATCCTTGTGTTTCAGACGTCGTTCATAAAGAATTAATTAAAAACACTTTTCTACAAAATAAGTTTTTCAAAGAAAACTCAAGCATAGATGAAGCTGACAGGCCTATAAAATTGTAACACCCAGAAGGCTCCTGTATCTCATTATCCCAAATATATACATGCTAATTCAGTTATATCGTGTCGCAAATTTTTACACGTCAATCGCGAAATAGCATTATTCACCGCAAGCATATAAGGAGTCGATTTACTAAATTATTAAAATATTTTCAGAATATCTATTTAAACTTACGTCGAAAATCACAGCTAGCTCGCCAGATTCCTTCTCTCCTTCGGAATGTGGTGCGAGGCGAATTACAGTTGGCCTGATTGCATTCAGTGATTCGATTAATCCTGTCTCGGTGTTATCCTGAGCTTCATCCAATTTTGCACGTTTTGCTGCGATGGCTGATCAACAGCATTCTAAAATAAAAATCATTTTCAGTTTTCAAACTATTTAGCCTATGAGAGGGCACTGCCCCTTCAATACCACAGTACCAAACTCCCAAAAGTTGAAAAAATGACACAATTTAATTAGCTAGTTCAATTCTTACTTATTCAGAATATTAATGGAGGGCACTGGGCCTTTCAATTCCATAGTACCAAACACAAAAAGTTGACAATTATAGATCTTTTTCAATTTTATATGCAAAGCTTTTAAAACTTTGTATACCTAAATTGCGAAATACTTAAAATCACAGAAAAAAGGAAGAAAGAAGACTCCTAGACATAACCTAAACCAAAAAAATTATTAAGTATATGAAGGGGTTCGCCCTCTAGTCAATACCTCACCCCTTTACGCTAAAGTTGTTTTTTAGCACTTTCAAAAGAGGTATCTATTCTAATTAACCGGCCTTTGTGATTCAAGAGTTCGTGATTTGAACAAAATTCGAACTTTAGCGTAAAGAGCTAGGTATTGACTAGGGGTAAACTCCTTAATACATGTGATAAAAACATATAAATATAGAAGTTTCGTTATGTAAGTTAATTCGTAAGTTAATTCGTAACTCAATTTTGAGAAAGCCATTTAGCCAACAAATGTGTAAACATGCTCTTAATCAGATAGTGAGAAAACATTCCTTTTCAGGTAGAAGGACGTAAAGCGATTTGATTATTTTATTGGTGAAACTACCTGCCCTGTTTGAATATTAACACCCTTTTCAGGTGGAAGGATGTAAAGCGATTTGATTATTTTATGGCGAAACTGACTGCCCTGTTTTGAATATTTACTGAAATTTGAAGAAAAAAACAGGGACTTTTAATTAGAATAGGAAGCTTTTTTGAAAGCGCTAACAGCTTTAGCGTAAAGAGCATGATATTGAGGGGGGGGCGACCCTTCATATCCGGATTAAATCTGCCGAAACTAATATGCAAATTCTATTTTAATTTTTCATGTACAATGAGCCAAAATCGAAGTGAACCTGCCTCTCTTTTTTTTGAATATTTACTAAAATTGAAACACATGGAATGTTTAATTAACATAGGAAGCTTTTTAAAAGAGCTAACAGCACGATGAAAAAAAGCGTAAGTAAGGAAGGCAAAGGAAATTCTTCCTTAACTTAATGACTAGACAAAAATAGATTTCTTTTTTTATTATAATATAAGAAAATTTTACTCACCAGAAGTCGCTTAGAAGATTCCATATCTCTATCAATGTAAATGATCGTAAAATATATATCAATAGAACGAATGAACTATTCAAACTGTATAAAATTCTGATCTGAAACTCGATTTTATAGTAAAAAAAACTGAATATATTAACACATAAACAAGATACACTGGTTTTCTGACACGGATTTACCCTAAAAGGCATGTAAGCCATATATTATGAAATAGAAATCTGGCCTACATGAATTAGGAGTCAGAAACCTGTTCTTCATCACATTATCCTATAGCATCCATAGAATAACATGATATTTCCTATATGTCTCGTAGAAGTATAAGGCCATGTGAGAGGATACTCACTCTCTTTGAAAAGGTGTAGAGGCGCGATAGAATAACATGGAGATTCCTAGGGGCGCGATAGAAATGGTAGGTACTACTCTACTGCTAGGCAATATGTTCCCTGTTTACACATAGTAGGCTATATATTATTGAGAAAGGTATGCATGTTTGACCTTTACTTTCCACAAAGACAAAGGGCATTCAGGTGAGCCTTTCAGAGAAGGTTGAGGGGAGGATTGAACTAAATCAAAACACGTTATGCATATACAGGCTGTCAAAAAGGCTTAACTCATGAATGACTGAGCACATTAATTCGGAACTTTCTGGAAATAGTAAGGGAGATGATCAATTGACCAAAAAGGTAATATTTATATGCTACTACTACTACAACTACCACCACTACTACTACTACAACCACAGTACTACATTTTAAATATTGAGGGGAAATCCGAACTAAATCAAAAGATGCTATGTGCATGCACATTGTCAAAAGAGTGTATCTCGAGAATTAATTCGAGTAATAAGTTGGAGCTTTTAGAAAATGCTTAAAGGGGAAGATCAATTGACCAAAGAGCAATATATGCATCCTACTATTAATGCTACTACCGCTGCTACATTTACTACTATTGCTACTGATGCTTTTTCAACTACTACCTCTATTGCAGCTACTTGTAAGGCTAAGAGCATTAAGATGAAAATCACAAAAGTATAGAAATATACAGGTTATCATAAAATATATCAGCAATGTCTTGGCAACGGTTATTTGTATTAAGTTGAAACTTCCAGGAGTTGATGAGAATAATGTTCAAATCACCAAAAGGCAATACATGTACTGTCAATACTACCACTACAGCTTCTGTAACTAATGACGCTAAGGGTATTAAGGTGAAACTCTTAGGGGGAGTTTCCATTAAAGGATAAAACTACATTTATGTAGGTTTTCAAAAGGGCATATAAACAATATCATAGGCAGTGCCGCTCTATAATAGCTTGAAATATAATTGAACCTCTTAAGGAACTAATTTGATTCAAGATTAAAAGTTCTAGTGCCCTTTTTAAGAGTAAAAAGAGATTGGAGGGCAAACAGCCCATCTCCACAGCCATTTTGTGTAGCATAGAGGAACAGTCCAGCTGCTATGTCTCTAGGGAGTTTAGGTATGTCAACCCCCACAATTATGCAATTGGTCCATTATGCTTTAAAACTAAATGTTGCTTTAAAACTAAATCCAAAGGCACTGTGTGTATGGATGCCAATAAGAAACCTCAGCAATATATCGAGAACAACTGGGGGTATTAATTTGAAACTTTCAGGGCTACTACTATTCCTACTTCTGCTCTTACAATTCAAAAAATCGAAAGAGTGTAAGTGCATACAGGTTGTCAAAGAGCATAGATATAATTTTTTGGGAATGATATTAAGCTTTATTTTTCAGGTGAAAATAAGGAGGCATAAACTTAAATTAAACAATACTATTTGTGCCATGATTAAAAATTGTTGAAAACGCTTCTCCAACATACAAATAGAAAGCCAAACTAGGGATTTTTACAGAAAAAAAAACAAAAACAAAAGACATATATTATTTTTTCCATGAAGAAGACTGTTTCAATAAAAAACGAACAGAAATTAATTTAAAAAACCTTTTCCACAAAACAAGTTTTTCAAAAAAAAGTGAAGAGCTCCACTAAGCCAAAAATGAGCAGAATAAAGTCAAATAACTTTCCAAGCATAAAACTACCACAAATCACCATCAATAATAAATGAAGCTCAAAACGAACCGAAATATTAAGCAGCGCAATAGCACTTCCTAATTTAAGAGCAATGTGGCCATAATGTGTTATTGATTTTTTTTTTTTTTTTTTTTTTTGACCATGGCACTTCGTATTGAAGGAATTATCGTATAAACTTCTAAAAGGGCTCATTTGATTAGAAATCGAGCCCTTTTTAATAGTCGAAAGGGATTGGAGGGCAACTAACACCACTTCCACGCCCACCATTTCCCCAAACATATCCAATCAAAATTTTGAGATAGCCATTTTGTTCAACGTAGTTGAAACGTCCAAAAAATATGCTCCCCAAAGTCCTCAGGGCAAGGTTTATAAGCTATGCCCTGGGGGCACATAAGGTATATAAAGAACGAGTCACCGTTTAAAATTTGGAGGGGGCTCATTGGATTGGTAATGAAAAGAAGTCCCAGTGCCTTTTTAAGATTCAGAGTGATCAGAGGGTGGATACTCTCCCCTGACTCCTCGTATTTTTTTTAAATGCATCTGATAGAAATTTTGCGATGGTCATTTATTGTCGTAGAAACTTCGAAAAAGGCTCATTCGATTGGAAATCGAAAGGACTATTTTTAATAGTCGAAAGTGATTGAAGGGCAACTAAACCCCTCCCAAGTCCACCATTTTCCCAAACACATCCAATCAAAATTTTGAGATAGCCATTTTGTTCAACGTAGTCGAAAGGTCCGGAAATGATGTCTTTTAGGATGACAACCCCCCTACAGCCCTCAGGGCAAGGGTTGTAAGTTAAGCCCTGGGGGCATTTAAGATTCTTATAGTAATTGTGTTTGTATTAACCTTGGACGGGGCTCATTGGATTGATAATCAGAAGATCTAGTGCCTGTTTTAAGAGTCCAAAGTGATTGGACTGCAACTAACCCCCCTCCCACGCCCACCCTTTCCCCAAACATATCCAATCAAATTTTTGAGGTAGTATTTGTTAAACATAATTGAAATCTCCGGAAATTATGTCTTTGAGAATGAAAACCACCTGCCCTTCAGGGCAAGGGTTGTAAGTTATGCCCTGGGGTCATATAAGGTATATATAGAAAGGGTGATCGTATAAACTTCGGAGGAGGCTCATTGGATTGGTAATCAGACATTCTAGTGCCCTGTTTAAGATTCAGAGTGACCAGAGGGTGGATATCCCCCCCCCCACACCTCGTATTTCCCCGAAATGCTTTTTTTCATTAAAAAAGGGTCATTTTTTCAGTAAAGTGCAAATTATGTTCTGGTCTTGAGGAGGCTTGGGGGTTGTTAGCCCGACTCCTGTTAATGTTTGCTCGTTTTGAGTTTGATTCGGTTATTTACTGTAATTTCTGTTCGCTTTGAGTTTTGTTTATTTATTGATGGTGATTTGTGGTAGTTTTACACTTGGAAGGTTATATGACTTTATTTCTGCTCATTTTTGGCTTTACTGTTCTTTCTAACGTGTTTTGTAGAAAAAGTTTTTTTTTAATTAATAACTATAAGGATCTATATAATTTTATGGAAGTTATAATGATATGTTTGTTATTAACTTGTGTTTAGAAATTGTGTTTTATCAAAATAATGATGATATGCACTTGATTACTATAAGTACTGTGTCTGGTAAACTATGTAGATGTAGAGGAGAGGCTCCCAATCAATTTAGGCCATGCCCCACCTAGGCATTTCTAAATTCCAGATGCCCCCCTCTTGTGGTATTTAAATTTTGTTATTCAAAATTTTACGTGTATTCACCTGAAGGAAGCTTAAAAGGCCATTTTTTAGAAATGGCCTTTTTTGGATGTTCAAAAATCATTAGCTAAGGATGGCTGGTAGTAATTGTGTATGTAGGGTTTTGTAAAGGGTGATGTCTGCCCATACAAGTTTAATAAACTTCGGGTTTTGTTGTTAATGTGTTTTATTTTTTTTTAATAAAACCCTTTTTTCTCTTTCTCTTATTAATTATTGAGGAGCCCTTTCTCTAGTTTTGCCAACTTTTCAGGCAATAAACATTTTTAATTACCTTAGATATTTCTTTGGGTCTATTACGAGTGGTTGCTCTTTCTAATGCACTTTCTAACTGATTTTTCTAATGCTTTTTGAACGTCCAAAAAAATTTTGAACGTCTAATGCTTTTAGAAGTTTCTAACTTTCTAACTGATCTTTCTAATGCACTTTCTAACGGATATTTTTTTTTGACGTTCTCTAAGCATATTTTATGCCAGTGAAAAATATTGTCTAAATACAACACTTTTTGTACAATGTATGATGTCATTGCAATACTATCATGTTTCTTTTTTGTTTTGAATGTATTTGTTTTAAATGTATTTGAATGTGACGTCATTTACAAGAAAAATGTTTTTTTTCAAAATTAAAAAGTTTTAAAGTGTAGTCAGTCGAAGAGTGCACCAGTGGGGCCTGCGCCCCACGTTGGGGATCACAGGTATAGAGGATTCGTTGGATGGAAGTACTATTTATAGAGAACCATTCCTAGAGGGGGGAGCCAGGGCAGTTGCCCCGGGGGCCGTGGATGGGGATTTGGCCACTTCGGTTTGGACTTTTTTGCTTATATTTGAGTCGAGGCACTGCATACCACCAGCCCTAGAAACGGCTCTGATTTTATAGCTGGATTTTAAGAATTAATGGTATCTGATAGCCAAACTGTTTGTTATCATTGTTTGGCATCAGTTAAATTGAAGAAGCAAAGTTTGTCCATGAAAAGTAAAGAGTAAATTTAGACCCTAGAATGAACCTAAATAAGCTCATAAATGTTTCTGAACCAGGAACAAGCAGATATCTTTTTGAATGAATAAGTTAAGCTTAAAAAAGAAATTGCAATGAGGAAAAGCCCAACTGCAAACGAACAGATATTACCACAAATGAGTTGGTAATTGCAACATCTCAAACCCCATCTTGAATTGAAATATTTTCTTGTAGTAAAACTAGCATCCGATTTGTGATAGTGTTTTCTTGGCAAACATTGCAAATGTGTAAAAATTGAGATTTTGTAGAAGCTAAATATGCATTAATCTAGAATGCACTTATTATTTAGACCAAAATCTTGTTATTCTGACTTGAATTAAGATTGTAAAGTGCAAATAGGAGAGTTTTAGTCCTTGAATTGGTTTGTTGAATAATGTTGTTATTAAGATCGCCAGTAATAGTGACTGAAAGCGACTTTGACATATGGATTTTGCGAATTCACTAAATTAGCCACAGCTTAGATAAATTTTTGGTTGTAGCATAAGAACGCCTCTAAAGCACCCAAACTAATTCTGCAGAAATAGTTACTCTTCAAGGAGATAAGCTGAGAGTTGGGATTTGAACAAAATGGGCCATAACTGACAGCCGGTGTCTCCTTGGCTGTTTCATAGAGACAGCAAAACCTATTTATTGACATTTATTTTCACTGGACAGAGAGAATCGGAGGTCTTTTAGTCACACTTGCTTAAGGCAGGACATCTATAAAAATTGTTGAATATTCTCTTTTTTTTTCAGCATAAGACCTATCATCTATATTAAAATCCCTAGACACTCATGTTGGGGCACCAGTGTCATCTTAACAATCAAATAAATCTTGTTTATCATTTGAATGCAGAGTTTTAATACAAAATGACTAAATCCAAGAATATTGAACTTTGTAGTCTTCTTATTAAATATTATCAATTAAACTCCTTCATAAGAAAGGTGATAATAGTGCGTTTAGTAATTATAAAGACATTTGCTTGGTTTATATAGGAAGCAAATCGCATAGCATGATGATATTTTTAGAGTTAGAGATGCTATAAATGAAGCTTTGAGAAAAGAGTAGTGTGCTTTCTGGAAGGGAAGAGGATTCTTCGGCCAAATTTCCAGTCTTAGATTAATAACTGAGATTAAATTAATTTTAAAAAACAAGTTTTTTCAACTGAAAGTAAGGAGCAACGTTAAAACATAAAACGAACAGAAATTATTACGGTTATGGGGAGGCTTGCCCCCTCCTCAACACCTCGCTATTCACGCTAAAGTTTTTCGGCACTTTAAAAAAGTTACATATCGTTCTAATTATACGACCCTTGTGTTTCAGGAGTCGTTTTTAAATAATTGGGAAAAAATTTAAACTTTAGCGTAAAGAGCGAGATGTGGAGGAGGAGAAGGCAACCCCCTCATATATTAATAATAATAATAATAATTTTATTATAAGCCAAAAAAACAGGCCATACAGAACGGTATTCTTAATTGCACTCCACAAGAAAAAGAACATAAATGTCAAGTTTCACTCATTGATGTCAACGCTTCATTTACATATTTACATAACTGCCTGATTGACCTTTTTACAGTCGTTTTCAGGATCCCCGGGAACTCCAAGTTACCACCCTCAAAATACTTTTCCCTTAATAGAGAAAGTTGCTGGCACTCGGTGAGAATATGGGCCACATCCTCAATACCTAGGTTACATCTGGGGCAAGAGTAATCCGCATTTGCATCTGGGGCCACCCTATTTCTTTCAAATACTCTTTTTCTATTTTTTAGTGGCAGGCAATTCGCTCGAATCAGAAACCAAGTCCTCAATGTCTCCCCCGGTAATCCTAGTTTAAAATAATATATACTTTAAACTAGGATATATCATATACGTAATAATTTCTGTTCGTTTTAAGTTTTAATGTTGCTCCTTTACCTTCAGTTGAAAAAATTTGTTTTTTAAAATTAATTTCTGATTGTTTTTTAAATAACGCCAGGATATCTGGCTCCACCTCCACGGAAAAAATCTCCCCCCACATAGAAATATCCTCTGGAAAATTCAATCCTGATGAAAATCTACCCCGGACAATTACCCTTAACATCTACATGCGTAAAATTAAATCGGTAAAGAGAAAGCAAGACATCAAAATATTTCGCATAGGAATTCTGGCAAATTCCCCCAGTGTAAAGTTTCCCCTGAGAAGTTTAACCCCCCCCCCCTGGAAACTTCGTTCTCCATAGAAAATCTAGTCCCGTGCAAAATCCCCTCGTCAGCAAATTTTGCTCCTCCCCTCCCCCACCTGAAAAATGTATGCATACTTCCCAATAACAAATACTTACGTAAACAATGGACACATTTATAACTTAAAAGACCTTTCCCCAGGGGCTGTGTGGGGTTGGTCATATTATTATTATTATTAGTGAAATACAGTCATATTATCGCCAAATACATAGCTATTGGGCCTTTCATCTATGCTGAACAAAATAGCTATCTCAAAATTTCAATAGGACGATTTTGGGAAAAAAGTGTCGTGGGAAGGGGCCTAGTTGCCCTCCAATTTTTTTGGTCACTTAAAAAGTGCACTAGAACTTTTCATTTCCGTTAGAATGAACCTTCTCCCAATATTCTAGGCCCACTGGGTCGATATGATCACCCCTAAAAAAAACAAATAAACACGCATTCGTGATCTTTAATCTGGAAAAAATTGCAAAATTCCACATTTTTGGAGATAGGAGCTTGAAACCTCTACAGTAGGGTTATTTGATACGCTGAATCTGATGATGTGATTTTCATTAAAATTCTATGACTTCAAGGGGGTCTTTGCCCCTTTTTCGAAAATCAGGCTCGTAATCTTGAATGGGTAACACTAAACTTAATAAAACTTATATATTTGAAATTAGCATAAATGGTTTGGTATTGAATCAGGAGTTAAGCATAGATGTGTTCTATCCCTGTTTATATGGATGATTTTGAGAGACTTTGTATTAAGGAACACGGTATAGAGCATGGAATCAAATGGGAAGGCAGAAGTTTTCTAGACTTAGACTGTGCAGGTAGTTTGACTGTCGTAGATAAAAATGTTAGCAAAATGGATGAATTTTCGGAGGCTTTGAGACTTCTGGTGTAAGAATAGGTTTGAGAATATATGTAAAGAAGACTATGTCGCTTAGACGATGAATAAGTTTAGGTAAATAGATGATGTTGGGCATCGAGAAGATCATTCAAGTCGATAGTTTCATTTATCTGAGAATTATTGTTAGTAAAGACGGTAGATTCAGTGGAGATGTAAAAAGTAGAATTACCAAGGACAAGGTTGTATTTTCACAGTTGAGATAAGTTAGAAGAATAGGAAAATAAGTCTGCGAACCAAGGTTAGAAAATTAGAAGCTACAATTGTCATAGTAGTTAAATATGGTTCTGAAACATGGGCACTGTAGAAGCAGGAGGAGGATTGGTTAGATGTTTTCCAGAGGCATTGTCTACGAATAGTTTTAGATACCCGTTTGGCTGACCATATTTCAAGCAACAATTGTACGAAAAATGTGGTTCTATCTCACTTTCTTGGGCTATAATTAGAGAATGGTTGACACGGCTAGAACGTGTTTTGTGGATGAAGAATGGCAGATTGCTGAAGATCATCCTTTTCCGCCATCCTTCGATGGCCAAACGTAAAGTAGGTCGTCCCTGAATGGGGTTGGAAGAGGTCGTAAGGAAGGATTTAAAGGAAATTGGAACTTATTATTATATCTGACTGTTGATTAATGAAACCAATATAGAGCCTTTCAGAAACCAACTTTACTGGATCTTGTTTCCTTATCTGCAAAAGTTTCCAAGACTTTCTTTCCAAGAAGCTCTTGCAATTATCGACACTTTGACTGACGAATTCAGACGATTCGAACTGGATTTATTAGGAGCTTCAGAAACTCATATCCCAGGGGTAGGAAGCATGACATTAGGTAATATAGAATTTGTTTACTCAGGTAGGAAGGATGGGGTACATAGACAGAGAGTAGGGCTCATGATAAGTAAGGAAGCTACTAAGTCTTGTTTAGGCTGGGAAGGTATTAGTAATAGAATACTAATCGCTCATTTTATAAATAAAAAGTTCATAGTATCAGTTATAGTAGTATGTGCCCCTGCAGAACCGACTGACGGAGGTACTAGTGACTCAGGTCAATTTTACTTACAGTTACAAGAGCAAATAGACAGGGTCTTAGGTAGAAATATGATGTTTTTATGACGAGATTTTAACGCCCAGGTTCGTAGAAATAGGGGTAGATGGTATTTTAGCCTTGGTAAATTTGGCGTAGGAATAGAAAACAGTAATGGCTAAAGACTGTTGCAATTTTGTTGGTATAACAATCTAGTTATAACAATGTGGTGTTTGGTCATAAAATGGCCCATAAGTCAATATGATATTCACGGGATAGTAAGACAGCAAACCTTATGGATTATCTTATTCTAAACCGAAGACTGGCAGGATCAATACATCGATACTAGGGGATTTAGGAGTGCTTTTATTGATGCTAAAACCAAAGATCACCATTTGGTAGTGGCTAGGGTAAATTTAAAGGTGACGTTTTGGAAGGGTATCTACCTCCCGGGAAGTTACGATGTTGGTAGACCCCAGGATGAGAATTTGAGAAAAACTTTCTAGGAACAGTTGAATACTAAATTGGAGAGTTTAAAATTTGACAACATGGAAGATGGATGGAATAGTTTTAGGAAAATATTTTTTGAAGTTGCTGATGGCGTCTTAGGGAAGAAAGTTAGGGCCACAGCTAGGAATATTAGTGAAAAAGCTTTATGTTTAGTAGAGAGGAGAAGGGGCATGGATAAAATTGCTAAGGATTTGGAAGATGCAACTAAACGGTATAATACTAAAATAGTGTACTGGTATGTTAATAAATTGAGAGGCAGTAGTATATCTGGACTTGTCCCAGTTAAAGATTGGAACGGGGCCACAACTAGTGATGAGGAAAGAGCTAAAGAGAGATGGGCAGAACATTTTGAGGATATGCTAAACCGAGATAGATTTGCAGGAAAAGATATATAGGAAAAGAAAAAGTTTGTGCTACCTTGGATGTGTAGGAAGATTTTTTTTGTGAGGAAGAATTAGCGACAGTGCTAAAAGGATAAATATATTAAGGCTCCAGATGCTGATAGTGTGATAAATGAGTTTCTTAAGTATGGTGGCTCTGAAAAGTTACTGAAGATTATGAATATGATTTTTTGAAAAAGCGGAAGTACCTAGCGATCTTAGGAGAACCTTAGTTAAACCACTGCAAAAGAAGAGTTATAAAAGCGATTGCGGTAATTATTGTGCCATTAGTCTGGTCTCTGTATACAGCAAATTACAATTTACTTAATATGATACTTGTTAGGCTGAGAGATAGTCTGGTCTCTGTATGTAGCAAATTACAATTTACTTAATATGATACTTTTTAGACTGAGAGATGCCGTATACAAAATTGTAAGAGAAGAACAGTGTGGTTTTAGAGAAGATAGAGGATGTGTCGACCCAATTCTCACTTTTAGGCTAATGATCGAGAAGTGCCTGAGCTATTAAACACCTTTGGTCCTCAGTTTTATAGATTATGAGCAAGCGTTCGATTCTGTTGATAGAAGAGCTTTAGCAAAGGTCTTATCCTTGTATGGTATGCCAGACAAATACATTAAAGTGATTAGTGTTGTGTACAAGAATAGCATTTCAGAGACAACGCTATAGCATTGCCTATACTAAAGGGCATACGGCTCCAATGTTCTATTATTTAATTTTTTTCCCAAAGGCACTTCTTATGGAAGGGATCGTCGTATAAACTTCTAGGTGGGCTCATTCGATTGGAATTCGAGAGTTCTAGTTCCCTTTTTAAGAGCTAAGAGAGATATGATGGCACCTAGCTACCCCCCTCCCCCATCCATGCCCTTTTTTCATTAAACCCATCCGATAAGAACTTTGAGATAGCCATTTTTTTAAAACTAGTTCAAAGATCATATAACGAAAGCTCTGGGTTGGACACAACCCCCCAGGGCCTGAGGGCAGGCGTTGTAAGTTATGCCCTGGGACATATATGGTTCTTATGGAAGGGATGCTCGTATAAACTTCAAAGAGGGCTCATTTGGTTGAAAATTGAAAGTTCTAGTTCGCTTTTTAAGAGTCAAAAGAGATTGGACGGCACCTAGCCCCCCCTCCATCCAAGCCCTTTTTTCATTAAACCCATCCGATAAGAACTTTGAGATAACCATTTGTTTAAAAATAGTTCAAAGACCATAAAATGAAAACTCTGGGTTCGACACAGCCCCCCAGGGTCTGAGTGGCAGGCGTTGTAAATTATGTCCTGTGGAAATATATGGTTCTTATGGAAGGAATGTTCGTAAAAAACTTCAGAGAGGGCTAATTTGATTGGAATTTGAAAGTTTTAGTTTAGTTTTTGAGAGTCAAAAGAGATTGGAGGGCAACTAGCCCCCTCCCCCACGCCCCTTTTCCCCAAATGCATCCGATAAAATTTTGAGGCAGCCATTTTGTTAATTGTTCAAAAGTCAGGTAAAAAAAAACTCAGGTTTCGACCCCCCCCCAGGGCCCGAGGGCAGGCCTTGTAAGTTATGCCCTGGGGCATACATGGTTCTTATGAAAGGGATGCTCGTATAAACTTTAGAGAGGGCTCATTTGATTGGAAATTGAAAGTTCCAGTTCACTTTTTAAGACTCAAAAGAAATCCCCGGGCAACTACCCCCCCCCCCCACGCCTTCTTTTTCTAAACCCATCTGATGAAAATTTGGAGATAGACGTTTTGTTAAAAATAGTTCAAAGATCGGATAAGAAAAACTCTTGAAAGTTCTAGTTCACTTTTTAAGAGTCAAGAGATTGAAGGGCAACTAGTCCCCCCCCCACGCCCTTTTCCCCCAACCCATCCGCTACAAATTTTGAGATAGTCATTTTTTAAAGTTTTCAAACATTAGATAACAAAAACTACGGTGTCAAAACTAAAACTAAACTAAACCAAAACTAAAGTATCAAAACTAAAAAGTGCGTAAACACTGCATTTAAATGGCTTGCGAGCTTAGCCCATGAGGCAAATCTTAGTTATTTTTTTATTCGGGCCCCAAGTCCCCCCCCTCTATCCCTCAACCCCATCAGAAAAGCTTTTTCAACTAAAGTAAGGGGCAAGTTTAAAACTTGAAAAAGTATAAATTACTCTGTATATAAGGGGGGCTGCCCCCTTCTCAACACCTTGCTCATTAAACAAAAGTTTTTTAATGCTTTGAAAAATCTTTTTTTTCCAATTGCAAACTTTTTAAAATAAACGTAACATAAATGAAGCGAATTTCGTTTTGACTTTCATCTCATATTTTACTAGCGGAAAAGAAAAAAAGAAAAATCATTGTTTTTTAAAGAAGAAGTGGAGAGAATTGGTGGAAAATAGTATATTCAAATTTTATCCAAAATTGAATTTTGCAAATTTAAACGTAGGACGGTACTAATAAAAATACAATTATTGATTTGCACATTTTAAAAACGATTAACCAGGGATTTAAGGGACCGGTACCTCAAATTATGTCTTGGTTAGGCCTGGGTATGATTTGGAAAACAATCAGAAGTTAAATAAAAAAAGGAGCTTTTCAACTGAAAGCAAGAAACAGATTTGAAACCCATTTGAACAGATTATTTTATGTATGAAGGGGGCTGTCTCCTCCTTAGCTCCTTACTCTGTACTGAAGCTTGGCTTTTGTCCATTTTTTAAAGAAAGTTTGTAATTGAAAAAAAGGATTTTGGGGCCCGAATAAAAAATAAGTAAGATTTGCCTCATGGGCTAAGCTCGCAAACCATTTAAATGCGGTGTTTACGCGCTTTTTAGTTTTGATATTGCTCTTTTCCGACCCTTGAAGATCCAGGTTTGAAAATATTTCACGAACTGAATTAAAAGGTTCAAGAACAACTAGTAGAAAGGGTAGTTTGTTAAAACTAAAGATATCACATGAAATAAAAACACATACAATTCCATGGTATAGTAAATGCTTGCAAAATATTGCTTAGAATGTATTTCTAAGAAAATAGTAATATCATTGACATGTTGGTTCAGATGGCTATAGCATCATTCTTTTACCATAGGAAATCTCAGGCCTCACATTCACTTCTTACATCAGATAAATAATTCATGAATTCAGTGGGCACGGTCAAACCTATTTGCACATTACTACTGATTTCGTTTAATTGTTAATTCATATGGCGATATGCGAGGGTTTCTGTCAATATATATTTCTAAGAACAACTTATTAGCATCGGCTTGTTCCAAAAATATTCCAAGTCACAAACCCCCCCCCCTTATAAATATACGCAGTTCAAAATATTCCAGGGAATGATCAGTTCAATAGTAATGTAAGACGATTTTAAAACTATACAAAATTATAAAACGTTAACTATAAGGGGACTGTATAAACCGTTCGATAAACTATATTAGAATTAATCCCATTACCAGCTAAGAATACAATAAATAACTTACTTCTTGCTTGTAGCTTTCGTCATTATTCCTTTTGTTCGAATTCATTATGTTTTTTTCAAATGCCAATTTCGAACTGAGAAAATAACTCGCTATCAGAGTTTTTTTTACCCATGCTCATGGCAAAACAAAAAAACCACGCTTAACACATTGCCAAACACATTGAACTTCATAATCACCAAATGCATATGAAAAGACCGTGAAAACCATAGGAGTGTGAAAAACACCCATGACTCTAAGAGAAACATGAATTTAATTCAAAATCATTGCACTATGAACACCACGATTTTCCTAGAAGGCTGATCATAATTGCAACATAAATACCAACAGAACATTTGACAATATGTGCTTGGTGTTTTTTAATGGTATATGTATAGAGGTTTTATGAATTTTTCACCTGCCCGCTACATATCATTGACACAGTAATGTCCCACCTGCCCGCTACCTTAGATTGACACAGTAATGTCCCACCTGCCCGCTCTCTTAGATTGATACAATACTACTACTAATCAACTTAAAACGAACAGAAATTACTATGAATGAACAAATTAAACCTAAAATGACCAAATTAAAATGAATAACCAGTACGAGTTTAAAATGACCTGAGCCTACCACAAACAAGAATTGGAATTGAAAGTTCGGGGGCAACAAGCCCCACCCCCACGCCCATTTTCTGAAAACCCCATCTGATACAAATTTTGATATAACCGTTTTTTTAAATAGTTCAAAGGTCAGATAACAAAAACTTCGGTGTCGACACAACCCCCCCCCCCCCCAGGGCCCGGGGCAGGCGTTGTAAGTTATGTCCTGGGACCGTATATGGTTCTTATGAAAGGGACGGTCGTATAAATTTCACAGAGGGCTCATTTGATTTGAAATTAAAAGTTCTAGCTCACTTTCTCAGAGTCAAAAGAGGTCGGAGGACAACTAGCCGCTCCTCCCTCTACGCCTTTTTCTTTCCCAAACCCATCCGATTAACATTTTGAGCCGGCCATTTTGTTAAAAATAGTTTCAAATATCAGACATTAAAACTCCCGGGTGGACACAACCCCCTAGGGCCCGGGGACAGGCGTTGTAAGTTATGCCCTGTGTGCATATATGGTCCTTATAGAAAGATGCTCGTATAAACATCAGAGAGGGCTCACTTGATTGAAAATGGAAAGTTCTAGTTCACTTTCAAAGAGTCAAAAGAGATCGAAGGGCAATTAGCCCCCCCCCCCCACGCCCCTTTTCCCCAAACCCATCTGGTAAACATTTTGAGGTAACCATTTTGTCAAAAATAGTTCAAACATCAGATAATAAAAACACCGAGGTGGACACAAACCCATTTTTTTTTATTTTGATACTAGTTTTGATACTTTGATGAACATTTTTTTTTTTAAATTTGATTTTTAAATAAAGTATTTTTAAGAACTTAAAACTTTTTGCAATCAAAAAAGAACAAAAATTAATTAAAAATTTTTCTGAAAAAGAAATTTTTCAAAGAAAATTAAGGTTCATTTTAAACTTAAGATCAGCAGATACAAATACCTGTTAAAATTCAAACTCAAAACTACCAGAAATTACTATTAAAGAATAAATGAAACCCAAAACGAACAGAAATTAAATAAACAATCATGGCAAAAAAAATACACCAAGTAACAATATAAATGAATAAATAAATCTTAAAGCGAGTAATAGTTAAATTGAATATGCAAACCAGGCTTAAAACGAAAAAAAAATATTTTGCTATTGAAGTATAAATGGAACCCAAAACGAACAGAAATTAAATAAAGAATCAATGCAAACAAACATACAATAGATACTAATGTAAATGAATAAATAAATCTCAAACGAGTGAAACTTAAATTGAATATGCAAATCAAGCTTGAAACGAACAAAAATCACTACAAATAAGATTTTGGGTATCGCCTCCTTCTCTCACTGTAAAAGTCTATAACCTACTGCGTCATGGCGTTTTACTGAAAACCATATATGTCTTGAACAGTCTGGGTAAGTAGAAATAGAATCAAATTGAATATTTGATATATAATCATATCAATTGTTTAAAGATCCATCAGTTCAAGATTTTATATCACTGTAATTTTACTTTTATTTTCAATGCTGTAAGAACTGGAAAAGAAAATATTTGTAATACAATTCGTTTTCAGCGAAGCGCCAGTGACGCAGTAGGCTTTCAATTCGTCATCTTTATAATAATGTAACATCAAAGAATCTGTTTTCGATGCTTATTTCGAATACATAAAATTCACTAATTTTGAAGATACTCGTCGGATGCTGTTTGCCCAAGATAATTTTGTAAGTTCGGGATAAGCAGAAAACATAACCTAAAAGGGATGCAATTTTGATGTAAATTAAATATAAAAAAAACAAGTAAATTATTTCGTATATGAGGGGGTTCGCCCCCTCGTCAATACCTCGCTCTTTACGCTAAAGTTCGAATTTTGTTCCAATTCTTTAAGAATGACCCATGAATCACAAAGGTAGAATAAATAGTTCTTTTAAAGTGCTAAAATAAACTTAACGATTAAGAACCCAAATTGAAGGTTTGGATCCAGTACTTGTAAAATATGAAATTCCTATCATGATTTGTTTTTCCTGATTCTTTTGTGTCACCTCCCCCCCACCCAGGGATGATTGCATCTAACCAGTGGCCCTAGAATATTGGGAGAAGATTCTTTCAATTGTGAAGTTCTAGTGCCCTGTTTAATAATGAAAGAGATAGGGTCACGGCAAAGTATGAATTTCTGCCATTTTCTGCTGAAAAGCACTGTTGGCCCCGCTTAGGGCCAAAACACTATCAATTAAAAATTTTGAGATAGCAAACACACTTACTACCAAAAAGTATTTCTGAAGCCTTCAGATTGCAAAGTCCATATTGACAAGGAGTTTTGTATTCGTTCTTTACCATACATACGATACAAAGTAACGGTTGTCATACAGTAATGTTATTCAATGTTAGATAGTTGTGTACCAATTGTGAGGGGGAAGTTTTGTGGGTGATGTATAAAGCCTTGTAAATAGCTAGTCTAGGCCCATAATTGCAAAATTTCTATGCGAGGTCTTGCAGATCAATATTGAGGGAGGGTTGTTTATACCTTAACCTCGCTCCATTTGAAGGAATATATTTGGACTTTCCAAAGGGTGCAGAAACATTTATGAACCATTATCTTAAAAGTATTATTCTACCAAAGTTAAACTTTACCGTTAAGAACGGGAGGCTAAGGGGTAGGAGTATCCATCATCAGGTCTGCCACAAGGTCCTTAAGTTCCTTAAACTGGAGACGGTCCCTAAAAGTCCCTAAAACAGCTCTCAAGTCTTTTTAGTGTGTTAGTGACCATTAGTGTCCTGAAGATTGTAGAATAATTTCAAGATTGCAGCTTCCAAGTCTTCTTGATAATGACGGATGAAGAGATTTGATGGATTTTCCCTCAGATTTGATGGACTTTCCCTCAGATTTGATGGACTTTCGCTCAGATTTGATGGACTTTCCCTCTGGAGTCACTTTAGCTGCCGCGCATATTTGTATCCATTTTTTAGATATGTATTCCCAGAGATTCGACATTCTTTCTCGGCTCGTTCTTTATGGGCAATTAACTTCACCAAAGTAGCTTTTGATGTCAAACCCTTGCGTACCTAATCCTTATGTCATTGCTACAGTAGTATCTGCAACCTAGTAAAGAACAATCATCAGGCTATAGAAACCAAAAATTAAGAAAATGGTTTAAAAAATTAATGCTAAAAATAGTCAACTAAAAAAAAAAATACAGGAGTATTAAGTGTTATTCACTTTCAACTAAACATTAATTTGTAGTCTCGAATTTTTTCTTTCCGAATAAAAATAAAGAGGCTTTAACCTCTTGAAAATGGCCTCAGATCGAAACGTATACCACTGGAGTCGCCATGTTCGAAAACCCTTCATTAAAGGTTTGTTGTCTTCTCTGCAAAGTAAAATGCTGACAGGATCATTATGTCTCCATTTTTTCATCCCCATGCCTTTGCGTACTATTCCTTATGTAATGCCTCATGGCAAATTGCTATGAGCCTAAATTACGAAGTTTGAGGTTTCGAGTTGTTAAGTCCCGTACTTGGACTTTTTTTGCTAATGGTGTCAAAGCAAGGTATCATGGGCAGGCTACTTTCTTTACCAGTAAAGTACTCTCTCCATCATAAATCAAAACAACTACTGTGAAACGAGAACGTCGTTTCAAGGTATGAAAGTAATCTCGAGAACTAGAGAGAGCTGAAAAAAAAAGTGTAAAGAAGAACCATGGAAGCTTGCAGAAAAGGAATAACAAATGCTCGCTGAACTTATTTCGGGCAAGCGAAGAAAGGCTCTTGAAAAGTCATTGCAAGAAAAAATAAGCCGCTGGGCACAAAGAGCAAGCTACTGACAAGATGTTTGAAGAAGCCTGAAACGGGATTAAAATGAGCATTGAGAAGAAAGACCTGGTTAAAATTCAGCTCGCCCAAACCATTTTGCATGGGTCACTTTTATTGAACACCAACAGAAAAAGGAATAAGCAGCTGCTGAAAGTACTCAGGTACTTATATGCAGATATAAAAGCACTCGTTGATAACTGCACTTCTGAAGGTTTAAAGGAAGCAAAGCCAGAAAAAAAACAATAATAAAAAATAAAAAAAACGAGTGATTTAGAAATGTTGCAGTCTGTAATGATTTTCTGGTCGTTAATCAAAGTAGTTACTTGTGAACGTTTCGAATTGTGTACCTTCATCTTTGAAAATTAAGAAAAAAATAAACATTAGAAGATCCATATGGAAAAATAAAGGGTGAAATCATATTGAAATTACCCAAGTCTTTCCAGAAGACGATTTCCAGATTGCCGACCGTCCTGGTTTCAGGTTTATGAGGGATCGGCTTGAATATTGAGTATGATATTACCTGGTCACCTGGACCAGGTCCCTACGGGTCCTTTTTTCAGTGTCAGAAATGGTCCCTTTTGTCCGCCAATAAGTTCATATTTTTGATTTCTTGAACCTGTGGCAGTCCTGCAATTCAGGTGAATGTAGAGGTTGTCAAAATTTAGCTTTCAAAATCTAGAGGCTGGGGGCAATTTTGGGGTTGCTTCGATTTTTTTCTATTAAAATACCAGAAAAGGGTATTTTCCTGTAAAAATACCAAAAGAGATGTTTTTCAAAATCTAGCGGGTCATTGACTGAATATGAAATTGAAAACGAATAGCAATTAAAAATTAAAAAAAGAGATTTGAAAACAACTGAAATCACCAACTGACTATTTGTGTTGCATTCTAAAATATTTTCAAGAAAGAAGTATTCGAAAATTAGTTTGAAAAGTCGGTTCAGGAGGGGAGAGGGTTGCCCCCCTTATATATATGATAATATCTATTTGTTTTAAGTTTTAACATTATCCTTTACTTTCATTAGAACTTTTTTTAAATTTAATTTTAATCAATAAAATAATTTGTACATTTTGTGTGATAAAGGCTAATTTCATCGTCAAACCAACAATCTTTGTCCCTGATTGTAATACACATTGTCTTTTTAGGTTCCATTTGGAGAGGTCTCAGTTGTTCGAGAATGGCTAAATATAATAGGTGAAGTAATAAAGCCTGCGAGTCAACATCCTAAGCGACCAATACTAGGGTTTCAGTGTCATAGAAGTGAAATAAGCGGTAAAAGGTTTTGGGGTTTCCTCCGAGATTTGTCAGGAACACCAGAGAGGCTATTCGAGACGCTTTTTATGTACAACTATTGTCCGCTATCTTTCATGAAGATATCAGGGAAGAATGTAACACCCCCTGAATTAAAGGTACGTTACCTCTTTTTAAGTCCAATTGAAGGGATTAATCTAACTTATTAATCAATTTTTGTATAAAGATAGAAAAATGAGCAAAAATGGGGTTTTTAAAGGCCAAATGAAAATGCTGACAAACACAACAAAGCGAATATTTTGAGGGGGCAAATGCCTCTCTTCCTCTGCGCGAAACAAAAAAATGTATTCCATGAGAGTGCCGAAGAAAACAAACAACAAAATAAAACGCGGAAAGTCAATGTGAAAAAAAAAAACAAAGCAACAAAAAAACAATGAAAAAAAAAACAAAAAATTAAAAAATAAATAAAATTCAATAAAAACCAAAAATTATAAGAATTAAAACCAAATACCTAACAACCATAAAAGTGAGTCATTCACCAATATCCGCGATTTACAAAAAAATCCAGAAATTTGAACCGCCATCGACGGATACTAGCGAATCAGTTATTTTTTTTGTGAGTCATTGTCGCAAAAGGCTTCTGACCTACTAAATTAAAAAAGAGACAAATTAAATTCTGTAAATTCTTTTTAAGTTCTCTTTAATCTCTTTTCGTCCTCATAATTGTCAAGGGTAATTTTTTCTCTAGAAGACTGCGCAAACGTATCAGAGACATGATTTAGCCTTGAGTTATCTCTTAGACTTTGCTTGGTCAAAAAGTTGTCAAATCACGTCAGATAGCCTCTGATCTACTAAATAAGATAGAAGATAAATTAGGTGTATATTGGAGCTCATCAGACCATGGTCTAACTGTAAAAAATATCCAAAATTTTCTCGACTGTAATTCTCTTTAATCTCTTTTCACCGTTATTATTTTTATGGGTACCTATTTCTTTGGAGAACTGCAAGGGCCGTATCCAGGTGAGGGGCGGATTAATGGGTTTTAGACCCCTCCCCCTTCAAAAAAATCTCTCTGACTTTTTATTTGTCGTAAATATGCCGGCCAAAAAATTGTTTCTCCTAAAAATAGCTAAAATTTATTTATTCAACTCAGAAATTGGTCTTAAAAATCAAGGTAAAAAAAATTTATCTGAGACCGTTAGGCAAATCCACTGAGATAAACCCCTTCTTTCCCATTCTATTGGTAAACTCCCCACTTCCCCCAACAAAAATTCTAGAAATGGCACTGAAGACTTTACAAATGTATCAGAACTGTAATCTACCGTTATCTCTGTGTATAATTATAAACTAGGACCTAGGACTTCGATATATTGTATAATTTATATAATTATAAACTATATTATAATAATTATAAACTATTGTATAGATTATGTATAGATAATCAATTATCTATTATGTATAATCTATTATGTATTCTTATGTATTATGTATCTATTAAGTATTGTATATATAATCTATTATATATTATGTATGTATAGATTATGTAAACTATGTAGAGATTGTATAATTACAAACTATAAACCAGGACTTCTTAGCGTGTATGCCATTCTAAGCTTCTCTTCTTCTTTTGGAGTATGGGGATGTCAAAAGGTCTGGAAGGCCTACAAAAAAAACAATGTGCATACCTGCTTTTTGTCTTTGGATGGTTGAACTTTTCTAGCTAAATTGTTTAATTTTATGTTGAAGCTTACAGAGAGGAAGATTCTTTTGTCCCTCTGCGACGCAGCTTTACTGGAAGTAATCAAAGTGTTGCGGCCTAAATCATTGCTTTGCGTGGGAAATTTTGTGTTTAAACAAGTCTCCGGAGTAGTTAAAAAGACCAATCTGGACGTGAAGGTATCTTGCTATTTTGCTTATTTTTATCTTTTTTATTATTTAGGAAATCTGATGGTTTTTTGGTTCCTTTTACTATCAATTATCCTTTCTTTTTTCAATCAAGAAGGAATTCTAATAATAAATTTTTTGCGAGATCATCAGTAAATGGCTAAAGATAAACTCTGGTGGTAGAGCGCCGACTGCTAAAAAAGGTCTTGCGCAATGTTCTCAGAATTTGAAGGTTTTTTGAAGAGCGGATTTTTAAGTGCCCTTGTGTACGTGTCGCCAAATTTTATAAATGAACTTTAAAAAAATACCACCTAACAATAGTGACCTATGTGATTATAACGATTTTACTTGAAATTTGATTCTTCCTTTTTCTCCTCTTTTTTGAAACCTTAGAACCCTTTCTAAAATCTTGTTAAATTGCTCCATTGGTTTTTAATTAAACTAATGGAGGACCGATAACAATGGGCTGATTGTTTTGTCATGTCATGTGTTTTGTGTTCAGTTCAGATTTTCGTCATGCTAAATACATTTGTCACTTGTTTAGGTCCTTACTTGTCCCTCATTGAGTGTAGAGGTATGTTATTTAAAAGAGTGAGTTTTTTAAATATATTATGTAAAAGGTTTCGTGTACCACGAATATGAATTCAGTCCATTCAAATCAATTCGTTTTCTGCCACCAGTAGTTTTGATTGAATTGAACAAAAATAGAGATCATTTTTGCCATTGTTTATCTTTTCAATTTTTACAAAGAAGTGTAACAAATTAGTGGGTAACCTATGTTAGGTGGTCCATACTAAGGCTATTTAACCCGGAAAATCCACACTCGTACAATAAACATTAAACACAACAACCGCCCAGGGAAGGCACAATGTGCCTGATAGCAAACGGCTGCAACCAGGGTCGTCGTTTAGGGGTGGCAAGGGGGGCAGTTGCCCCCCCCATTAATGTGGAGAAAAAATATTATACATACCATGCCCTTTGACTATCCAGATATGGACCCCTCTTGCCCCCCTCCCCAATAAAAATGCTGGAGATTCACCCTGGCTGCAACCCTTTGACTCCATTCAATTACTCAATCAATTAAAAAACAAAAACTGCTCTCTCTCATTATAACTTTGTCGAAAAATCTAAATAAATTAAATTCCCCCCCCCCAAAGAAAAAAAACAACCTTGGTTCAATTTCAATAAATAAAATTCAGTACACTATATTTCCTCATCTAAAAATACTTCTTCAATCTCTTTTTAAACAAACAAGTATTTTGTCATAATTTTTAGTATTTCTTTACTGTTATATGATGGGATTATATGTGGCCGCCCCGCTGTCATTGACTTTAGTTTCCATTGAATTAGTCGGTAAATTAAAGATTTAATAAACAGATGTTACTCGATTTAAAAAAAAAAAAAAAAAAAAAAAAAACATGGGTAGCAGCCAAGAGCGTATCCAGGTTCGGGGGATATTTTTCCGAGGGGGTGGTATAGTTACAAAAAAGAATTGTGCGAAACATATCGAAAATTTGTTTACATGTATTTTTGTTACTATTTGCGAGTCGAATATAATTTACGGGGGAGGAGGTCAAACCCAGTACCCCCCTGGATACAGCTTTCATACCATCTATGAGAAGCTGTATTGTTACCCCACAAAACAACTTCATCTTTGTTTAAGGTTTATACTCCCATGTGAAAAATGCTATTTCTCGGAAAGGACAAGATATTGATCTCACATTGTTTTTAGGCGTGCAATATAGAAAAAAAAAACACTAGACAGGTGTCCTCGATGCCGAGGGCTGGGGCATTAGGCAGGTGTCAACAAAGGGTGAGTCCTTGGATGTAGCCAGAAGAATCAATTAGGTGTGATTAAAAGGTACTATTGAGTACCTAAAGTACTTAATGATCATGATCATATGAAAAAGGACAAGATATTGCTCTGATTGGTTTCTGATCTATGCCCTCATCGATCCAGAAGTATGATATTACTTGAGCTTTTTTTGACAACCATCTAATCTGGCCTAAAAGTAGGACATCTTCCTTTTTTTAAACGATTTTCAATTTGAAAAATTTTCAAACTAACTCTCAAAAAGGTAATTCGCTAAATAGATTTGGCTAGGTCTCATATATCGAATGATAGTGTTGTCTTGTGTTGAAGTATTAA
This sequence comes from Artemia sinica, assembly GCA_027921565.1. Classification (NCBI taxonomy): domain Eukaryota; kingdom Metazoa; phylum Arthropoda; class Branchiopoda; order Anostraca; family Artemiidae; genus Artemia; species Artemia sinica. The sequence goes on along the minus strand of CM051264.1, from coordinate 3,119,550 downwards.
AACTGCAAGAGTGCAGAAAAAAACATTAATGTGGCACGGTCGAACTAACGTCAGACTTTGTGGCCGAGGGACGAGAATCAAGGCTTTTTCGGGTTATACGGTATGAAACAGATCGACATAATGTTAATCATTGACGAAAGAATGAAACACGAGACATCCAAAAATTTTGGCTACTGACGCCCTTGCTTAAGATAGGGGTGTTAAAGTATTGAAGCCACCTGAACATGTGCCTCCCTTTTTTTGTATATGGCTGAAGCATTAATGCTGGAGTTCGTCCGGAATGAGGCAGACTATGTCTGCTGACCACGTGCCTCCGCATATGAGGTTTTCCCAACTAAACGCTCCATGTTAAGGGGCAGGCTCAACCTGATGAGGTGGGTGGATTCCACCCAAGGGACTCTCAGTATCTAGGCAAGTCCTAGCTCTAATTAGATCCCAGGCATAGGGTCGGTTGGGCCTGCAACCCTCCACCCGAAAATTTTACTGCAACGAAAAACGGTGATACTGCCTCGGATGAACTACCCCTCTTTTACCTTCCACGACCCCAGAATGTCCCTGGGCCGATTTCAGACCATCGAATGAACCTTCTTGACCAAGGTGGAATACGCCTCGCCACCTGGAATGTACTCACACTCAACTTTCCTGGAGCTAAATCAATGCTTGCCTTCGAGCTAAAACGCTTCAATGTAGGTGTGATTGGGCTTACAGAAACCCGCCTTGTCGGAAGAGAGTCCGATCTTCTCATTGGTTCGTCGCTACGCCCCACCCGATCCCTGCTCCTAGACCATCTCACACGACGTATATCTGCTTCTTATGCATAAATTTTTTCAGCAAAATTACGATTCAGCCGCCTACTATTAGCTAACCTTTTCAATGCCGTAGCCCTCCCTCACATTTTGTGTATTGCCCCATTTTGGAAGCTGTTTACTAGAACTGATTGTCTGAAAGTCCGGTCCATTTTCTTTGGGTTTGCTAAGTATTTGCTTCGGTTGCCTCCTTGGCATCGAAATTCTCCTTTAATCAGAAAACTCAAACTTGCGGATCCTAATCTTGCAATCCTTAAGTTAATTGCCAAACATAACCGAAATTTGGATTCACAGAATGATTGGTACCATGTTTTAATTCAATAGTGATCTAATTCAATAGTGTTCTGTTTTGTTGTTTGTCTGTGTCATTGGTTTCTTGTTCGTTAGCTTTTGTTTTGTTTTTGTTTTTTTTCATCTTTTCTTTTTTTTTCTTCTTTTCTTTTCCCTTTACTCTGTCTTGTCATGTTTTTTGATTGATGGGTTTTTCAATAAATAATAATAATAATAATTGGTGAAAGATATCACCTGATCTGGTTTGGTGACCCAAAAAGCAAGACAAATGGTGTAGGCCTCGTGCTGAACGCCAGAGCCAAGAGATGCCTTCTCTCCTATAAACAAATTTCAGATATAATACTGATGGCCCAGCTCCTGTACAAGCATGGATAGTGGACACTTATTGTATGCTATGCTCCCACCAATCCGAGTCCTGCGGAAGTGAAGGATCAGTTCTACGCAGAGCTCTCAGCGACCCTGTCTAGAGTTCCACCCCACGACATTGTCACTCTACTGGGAGACCTTAACGCGATGGTAAATGACAGGGAGGGCGTGTGGAGAATGTTCTCGGCCCTGTGACTCCGGATCCACTGAATGGTAACGGACAAAGACTCCTCCAGGTCTACAATATGCATAGTCTGGAAATATCAAACACGCTCCTTCAGAGATGAGATATATACAAATGCACTTGGTATTTTAACGACGGCCAGATAAAGAAGATGATCGATTATGTTATGATCTCCGGTCGCTGGCGCTCGTCAATAACAAATTGCCGGATTTATAGGTCGGCCGAGCTTCGAAACACAGACAATAGGATGGTAGTCGCCACACTGAGGCTACGCCTGAAAGTGCAACGACAAGAAAGACGGCCTCTCAAGCTCGATCTGAGTAGTCTGGCTACATCTGAGATGCAACAGAAGTATGCTCTCGATATCTCTTACCAGTTTAGCTGCCTCCAAGTTCTGGACGACCCTGAAGTAGCATGGAAGTCTTTCAAAGATAACATACTCGATTCTGCTGGGAATACCATTGGCCGCAGCAGACACAAGAATAAACCCTAGATATATCAGGAGATTCTGTCCATGATCGAGCTGCGCCGGAAGGCCCGCTTAGCAAAGAATATGCCAGAGTACAGACGACTCAGTGGCATGCACAATAGCCTACTGCACAGAGCTGTGAAGGCCTTTGTCGACACGAAAGCCATTAATCTTGAAAATGCTACAAGGAAAGGAGACACCTGCTCCCTGTACAAACACCTCCGCGAGCTGACAGAAGGGAAGAATTCCACTGTGAGCCGTGTTTTACCTGCTGACGGCAGCATGCTGGATGATGATGCAGGCCAACTCTCCGCCTGGAGCAGTCACTTCTCAACGCTTCCGAACGCCGAGGCAGTTGCTCATCCCGACCCAGATCTGGTTCAAGCAGCCATGGCCACACCCGAGGCTACTTCTGACCTCGTATCGCAACCGTATATCGCCTCTGAGATTCGAAATGCTGTAAAACGGTTAAATAACAATCGAGCCCCTGGCGTCTGCGGTATTTCTGCAGAACTCCTCAAGCACGGGGGTGCAGCGATGATTCTGTGGCTCCAACTAATCTTCTCAGCTGTATGGACGACGGAAAGCATACCGAACGACTGGCGTGCTTTCATCATACTGCCGCTCTTGAAACGCAAGGGCAGCCGTCAAATCTGCTCCAACTATCGTGGGATCACGCTTCTCTCCGTTCCTGGTAAACTCTTCGCCATGTCACTCCTGGACAGGTGCTCGACCTTTTTGCGTAGAAAGAGAAGAGCCCAGCAAGCAGGGTTCATGCCCGGCAGGTCGACGACGGAGCAAATTTTCACTATGCGCCAGTTGATCGAGAAGACGCGAGAGTTCCACTGAAAAGCGTACAGCGCATTCGTGGACTTTGAGGCTGCCTTCGATTCTGTTGATTGCCGTTCACTTTGGCTGATACTGAGAACTACGGGCCTACCCCAGAAATTTCGCTCGCTTTTTGAAAAGCTGTAAGACGATACGGAGAGATGTGTGCAAGTCAATGGAAGACGCAGTCCCTCATTCTCGGTGAAGACTGGCGTCCGGCAAGGTTGCGCAACCGCTCCCGAGCTCTTCAACTGCATCATAGACCATGTTATGATCCAGCACGACGAATTGCTTTCAGTTCGGTCTTCAGTTCGGAGACCGACTGCTCTCTGATGCTGACTTCGCCGACGACATAGCGCTGGTTGTGGACACCGTCAAAAAGGTCATCAAAGCTCTCCAGATGCTCTCAGAAGAAGCCTTGAAAGTTAGACTGAAGATCAACTGGCAGAAAACCAAAGTTATGCTCCTTGAGCCCCCCACGTCCCGTTCTACCGTAAAGGAAGTCAATATCGGAAGCAACCGAGTAGGCCTGGTTGAAAACTTCACTTACCTGGGATCTATTCTGTAAAGGGATGGCTTGATCACAAAAGAGCTTACATAGCCAAAGAGCTCTGTAGCCAAGAGCTTACAGAGCTCGAATAGCCAAAGTGTCGGCACTTGTTGGGAGGCTGAGCAGCATCTGGCGGAAGCCAAACATAAGCTGCTTTACCAAAATGCGTATTTACAATGCGTAAGAATCGAGGGACTTCACTAGACTAACTTCGTTAGCAACCCCTCCTGTCACGTACGGCACAAACTCCTTTCTCGACGCAGCTCGCCCAGCGTACTGTTTGGTGGCACGGTCACCTCCTTCGCATGTCACGCGACACCGAGCACGGGTCGCATTCGACTTCATATTACTCTACATGGATGAAAGCGACCCAGAGGACGCCCCCCCCCCCCCACTAGGTGGAAAGACAAAGCCGATGAATTCCTCGCCCAAGCCCACATCCCGGGGAAGAAGCTGCGAGCCTTACAAGCGATAGGTCAACCTTGAGGTGCCTGGTCTCATCGTTCTCTACGCCGAACCCTCGGTAGGAGCCTTAAGTCAAGTAAGTCAAGTAAATTATTAATGGTGAAAGTTTACTAAATTATACGTACTAAGTACCAATGATGAATGTGGATGTATTTAGAGGCGTCACTACCCAAAATTTTCGTGGGGGGGGATTGAACGATGGATTTTATTGACTCGCTGTTCATTTTTACCGTCAGATTTGGGTGATATTGCTATTAAAATTACTTTTTTTTTCCGACAGAGATTGACCTTCTGTCATTGATTTTACGTCACATATTTCCATCAGCGCATTTACGTAGTTAAAAAAAAATCGAACCTGTAAAATAGTGTTCTTTTTGCGCTACTATTTTTTTACTGACTGGCCGAAGATATTGCCTTCCCCCCCCCCCCAGTGATGGACCCCAGTGATGCCCTTGGTGTGTTTTTAGCCCCTTCCCCTATCTACCAATTTTTGATTTTATCCATGGTCGTAAGTGCCCATGTTTGTTAATAAAGTAGATTGTAGGTTGCTTTTTTCCGCAGGTGGGGCTGCTGATGCATCCTAGTCCAATTAATCCTAGAGCTAATAAAAATTGGGCCGAAGAAGCCAAAAAAACCTTTGATCAGTTGGGAATTAGCGGCTACTTCAGTAATTTGCATGATGTCGCTGACGAGTAAGTATAATTTTATGCTTTAGCTTTGATAGTTGCTATTATAATGATAATAAGACACGTACAAAGGAATTTCTTTCGCAGAGAGGATAGAGTGAAAAAAAAAGAAAAATCGGCTTGTATGGAAAATACAGTAAAAACCGTGCAAATATTTAGAATTTGGGGAAAAATTACATTTCTAAAATTCCATGGTATGTAGTTCCCCCCCCCCCTAAATAAATGAAGCACTTTATTGAAAATATATAAATCTCACTCTTGTACTTTTATTTTCTTGTACTCTTAAACTTTTATTTTCCTCTATTTCTTGTTCGATTTTCTTGTATTTATCTACCCTATCGCTCAATTTACTTTTTGGCTTTTAGAGAACGCTTGACTGGAAAAAAAGAAAGAAAAAACGAACTTTTTATTAAGCTCATTGCTTATATTCATAATTTACGGTTTAGTAGAAACAAACTTGATATTTTCGGTACATCTTTTATGGAAAATATAGCTACCATTAATGGAGCAGCTAACAGGATTAGGTTCTTGAAATTGCTACAAATTAAATTCAGGCAGTGTTGGATGGGTGGTTTCATACTCTTTTGTGAATTCTATCAGACACAGATACTAAAAAAAACATATTGCGTTTAGGAAGGCAACGCTCTTGTTGATTTGTTCTTTATCATTGGAACATATTCTGCTCTATTAAGCATGATTCTTCACAAAATCACCTTAGCTTTGACCTAGGAGTGATTTCCATTATTTTAATATGGTGCTTTCCATTAATTATTCTATTTTGGCCTCGTACATAAAGGTAGTAGCAGTTATTCCAATAAGATGAAGATGAAATCCTTTTCATAGGTTTGGATAGTGTTGGTCCCCTGAAAGATTACTTGCGTTGCAGATTATAGCTAGCCAATAAGAGGATTTCAAGGGAGTCCAAATGAAGCAAATAGTTAATTTACCCCTGAACAAGAAAAGACTTTAAACACCAGGCATTGTAAACTCGTTATAGAGTATTTCTACCTTTCATCATTCCCAAACAATAATTGAAGTTTGATATAATTCTGTCACAGGAAGAACTCAAACCCACCACCTGCTTTGTCGTAGCTCAGTGGCAGAGTGCCTGTCTTATGTGTAAGAGAACATTGATTCAAATCCCACCGATGGCAGATTTTATTTCAATAAACTTCATTTATTTCTGTTAGGTTATTTCTGTTCAGGTCAAATTGTATATTTTTGACTCAGTTATGATTGTTGATTTTGCAATGCTGGGTAAGTGTACTCCCGGTGGGTCGTGCCCACGCGATTAAACAGGGCCAGATTCCTATTCTTAGCAGACACCCATTCCCCAAAAGTTTTTTTTCCATCAACAACTCTTCCTCGTCCAATCAAGAAACTTAATTTCCCAAGTCCGTTGACCCTTTACATTTCCTCAGAAAGTGTTGAAAATTTTTCTGTCACTCTCCCTTAATGATTTTCCCTTTTTGTCTCAATATCCAATGTTTTAAAGATATATCAAGTTTTTATTGTGAAAAAAATGTAAGCCACATTCTTCACAAAGCTGACATTTTAATGGAGAGACAGGAATGTGTTTGATCAAGTATCCTATAAACATCCTTATTTCTTTTGAAAGCACACCGCTCTGGAGGTAAAAATCAGTGTGGAAGATCTCGCTCGATTAATATGCGAATTTTTGTCGGATATGATGAGAACCAAGTGTTAGAAGGGAAAATGTAAATTTTGTTTAGTTTTGAACAAAAAATGAAAGAAATTTCAAGTAATGGAAAGCATTAGGAAGTCGGCATTTCGGGTGAGAAGCAGAAATATATTTGATCAAATATCCTATATTCTTTGCCCCACCCACGCACTGCACTCCCGGCCGAAGGCAGAGAATCATGAGATCGGTAACTGCGCAACGCAGACCTTTGGTCAGCATGCGAAAAAAGAAAAAAATAAGTGTCCCATAGGAATTATTTTTTCCTCAGAAAGCACGAAACCTGGAGGCAAATTCAGTAATGAAAATTTTGCATGATTCATATGCGCACTCACGTCGGATATGGTAAGAACCAAGCATTAAAAAGAAAATCCCCTAAATGTCTTTAAGTTTCAGAAAAAAATGAATTTCAAGTATTAGGAAGTATTAGAAAGGAAATTTTCTTGTAGATTGACTCTTTATTTTTGGCGTATTGTCCTCTGACGTAAACCGCATTCTTCACAAAGTTGACATTGCGGAGGAGAAACAGGAATGTGCTCGATCAAATATCCTTCCAGAAAACCTAATAAAGCAAATAATAGGCTGTTAGTTTCAAATTGGCATTTGATACCTAATACTGAAGATACCTATTCCCTCCCGTGAGATGATCGAACTGTTGCATGCTTTCACTTAATTCAATTTATTGCCATGAAGGGATTTGTTATTCTAGAGAGTAGGTTTGGCATAAATTAATTTTTGTCTACTACCCATGCGCGCCTAGAAATAAAAAATGGAATGTTTTGCTTTTAAGCTTATCACTGTGTTTGAATTCATCTCAGTTCAGTTCTTTTAACCTAAGAAGTAACTATTTAAAACAGTTGATTGGATTTATTTCGGTTTTGTATACCTTTGCTTTTAAGATTCTAATTTTGTATATTTTTTTATTCTCTTTGTATGACTGGTTTTCTTTTCATCTTTTTCACTTCCGTTTCATTCGATTTAAGCTTGATTGCATACCAATTGCAATAAAATTGTTTGAATCCTAGGGTAGAGATTCTTAGTGACAAACTATCTATGTCTGAACAGGGGGGATGAACTTAGACTTTTTTAAACTAAAAACGCTATTTTTAACTGAATTTTGCGTTTGAAAAAAAATCGAATTCCATTAAATCGGGTAGTTATGTGATATGCTACATTAAAACGGAATTTTTTCGTGTTTTGGTTACAAAATTGGCGCTGTTTTCATATTGGTGGGCATCCCAGTCGTCATATTCATTGAGTTGCTATTGGACGTGTTTAACATGAATATTCAGTTTATTTCCCGATTTGTCTGCCTTAATTTTCACTACTTACTTAGTTGTCTCCTGTATTCGTCATTTGGCTCACAAGATGATCATTAAAGTGTATGCGAAAATTTTGCATATTTTGCAAAATTTTGCAAAAAGTGTATGCGAAAATCTTTTCTAAACGTATGCTTTATTTAAGGTGGTTCATCTGAGTCATTAAATAGACGTTTTTCTTTACGACCAGTAGTAAAATCGACTTTCATTGTGACTAAATATTCGTCAGATCTAAAAACGGCAAGTAAAAGGCTTTCCGTCAGAGCAATAAGCACCACTAAAATTTCTAGAAAAAAAATGCTGGAAGACAAGACAGGTTATCTAAAGCACCAAGGATAGTAAAGATGAAATCTGATGATTTGAATTGGTTACACGTGGAAACTTACTCACAATACATACATATATATATATATATATATATATATATATATATATATATATATATATATATATATATATAATATATATATATATATATATATATATATATATATATATATATATATATATATATATATATATATATATATATATTTGTTACCCGGAATGTCCGCAAATTGGTGAATGTCGACATTCACCGGTGAATGTTTGAAATAGCTTTTTTTTTCTCCTTGGATTTAGTCAGCGTTGCCAGTCAACTTTTTCAATTTAATGCAAGGTTTGATGATGACAGGTCAGGTTAAAATAGATTAGGCTTGATTGGGTGAGGTTAGGTTGGTTTAAGCTAGGTTTTTAACCCATTTCTGACATTTAGAACCAAATTTAACCTATCCTAACCTAGCCTAGACTAGCATAATCTAAGGTAACCTAAATTTAACTTTTACCATCATAGCTTGCAAAACACTTAAAAAGCTGACTCGCAAAGATAATTGAATCCAAGCAGAGAAAAAGGAATTTTTAACATTCACTGGTGAATTTCGACAGTAACCTGATTTCGGACGTTCGCGGTAATATATATAGTTCAATTTGCAACAAAAAAGACCTCCATATGCAATTAATGGAGATTTTTGCAGTAACGGGCGCGAAGAATGAAAAAAAATGTGAATCTTAAATTAGAAAGAAAGCAAAAAATATATAGCACCATGCAGCTGAAAAAGGTGCAACTTTCCTTTGAAGGTGCAGGTGTCTTTGGGAATCAATGAACTATTAATGTCTAAATTTTTACAGACGAAATGCATTGTCATATGAAGCTAATTAGTTTTGCCTATTTATTTTTACGGTTCAATGTAACAACACTGATGGAAATGTCGTACTGCTCTAAAGACGTCGTAATTTTAAAACAGCCGAAAGAAAGTTTTTAGAAAATCTCAGTTGTCAAGGATGAATAGACCTAAGATGAGTCAAGAGGGCAAAAATGTTTTTTTTTTTTATGTCCTTGGTACTTTAAGTATTTTGAGTCGTCACAACTATAATGAGTGAAATGCTATTCATACAATCCAGAGTTCGCTATGTTGACGAATGGATCCATTTTAGTGGCAAGGTAGCCCCGTTTTGTGGGCATGCTCGGTTATGGTTCTCATCATGGCTGCAGAATTAGTTGCAACCTTGTAAAGAGCGAACCACAGTCCATAATAATCAAAAGTTGAAAACGCGTTTAAAAAAAAAACTGCCTAGTGAAAAATTGTCATCTGACACTGAATGAGGAATGGTAATTATTGTTTTGGTTAGTCTTAAAAGTAAAAGTTTATTGCGAGAACAAATTTAAGGCGATTGCGAAAAAGAGCCTGAAACCCCTTTAAAATGGCGACAGATCGAAATAAAAAGTGCATCATTGGAAGCAGCATGGTCGAAAACCTATAGTAGGACAATTATAGTCCTCCGCGTTGAACACCAAGGAAAATCACTTTTCTGCATGGGTAGCATTGATGTGTCTCCTTTTTACCCTTTTTTTCACCAGGGCTAGCGAATGACCAGAACATCATAGGGAGATGTTTAATGGCTCATTTGAATGAAAGTTAAATTTGCTAGTGCCTTTTTTAAGTAACCGAAAAGATAGGAAGGCAGATAGCCCCCCGCCCTCCCTAAAGGCCACCTCCCCTAAAGTTATCAAATCAAAATTTTTAGATAGCCATTTTGCTCAACATAGTTCAAAGGTCCACTATCTATGGTTTTGGTGATGATATGACCCTCCGTGGTCCTTAGGGAAAGGGATGTACGCTGTATCGGTGCCGGGTGTATCGATAGCACGCGTATCCGTATGAGCGCATTGGTATTGCAGGTATCTTAGACAGTTTTTTAATAGCTCATATGAAATATATTGCTCATGTCTCCGACCTTCCTATAAATTACACCATCAGCAAGGTCCAAATGGCACTAAAAACGGCACTTTTGGTACCATGTCTCAAGTAGAAAAGCTGAGGCTAGCGACCTACCAGAACTTATAAAGTGACGTTTAATGGCTCATTTGAAAGCTATTGCTCATATCTACTTGATTTTTATCATTTCTACCATCCGTAAGTGTGACATAGCACTAAAAAAACACTTTTGGTGTCAGTTCTTAAGTAGAAAAGCATGGAAGTATAAAACGATACCATCATTATAATAATTATGGTCCAGAATCCTTAACTGGAGGTTTGCAAGAACACCTCCCGTATCTACCTCCTCCAAGCCCCCTTAATAAGCTACGCAATTAAGGTACAAACGCCAATATATCAAATTAGATTATTAGAGGTGGGGTTCTGTTAGTACAGCGTTCGACTTAAAAAATTTTCCTGCTTTTTTTCAATCACGGTTTTGACCCTTCTATATAATCATTTTCAGATCATTTCACTGTTTTTGTAAATAGGATGCACTCATTTTTTAAAGCATGTCTCCGGAAGGTATTTTGTTAAGTGTTTTGATTTAAAAGGGAATAGAGGTCATCTAGTTCATGGTTTGCAACAACATTCTAAGTAGATTAATCAATCCATACCAGAAACGAATGGAATGATTTTTTCAAAATCCTTTGGGGTCGGGGGTCAAAGTTGGAGCCAATTTTCTCAAATCAAGTGAAAACGACAGATAAAACTGAAAAACTTGCCATATACTAATAAAAAGGGTAAAGATGTACTAAAGAAAACTGACCTGTTTCAGTGGATGCTTGAATTGTGCAGGCTTATCTTAGTTTTGACAACATTTTTGGAGAAAATAAATTACAGCAGGGGAGGGAGAAATGGGGTCTGGGGGAAAACTGAGATATGTCAGAGGCGTTTGCCCCCTCTGTCCCATAGCAAATTACACCCCTGACCCCAACCCCTTGCCACTTAGTTGTTGAAGTGTAGGCATGTGGTTTTGGAATTACTCAAAGTTGTATATTAGAAGAAGGATTACTTATTATTATACTTACTATTTTACTAATGAAATTATTTACTTGACAATCCCACCGTAATATTTTCTGCATACGTAAGATTGTGCATCCAAAGAGGAAGTAAGACAAATGAAAATAGTTCTCTAGGAGAATTCAGATAATTCTTCCCAAATTTTTTGAAATGAAAACAAACTTAGTTTATAGTACCATTTATCGTACCTACACAAAAAATGATCTTTTTTTGAAATTTTGGTTCATTTCTTAGTAATACGTGGCTTTTCCATATAGGGACAGGTCAAATAACTCCCTAAGCCTAAAGGCACATATCTGTTGAGCTAGCAAAATTTTCCAAAAGCATGTCGATATACAAACCTGTCCACTTAGTTAACCTTTTTTTGCCGAAGCTACTCGCCTAGAGCTGCTTTCTTAAGTGCTACTAAATTTATTTTTTTTAAACAAAGAATTAAAGATCTATTTTTTCTTCTTCAAAAAAAAATACAAAAACAAACGACACTATGATTTGATTTTTCTTTCCACTCTAAATTTATTTTTTCATTCAATTCTCGTATGGCTTCTTCGTTCAGCTCCTTAATAAGGGTTGAGGTGTCTTATCTCCCCTAGTTTGGAGGTGATTAGAAATTATATAAAAGAATAAGCTTTCAACTGAAACTAAGGAGCAACATTGAAATTTAAAATGAACAGAAATTATTCCGTATTAATAAAAAGATCATGGTAGTGTTGTTTCTAAATTAAATTTTAATCAGAACCGAGTAAAGATTAATTTTAAAAACAAAAGTTTTTCCGAGGGAAGTAAAGAGCAAAGTTGAAACTTAAACGAACAAAAATCATTACTTCACAGCCTATCTAACACATCAATACAACTAGTGCAACTAAATCAACTGTTGATATTTCTTTATGTTCGTAGGATTACAGAAAACTAACGCTTTACTGAAAACAAAAAAAACGATATAGGAGTTTTGGAACGGTAAATGTAAACCATTTAAGGACACTTTTAACAGTATAAAAGTAAAGCATTTTTAGATTGTTGATATATTTTCTTTTTTGTTTAATTTGGAATCACTTCTTCACAATGAGCTCAGTTCAATGATTGACTGTCATTTTGGATCTGAAAAGGACATTCCATGATTTTTTTTGTGGACAAATTCGAAGTGAAAGAATCTTATTAGTATTAAAACTACAGACTCATTTTAGAATTTGTATCACAACTTGAAATTCTCCGTTTTTTTAGAGAGAAATAACGGGATTTCCAGAGTTCATATAACGTTGATATGTTCTTCATTTCGAGTAATACTAGGTGAAACCATGATGTTACCTGATAAATTAATCTATTATTTTGTATACTGTTTAATGGATTTAAATATATTATTTTTATGCCTAAGTTCTTAAGATAATTTTAATTGTGTACTGAAAGTTATTGACATCACAGCTCCTGTAAGACTATGAAAAGCGTTAGCTTTTCCATGGTGTTTACCTGATAAATCAATCTATTATTTTGTATGCTGTTTAATGGATTTAAATATATTATTTTTATGCCTAAGTTCTTAAGATAATTTTAATTGTGTACTGAAAGTTATTGACATCACAGCTCCTGTAAGACTATGAAAAGCGTTAGCTTTTCCATGGTGTTACCTGATAAATCAATCTATTATTTTGTATGCTGTTTAATGGATTTAAATATATTATTTTTATGCCTAAGTTCTTAAGATAATTTTAATTGTGTACTGAAAGTTATTGACATCACAGCTCCTGTAAGACTATGAAAAGCGTTAGCTTTTCCATGGTGTTACCTGATAAATCAATCTATTATTTTGTATGCTGTTTAATGGATTTAAATATATTATTTTTATGCCTAAGTTCTTAAGATAATTTAATTGTGTACTGAAAGTTATTGACATCACAGCTCCTGTAAGACTATGAAAAGCGTTAGCTTTTCCATGGTGTTACCTGATAAATCAATCTATTATTTTGTATGCTGTTTAATGGATTAAATATATATTTTTATGGATTTAAAATATAATATGTTATATATATATATATATATATGTATATTATATATATATATATATCTATATATATATATATATATATATATATATATAATATATATATATATATATATATATATATATATATATATATAATATATATATATATATATATATATATATATATATATATATATATATATATATATATATATATATATATATATATATATATATAAACAAGTCGCGTCAAATTAGTTCTGGAAAATGAATACAGGATACAAAATTGAAGTCTTTTGATTTGAACCCTATACACTAGCAACGCACCCTGTCTGGCTGGGAAAAAACATCTGATAAAAAAAAACGCCAAACAAAATTAGAAAAACTTATAAAGTAGAAAAAATCTTAGAAAAAATCTAAAAAAATCTAAAATCTAAAAAAAAACCTAAAAAATCTAATAATTAAGTTAAAAAAACAATGTTTTTCCGAGGGAAGTAAAGAGCGAAGTTGAAACTTAAAATGAACAAAAATTATTACTTTCCAGCCCATCTAATATATATCAATAAAACTTGTGCAAATAAATCAACTGGTGATATTTCCCTTTGTTTGAAGGATTACAGAAAACTAGCGCTTGACTGAAAACACAAAAGCCAAGTATAAAAAATAAGAATATTGATTTAGGAGTCAAAAGTAAATGCGTAGCCTCACAACAACAAACTAATCTCTAACGCTTTTCATAGTCTTACAGGAGCTGTGATATCAATAACTGTGATATCAATATATATAATATATATATATATATATATATATATATATATATATATATATATATATATATATATATATATATATATATATATATATATATATATATATATATATATATATATAATATATATATAGTATATATATATAGTATATATATATATATATATATATATATATAATATATATATATATATATATATGTATATATATATATATATATATATATATATATATATATATATATATATATATATATATATATATATATATATGTATATATAATATATATATATATATATATATATATATATATATATATATATATATATATATATATATATGATATATATATACTATATATATGTGGCTACTTCAAATCTGCCACCACTTACTCTGACAGGCCCAACTGAACAACCTAAGTCGTTCGTAAGATTTTTCTGTGTCACCCTTTTGACGATCCACTTGCTCATAGTTCGTTTTGATTTAGTTCAACATCCGCCTAAATATTTCTTGAAAGCTTAATACCCTTAGCTTGCGTAGTAGCAATAGTTGTAATTGCAGTTGTAGCAGCATGGACAGAGCACCTTGGGTTTTCTTCAACAGTCAATGAAAGTTTCAACTTATTACCTTAAACCATTTCTAAAGCATTGCTGATCGATCTTCCTGACATTCTATACGCGCATAGTGTGTTTCAATTTAGTTCAACGCTGTTTCAATAATTCCCCAAATTTTTTGCCTTAATACCCTTAGCTTTAGTAGCAGTAATAGTAGCACCAGTAGTAATAGTAGTAGCATAAGTAGTAGTAGCATTAAAATTAATAGTAATAGCCTTAGTTTTAGTAGTAGTAATAGTAGAAGTAATAATAGTAGTAACAATAGCAGTAGTGCGAGTAGAAGCAGTAGCATTAGGATGCAAATATTGTCTTTTGGTTAGTTCAGCATCTTCCACAACAAGCCCTGTTTAAACTTCAAAAAATAAACTGTTCCTAAGATATTGCTAAGATATTGCGCCCTTTTGACAACCTGCATACAGACGGCGTTTTGTGATTCAATTCGCACTCCTTCCTCAATTTTCCCTGAAAATTTGACCTTCATATCGTTAGCCATAGTTGTAATAGTAGGCTAGTCACAGTAGTAGTATTAGGACTAGCAATAGTATTAACTGTAATAGTACTACTACTAGTAGCAGCAGTAGTATTAAAATATTGCCTTTTGATTAATTGAACATCCCCCTCATGATACCCTGGAAGTTTCATCTTGATACGGTAAGTCGTTATAAAAATATTGCGGACAAGCCCTTTTGACCCCTTTTTGACGCTCTTCTTATCTTAATACTTTTAGACTTTTGATGTTCTTCTCATCTTAATACTCTTAGACTTACTAGTAGTTATAATTGAAGTAGTAGTTGGGGTAGTTTATTATTAGTAGTAGTAGTAGCAGCAAAATTAGCTTTGGTAGTAGTACTAGTACCAGCATACATATATTACCTGTTCATTAATAAATATTCCCCTTTAAGCATTCTCTGAAAGTTCCAACTTGATAGCCAAATCTATTCTTGAGATATGCCCCATTGACAATCTGTATGCACATAGAATGTTTTGAATTAGTTCAACTTTCCCCTAAACATTTCCTCAGATGTTCATTTCAATATCCTCAGCATTGGTAGTACTTGGTGCAGAAGCAGTAGTTTTAGTGGTAGTAGTAGTGGTAGTGGTAGCAGTAGTAGTAGTGATAGCAATAGTAATAGTGGTAGCAGTAGTAGTAGTGGTGGTTGTAGTAATAGAGTAGTTGTAGTAGTATTAGTAATAGCGTGCAAATGGTTCAACACTCTCCTCAATATTTTCTGAAAGGATCACCTGAATGACCGTCGTCTTTTTGGAAAGTAAAGGTCAAACTTGCCAACCTTTCTCAAAAACATTTGCTATATGTAAACAATGGACGAATTGCCTAACTTGCAGCTCTTGCTCTGTGGGGGAGTTGACATCCCCAAAGACATAACCTTGAGTGGATGTGTTTTGTGAAATGATGGCGTGAGGGGGCTGGTTGCCCTCTAATCACATTTGACTCTCAAAAAAGGCACTAGAACTTTCAGTCTCAATATAAAAAAAACATGCATGCCTCTGGGCATAACTTACAACCCTTTCCCCTGGGCTATGGGGGGTTGCGTCAACCATGGAGGCATTGTCATATGATCTTTGGACTATTTTTAACAAAGTGGCTATCTCACAATTTTGATCGGATGCATTTGTGTAAAAGAGGGCGTGTGGCTAGTTGGCTAGCCACGTGTGTCTAGTGATCAGAGGACTAATTGCCCTCTGATCACGTTTGACTCGTAAAGATTGGAATTATATTTTTAGTTCCGAAAATTGGAACTAAAAAAGGTTATACGACCATCCCTTATTCAAAAACCCTGTATGCCCCATGGATGTAACTTACAACCCCTGCCCCCAGGCTCTGGGGGGCTGTGTCAACCCAGGAGGTATTGTTGTTTAACGTTTCGACAATTTTATTCACAAAATAGCTATATCAAAATTTCGATCGTATTCATTTTGGGAAAAGAGGGTTTGGGTGGAGGGGGAGGAGTTACCCTCCGATCTATTTCGACTCTTGAAAAGGGAACTAGAACTTTTGATTTTCAATCAAATGAGCTTTATACAAAGTTTATGCGACCACCCCTACCATAAAAACCTTATATGCCCCAAGGCATAACTTACAACCCTTGCCCCCAGGTTCTTTGGGTTTTTGTCGTCCCTGGAGGCATTGTTATTTCATCTTTAGACCACTTTGAACAAAATCGTTATCTCAAAGTTTCGATCGGATGTATTTGGGGAAAAGAGGGCGCGGGGGGGATATTTCCCCTCCGAACACTTAAAGAAATTGCAGTAGAACTTCCAATTTCCCATTGAATGAGCCCCCTACGAAATTTAAACGGCTTCCCCTTCGATAAAAACCTTATATGTTAGCAATAGGTAGCTAGCATAACTTATAGCCCTTACCCTGAGGGCTCTAGGGGGTTGGCATCCTCAAAAACATTTACTGTTCCTTTCATCTATAATGAACGAAATGGCTATCTCAAAAGTTTGATTGGTTGGTTTTGAGGAAATGATGGGCGTGAGGGAGGAGGGAAGGCTGATTGCCCTCCTATCACTTTTGGCTCCTAAAAAGGGCACTAGAACTTCCATTTACAATCGAATGAGCCCTTATGAAGTTTCTGCGACAACTCCTTGTATATGAAGTGCCTTGGTCAGAAAAAAAGTTAATAATAAATAAAACTTTGGACCCACTTCACTCTTTACTTAGGTAGCGCTGTTGCGCTGCCTATGATCAAACAATCTGCAATTTGAGCAAGCGCCGTTTAAAACTCAAAATATATAAATACACTAAATACACAAACAAAAACTAATATGTAAATACACGCACACACAAAATTTACATCGTATAACAACCAATGAGTAATTGCTGATTGCTTCGTAACCTTCCATGTCAATATTTGATGCTCCTAATACCCATCCCATGCTGTGATCTATAAGGGGAGTTATTGGGAGTAACCCCGTGTATTTAATTTCTTACTGGACACATTCGGTAGGGGATTATTTCAAAAGAGATCTGCTGCCCGGTGCACTATACCTATTAGCTAATATACAAGTGCAAAGGGCACTTGTAATCCTTCTCCGTGGAAGATTTGGTGATGCTGCTACTACCACCCTGGTAACGACGATGACCACTGATTCACCCTCTTTCAGTCAATGCAGTAGACGTTATTGCCTTTACCCTTCAGATTGTCACCTTGTCCAGCCGTGATAGGCTGAATCAGAATTGAAAGGCTTCAATTTCAACGCATGCTTTTTTCTTTCTTTTTTTAGTCCTAAATTGGCCCTGTGTTTTTTTCTTGAAAATGGCTCTAGTTTCAGGGGTGATCCTATTGTACCGATAGTCACAGAATATTGTTAATTTGTCTCTCCCCTTACTCCACTCACTATCTATGCTAGACTTTAGTTTACACTATGGTGTCAATTTACAAAAATTTAGGGAAAGGGGGGGGGATCAAAATATATTTTTTATATCTAGGGAGGAGGAAATTTCTTGGTTTTTCAGTAAAATACCAAAAGAAGTATTTTTCAATAAAAAAGTATTTTTAAAAATCTAGGTGACACAGTTTCCCCATCCCCAATTGACGCCACAAGTCTACGCTTTATTGATAGCATTTAAAATGAAAAAAATGATGTCAGTCGTCAATTACGAGTGTTTCATGTACCCTTTGTGTTTCAAAATTTTCGAGCAAAAAACCAGCCAAATAAGTACGTTCCTTGGCAAAGTATCGTCAAAAAACCTGAATTTACTGTTTATCTTTAAGTTTAGCTTCGTCCCTTTATATATTTAGCGTAATTTCCTTTCGTTTCGAATTTTTAAACATTGCTCTTTGCTTTATGTGTAAACAACTTTTTTTATTAAGTTGTATAAAGAACAATGTGTTTTAAAGTTTTATATTCATTCAATCATATATTATTGTTAAGCAATTTAACAAAATTCAATGCAACTAAAACATAAGGCTCAGAAGCAAACTAGCAAAGCATGAGCGAACCAAATTCTTAAACTTTACACTTTAATAAAGGAGAAGAAAGGAAGGATATTTGAAGAACAAATAAAGAAAGGAACATTTAATACGCTACGAAGAGGAAAGAAAACAAGGAATAGCCATTAAAAATTCAGAGTCTGGTGAGAGGATAGGTAATGACAATGGAAGCCTAGAAAAAATTTAAAAGATTTAACTGAATCAGACGGATGATTCCAAGTAGAGATATTTTGGTAGATGGGATGGAAGTGTGCTCTTTTCTGACAGGTCAATATTTAGGACTGAGAAGGGGGTTGACGATTTGAATGACGGAGAAAACATCGACTAACGTAGTGAGACAGGGAATTTGGGATACAGTTTTGGGGGCTGAACTGAGGCTGACTGCTCAATTGAACTATTTCCCCTAGGCTCTTCTGGAAAATTGTGTTTTTGTTATGTGGTGAGGAAACGGGGGGAGGTGCGAGTATTAGCTGTGGAAACGTCATAGAGAAGAAATTTGTTATTTGCAGAGATCCTGTCGCTGGTTTACGAAAAATACTACGTTTCGACGTAACTGTTTTCGGTTAAATATTTTCAAAGTGCGTCTGTAATTTTACAAAAAGAAAACTGAATTTCTCCATGAATTAGCGACATAAATATGTTCGAACCCAAATTAAAGGAACCAGGATAATGGAACTGGCCGATTTGATTATAATTAAATTCGTTGAATCTTACTATGGCTTTAAAGTATTGTTCTGTTTTATTTCATTTTTGAATCCCTGAAATTACACTAAAAAATAAAAGTTGAGTTGGAGCAAAACTGCATGGAAAATGAACTGTCTCAAAAGCAAAAATGTCTGGGAAATCAACTGTCTCGAAAACGGAATTTTTTGTCTGTTTCTGTTTGTTTGTTTTTTCTTCGGGAAAACAGAGGGTTACCATGCCATCACAGTAAAATAGATAGCCAATTCAGTTTCTGTGAATTCCCTGTTGGCTATGGAACCGTTTTAGAAAGAAGATGATCTGGTAACATGAAAGACTCGATTATATTTAGATCTCGCTTGGCATTCGAAAATTGAAAATCTGGCTGGTTCTTCGTGACCGACAGCCTTCTTTTTCTACACAGACGTGTTTTTTTTTTTTTTTTTTTTTTTTTTTTTTTTTTTTTTTTTTTTTTTTTTTTTTTTTTTTTTTTTTTTAAATCAAAACCAGCTTGAGATTGAAAATCGACTTTACCCACCTCATCCCCCTTTCTCTGGGGATCTCCTTGCTCTTCGTATGGTCGACACTTTTTTTTCTTTTCTTTTTTTAAAGAATGGTCATTCTGAAATTGAATTCCCTATCTGTGAAATGGGTTGCAGTCAAAGGTCAGTGAAGAGGGCTTTAACCAAATTAGGCTTGATACAGTGCCATGAAATAGCGATCTAAAAATTCTAAAATTAAAAAAAAAAATCCGCTAAAACTAATCTCTAATTATGGGCTAAGATTGAACTGTACTACCAGTAATTGTAATCTCAATCAGATTCCAGAAAACATGTACGCATGACGGAGGGGGGAAGGGGTTGGTTTCCCATCTACCCCATCTGAAATTTCGAGATGTTTATCATAATTTACTATAACTTGTGTATGCTTCGTGTTTTTTTTCTCTCGAATTCTCTACTATTCTCACAAATAAGTCCAACGTAAGTACTTGAGTGCAACGTATATTCACTGAAGAACAGTATTTCCACATAGCCATTAGTATTACTGAAATACTGCATCTTCTTTTCGTTTACTCTGTATTCCGTGGGATAAGTGAATTGTTGCATGTTATCATTTATTGTAATATATTTACTTAAGGAATCTCCAGAAAATATGTTTGACGCCTAATGCTCATGGATGTCTATAAAGAAAAAAAACGAAAACTAAAGGCGTTGAAGGATGGTTTTTCGTCATGCCCTAGCAAGCACTTGGTCAGACGTACGTGTTTTATTATGGACGTGTTGCCTGACCTGCGCTTGAATGTCGCTTAAGAGTCATGAGGAAATAGTATATACCAGAAGTGGAGTGATCTGAGGGGTTGTTATGTAGTGGATCTCTTGGTAATTAAGTTAGGACTGAATTCATTAGGTAAAATTGTAGGTTTGTTTTTAGATAAAGTGGAATGCCAATTAGTAAAGGTGAGGCTTATTTTATACAGCCCAAACTGCCCACCGTTACTGAAAAATCTCTATCATGGTATGTTGTTTGCTTTTGGTATCACATCTCTAATTGTTGAGTGATTGATATCAGACTACCGCCAACTACCCCTGCCCTCCCAAGAAATACCCGTCATCTCCTCTTGTATTTTTTTTTTTCAGATCGCTCCCCATTATTTCCTGTCACAAAAGGAAATATTTCTCCAGAATAGCCAAAATAACATAGGGTGAAAATTATAAGATGTCCAATTTTAAGTTTAGTGTTCTTGCATAAAAGAATAATCTGAGATAGTTAAGGATAATAATATCACGTGTCGTCATTTATAAAAGCTGAAAACGAATCCACCGTCCTACCCCTCCAATAAATTCACCCTCCCCTACTTCCTCTTTCAACAGAGGCTAACAAGTGCTAGAAGGGTTCTGAACAAAGTGTGATGTGTTTAAACCTTATATTCTTGTTTTTCTTCTTCTCCTGCCAAAGAGAGTCACACAAGCCAAGGATCAGTACAATTGATCCACTCGTATCTTGCTTCAAGAGCCACATGTTGATAGAATCCAAAGGTTTTTGTATCCTGGACTGAACTGGGGATCTATTGCATATAAAACAGAGGTGATAACTGCTACGCACTGTGGAGCCATGTATAAACGCATAATTCAAGTGCAGCGTAAACGACAATTCAAATACAAGAATGCTCTATTCTGTGGAGAGCTTCATTTGCACATAACTGGAAACTAAATACAATGCTTAAACTTGACGCTTTGTTTAATTATTTCATGCTCTATTCATTTGGAAGGAGTATATTTAAAAGAAACAGAACATTGATGAAAATTGTTTGCATTTTATATTAGTAAAACTAAACTGTTCTTTACAGTTTCTTTTTTAAGTTTAATAATGAGAAGGAAACATTTTTTAATTTTTTCTTCAGCAATGTGAAAATGACTCTCCGGGTTATTGTAGGGTTTGAGAATGGTTGCGACGCCACTCATATATATATATATATATATATATATATATATATATATATATATATATATATATATATATATATATATATATATATATATATATATATATATAGATATATATATATATATATATATATATATATACATATATATATATATATATATATTATATATATATATATATATATATATATATTATATATATATATATATATATATTATATATATATATATATATATATATATATATATATATATATATATAATATATATATATATATATATATATATCTATATATATATTAATAGTCGTGAATTTTGGTTAATTACTTCCCTGTTAGTAGTTAGTGTTAGTTATTAGTAGAACGTGGAAGTAATAATGCTTTGAGTAGTCGTAGTAAGAGTTTTCATGAAGCCTCAGTCGTGCTGCAGTAGTTTTAGCTGGAGCATTTATGCTAGGAGTAGTCGTGGTAAGATCACTTGGGGTCAGAGTGGCGGGAACTGTTGTAGTAGCAGCAATCGTGGTAGGAAAAACACTCTAAGGATTAGTTAGATAAGATAAGACAAGATATTTATTCCAAAAACGTCTATCAAAGCCCCGAAGGGCCGAATTTGCATTTCGGAGTCATAAAACCAAAAAATAAAATATCATAAAAAAAGCACAACAACTAAAAAAACTGGCAAACCAATGCCTAAAACGACAATATCAAAATGGCAAAACCATTCATTAGTCAAAAATAATTAAGCGGCAAAATGTCAGAGACTAAAAGAGGTAAAAATTAAAAAAATAATGAAATAAAATTAGCGTTAAAAAGGTTTAAAAGATAACATATAAAAAGGTGGAGGAAACAAAAAAAAATCGAACGAAACATAAAACTTGGGTATCATCAGTACCACAAAAAAAAGGAAGACTGCGGGAAAACCAGTGGTTTATTTTATCCGCAATGAAGGGTACAAAGGTTTTTTCATATCTGGAGGTCAAGCAACGGATAGCAGACAAGATAAGAACGGGTTCAGAAGCAGCACGTGGCAGGCGGTGTCTAAATGGGGAGTGTCTTTTGGGGATATTGTTTTCCCTGCGAGGGTTATTATTGCTTTTTTTGCAAAACGGAGGCACAACGTTCCTCTCTTGTGCTCAAGCGTTTCCAGCTTGGCTTTTTTTTTCGAAGGAGCGAGTATGATACCTTACCTTCTTTAAAAATTATTCTCATGGCTCTTTTTTGAATGGATTCAATTTTTTCTGATTCATCACGGGAGATGCCAGGATGCCAAACTGGACAAGCATATTCAAGATACGGGCGGAAAAAGGAAGTATAGATCCTTAAGGAATGGGATGGGGGGATATTAAATTTATTCAACAGCTTAAGGAGAGACATGGACGCATTAGCTCTATGGACAATATCTTTAACGTGGATATCCCACTTTAAATTAGAGGAAATTGTAGCAACAAGTAATTTAAAGGAAGACACAGAAATATATGGGGGGATAGGGTTGAGGAAAAGGGGTGGGGTTTTAAGGAACATATTGGCATTATCATAGATTTAGAGGGGTTTATTCTCATGTCTAAGTCTGCAGCTTCATCTGCAATATCATTGAGGATGCTCATAGGGTTCTTACTAAGTTTCTTAGTTGGTTTCAACAACCGTTAGGTCACCCACAAATCTCCATCTGTCGGGAAATTCCTTAGCGAGGCTATTTATCATAACAGAAAACAGGAGGGGACCTAGGAGAGTACCTTAGGGTACTCCATTGTGGATAGGGAGAGGACTGGAATAATGATTCTGATATTTGACCACTTGTGATCTATTTGATAAAAAGGAGGCAACCAATTTAACCACGAAAGAATCAATATTTAAACCAGTTATAAGTTTCTCAACTAAAATATTATGGTTTACAAGGTCAAAAGCAAGATCAAAAAGGTTAACAAATTAAATTTAGCTAGCAATTAGGGTTTTCGAGAATTTTTCCCAATTGAGTCAATAAGAACAACAATATAATGTGAAATAGAAGCGGATTTGATGTTCCCAAATTGTCTCAGGTCAATGAGAGGTAGGATTTTTTTTTTCCTTTAGCCAGTCTGCAAGTAATCCTTCAAAACCAGGTTTTCCGTCTTTTTTTCAAGGGTGTTATGAAACCTTGTTTCCAAGTTTGTGGATATTGGCCAGACTCAGTAATTTCATTGAAAATAACAGACAAGTGCTTTGAAAGAAAGTCACTGAAAGCACTAATTAGAGGAAAAGGGATATATAAAGGGCAGCCATTTGCTTTTCGTAGTTTCCCAGTTCTTCTTTCAATCTCAGACAGAGATATGGAGAGGAAAGCAGGTAGGAGATCATCAGTAGGTAATTGATAAGACAATGCTGGAAGGCTCTGGACGATGGGAGCAAGGAACTTGTTAAGATTATTAGCAGTAACTTTTGGGGATTCAGGTAGGTTGAAATCAAGCTGGTCTAGACTCCTACCACACAACTTCTTATTTCAGCATACCAATTTTTTGGTTTATTGGTAAACAATTCTTTGACCTTATTCTTGTAGTAGGATCGGGCAGATTTACGTATTTCCTTTCTAATTGCTTTTCTTAGTTTATTTGCATCATCCAGTTTACCATTTCTAAAAATATTCAATTTTTTTCTAATTAGTGCTTTTATGGGTTGATTGATGAATGATTGATGAATGTACTTTTAAAATCTTTTTTCTGGGAAAGAAATTAGATCTTTATCGTTTAGCTTTTTGTGAAAGGTAGTGATTTTTTCATCCAGATCATGCAGATCATGTAAATATCAGACCAATCCTCAGTACACAGCCACGTTCCAAAAGAAAGAAGGCCAGCAATTTGAAGCGGGCGCTAAGAGCCATAAGTTACTGAATACTCTTAGGAATAGTTTTGATCGGAATAATAGTAATATGAGCATCGACGGTACGAATAACTATGGATAGCACAGGGAGATACACTAGGTTTCCCAGTAGTTTGTTTGATCGCAAGAAAGTAAATGTGCATTTTGCTTTCTAAACCGTCATCCTACCCCCTTCCCATCTTATAAAAGTCCTTAAAGCCCCCTATATACTTACTATGTACGGTCTTGTCCTTCCTATCATAGAGGAAGATTCTATTCCGGATTCACGTTCCTATCATTCCCGATTCCTGTTCTTTGATCGACAGAAAATATATTACGTGACTTATTTGCTTCGTTTTTACACCAAAAAAAGCAAACTAACAGCGCATACTCAGGAATTTGAACTGGTCAACAATGTAAATTGTTAGATTCCTATTGGCTTTCAATTATCTCGATTTTAATCCATCATTATGACGCGTGCGCCGATATTAGATTATAAAGACTTCGCAAATCTTTAGGGGATTCTGAAGAGATTGGCAAAACAGAAGCTTTAAATTCAACAGGTTTCACGAACTCTCTTGGGTCCAAGCCTTAAAGCGGCCCATTGCAATATATGTTTTTTTTTTAATTTGAAATCGAGACAAATCTTATTTCAAAATTTTAACGATTATGTTTCTGAATAGAAAATTGATGATCAAAGGGATTTTCTCTTAAAATATTTGATAAAAGTTATGTTTACCACCAGAAAATAAAATTACATTAGGGGACCGGTGGTGTTAAGTACAATTTATCATTCCATACCCGAATCAATGCTACGCGTTACATTCCTGTTGCATTGATACCGTATTTCTAAAAAAAATGGGGGGGGGGATTAGATAAAATTGTCCCTGGAGCCCTGTCTTTCCTCTCAGGCGTTCTGTCTGTCTTTTATTTACTTTGACGATTTTCTACGAAATCTTATTTATTTTCAGCTAGTGATGTTTTTCGTCTTTCTTTTCCTCTCCTGCGTGTTAATCAAAGTAGGTGTAACGATGCCAGCCGAAATGCCAGCAGACATGGTTGGATTCGTTGGCGAAGACCCAGCTTACGGAAGAGACTCTAGCTTTGAGACTGGTCAAATCAGGTCCAATTCATTTAGAAAACCCGATGATTTGAGGTACTACCTTGAAGCCCTTAGTAACTATTACGCAGTTCAAGGGAGACCTAGGTAGGTATTCTTTTTTTCTTAAAGGAGCATTGATTACCGTGATGCTACTATACGGCCAATGATATTATTGACCTTATTGCTACTTTGTAAATATTACTACTAGCAACTCATTTTTGTATCAAGCCCCTTGAGGTCAACACACCATTGCATGCTCTTCTTTTACCCCAAACTGTTCAAATGTTCACTCATTACCCTACCATCTATTTTCTTTTTCTTTGATGCCGTGATGAATGGCCAACAAGTACGATCCTTAGCAATCTATCTTCTGCTAAACGGAGTCTGGCCATCTTAACCTCTCTTTCACTATAGCCCTAAAAAATGAGATCGGATGACGGCAGTTTACTGTCTGACAAACGATGAGTCAAATGAGTACCTAAACTATCCTTCGACAATTCCTCTGGAAAATATCTAGCATTTCTTCTTCAATTTTCTGAAGCGCCCACGTTTCAATGGGGAGCCGATATCCCCCCCCACACAAAAATTCCCCCATGGAAAATTGGCCCACTCGCAAAATTGAGCAGCCTCAGAGAGAGTACAAAATAGGTAGGCTATCTCGAAATGTCGATTAGATGTCCTAAGGGGTAACAAAGGACCAAATATCAGAAACACTTTTAGGGCAGGGGCTGGTTGGTTACCAATCGCTTTCAAGTTAAAAGAAAAGACTAGAACTCTCAATTTCCAATCGAAAGAGCATCCTCCAAAGTTTCTACCGCCATGAGGGAGAGGCTGGGGATGAGGAAGGAGCAGCTCCCCTCCTATACAGAATAAATTCTGCTAATTTGGGGTTTAATTTTACTCTTAACTTTCATAATAACAGTGTAGACCAGAAATATTTCCAGAAAAGTTTTTACGACCACGAGGGGGGGGGGATTGGGGATGAGGAAGGGGCAGCTACACTCCTATACGGAATAAATTCTGGTAATTTTGGGGTTTAATATTATTTTTAATATTATTGTACGTAGTATGTTTTGATTGCGTTCGACATTCCTCTCCAAAGCTGCGGAATGTTATGCTATCCCCAAAGGCATAGTTATTGACCTTGAGACTATTTTGAACATGATGGTTGTTTCACAATTTAGATCGAATGTCTTTGGAGAGAGGGGAACTAAAGAGGTATTGGAAGGGGAATTGGCAGCCCTCCAACCACTTGGAAGCATCCCCCTCAACATGTCCTGAAAGTTTTAACTTAACACCCTCACCCGTTCTTCAGATATTGCAGATCCACCTTTTTGATAAACTGGATGCACACGGTGCTTTTTTATTTAGTTTACGATACCCCTCAACATTCTTCAAAGTTTCTCCTTAATACTCTTGGCCTTTTCTGATGCACCCAGAATCAAAACTTTCCCCTTTTTGTAATGATAAATCCTGCATGTAAACAATTGATAATTTGCTATAATTTACAGTCCTTGCCCCAGGGCTGTGGTGGGCATGGCATCCCTGTAGACAAAGTTTCTAGACCTTTTGACTAGTTTGAACAAAATGACAATTACAAACTTTTGACCATTTGTTAATGAGAGGGGGTGCATAAAAGGACAGGGGGGGGGGCTAGTTGCCCTCCAGCCTCTCTTAAACTACCCCTTAACATACATTGAAAGTTTCAACCTTATACCATGAGCCGTTGCTTAGATATCGCTGATATTCCATTTTCACAACCAGCAAGGACAAATTGTGTTTTGATTGTGTTTGGGATCCCTCTCAACATTTCCTTAAAGTTTCACCTTAATGCTTCTTAATTGACAATCCTCATATGTTAACAACGAGCAACTTGCATTACTTACATCCCTTGCACCGGTTCCTGCGATAGGGGGAATGCCAACTCCAGAGGCATAGTTGTTTAACCTTTGAACTATTTTAAATAAAATGGCTATCTCAAAATTTGATCGGATGGATTTGGGTGAAAAAGGACGTCGGAGGGGCTGTTGTGGTTCTGGTCTCTTTTGCACCCGGAGTAAAATCTTCATTAGCGCCCTCCCCCTCTTGTCTCCCAGAATTTCCAGGCCAAATTTTTACAAAATTTTCATTTATTAAAAGAAGAATCATTCTTTAACAACATTTCTCATTTATTTAAATCTGACTTTCTTTGCTTTATATGGGGAAACTACTACTACTACTACCTCACTGCAGCATCAAGCTACCTGAGGCCAACACAGCTTTGTACTTTCCTCCTCCATCCCTATCTATTCAAGGCCTCCCTCTTTACACCATCACAAGAGATTCCCCTTTCCCTTTAATCTTTCCTTACGACATCCTCCCACCTTTATCGGGGATGACCTGCTTTTCGTTTGACCCTAGACGGTTGGCTGACAAGGACAATCTTTGTTAATCTGTCATCCTTCCTCCGCAGAACGTATCCTAGCCATCTCATCCTTTTTCGCATTATAGCCCTAGAAAACGAGATACAATCGCATTTTTCGTAGAGCTTACTTTTGGAGATACGGTCAGTCAGTCGGGTACCCAAAACAATCTGTAGGCAATTTCTCTGGAAAACATTCAGCAAATCCACCTCCGTTTTTTGGAGCGCCCACGCTTCAAAACCATGTTTGACGACTGTCACCAATGTAGCTTCCAATATTACAATCCTGGTGTTCATATTCTGCCAAACTTGTTCAACTTTTAACATCTTCGCTGTACCTACCGTCTTTACTAACAATGCTACCGAGGTAAGTGAAGCTGTTCCCTTGATCAATCTTCTCATTACCTAATATCACCTCTTCACCTTCACTTATTCCTAGTCTTAGCGATGTATTTTTCTTTACATTAATTTTCAAACCTGTCCTTGAACCCTTAACTGGCAAAACCTCTAAATATTCATTCATTTTGCCAACATTTTCATCTAAGATGCTTAAATCATCAGCATAATCTAAATCTAGTAGAATTTCACTTCCCTATTTGATTCCATGTTCTCCCATTGCCTTTGTCGTGCTTCTCAGGACAAAGTGTATCAAAATTATCCATATAAATGGGGATGGAGCTCAACCCTGCTTAGCCAGCATTTCCTACCTTAACCGCAGAAATACTATTCTTGTATACAACACTAACCACTTTAATGTATATATCTGGTATACCATTCAAGTATAGGAACTTCGCTAAAGCTCTTCTATCGCCTGAATCAAACACTGTCTCATAATCTATAAAACTGATGACTAAAGCCGTTTGATGACTCATGTCCTTCTCAATTATTAATCTAAGAGTGAAAATTTGGTCGATGCATCCTCTACCCTTCCTAAAACCACACTATTCTTCTATTTAAACTTTGTCTGTAGCTAAGTTATTTGCTGCCTACAGAGACCAGATTAATGCCTCTATAATTAATACACTCACTATTATCACAATTATTTACCACAATATCAGCACCTGGGGCCTCATTTTTTTATCCTTTTAGTACTGTCACTAAGTCTTCTTCACATTTGGCAATTTTATCCATGACCTCCACTTCACACCTCTTTAATTCAAATTTTAATGCTTTTTTCACTTTCTTTACATTCCTCTTACTTTCATACGATGTGTGACTCAATTAATACTTGTACAGGCCCCTCCTCCTCTCTATGAAACACAAAGCCTTTTCACTAATATTCCTAACTGCGTTCCTAACTTTCTTCCTTAAGACAAAATCAGCGACTTCACAAACTATTGTCCTAAAATTATTCCATCCATCTTCTATATTGTCAAATTGTAAACTCTCCGGTTTAGTGTTCAGCTGTTTCTAGAATTTTCTCTCAAATTCTCATCCTAGAGTCCACCAACGCGATTTCCCGGAAGGTAGTTGCCCTTCCTAAATTTCAGCTTTAAATTAACCCTAGACACTACTAGATGGCGATCTTAACTTTTAACATCAACAACAGCACTCCTACATACCCTAGTATCTTGTATTGGTCCTTTCATTCTTCGGTTTAAAATAACATAATCAATCAACGCCTAGCACCGTTTCAAAGCCGACATTTCGAAGATTTGTGTAGATACCCTCGTAATAGTCGAAACTTTCGTATAATATGAAAATTTCTGTTTTTTTAATTATCCTTGTTCCCCTTAAAAACAAAAAAAAAAGGTAAAAATCACGCGGAGATAACTTTTTTTTCTTATGTTTCAGAATGCATCTGTTTTTGTCATATGCACAATCTTTAAATTTTTCTTTTGGTAAAATTGAGTTTTGTATGCGGCACTAACACGGGGGGAAGGGGTCAAGTTTTATGTGAATTAAGTCATAACGAATTGTATTTTCTGTGGTTAATAACAAAAGTTATTAGATGTAGATTGTTTAATTAAGTAGTGGAGGGACAAAAGTACATGTATTATGTGTCTTTTTTAATTCTTTCTGCGTTAGAAGACATGTTCTGTCCCTCCCCTATCCCGTTCCAAATGTCGTTTTTTTTTATCATTACAATCTTGGTGATTCCACCAAAATTTTGATAGTACATGCCGCTAGTCCCGATAATTTCCTCATTTTATTTTCAGCTTTGATATATTTGTTGTACCTTTGCTTGAAAGTTTTAAACGAGGGGTGTTTAGGGATTACCTCTGCTGGGAGTATATTTCAGGTGGGGACGGATCGTAGAGCGAAGCTTATTTTTAGGCATTCCTAATGGGCTGTACCCTGCTCAAGGCAGTATAGTTGGGCTGCGTTTTGGGAATCTGCCTTTGAGTTATCGACGTTCATTCCTGAAAGCTCTTTCAGGAATGAACGTGGATAATCTCTATCTGATTGATGGAATACTTGTATTTATAAAGACCGACATAGTCACTACGTCAAAACTATCTTTTGGTCGATTACAGAATTCAGGGTGATTACAGAGTCATCAGGGTCTCCGAAAGCTGCTATGGGAGCTTCTCGATTTTGGGCACGTTGGAGAAAAGCGGTATGGCTTTTTGGAGCACCGGCAAAAAGAGTGCATGCATATTCCGTGACTGGTTTGATGCACGATGTGAAAAGAGGCAAGATGGACCGAACAGAGAAGAGAATTGTGCGTCTTTGGATAACTCCTAGCTTCCTGGAGCAGTAGGATCTCACTTTCTTGAGATATTCGGCCCATGGGAGATCTGAAGAAAAGTGGACTCAAAGAAGTAGAAAACTGAACTCTAAGGAGTAGTTCATTTAATCTTTTTATTACCTCTCCATTGGTGGAGATAAAATCAAGATGAGCCTTCAAATTTCGCGCCTTCGAAATAAGAAGCTTTTTGATGCATTGAAGCAGGCAAGCGACGTATCTCTTCACCTCTTAATTTTTTCTAAGTTTTAGTTTCGAGTTTTTTTTTTCTTCCAAAATTTAGTTTTGTAAATTTACATTCAATTCGCCTATAAAGATTTTTTTGATCAGTTTTGTCACTGCAAAACTGATTGTATTTGGATACAAAATTTTGAAACTTTCATGTATGTAATTTTTTATACACAATTTGCCTGGTCCCTCAGAAGAACTTTAAGGGAGTAGCGCCGTGTGTCAATGTTAGCCAGTCTACCATTAAATTAAAGATTAAGCGTGTCGGTAGCTTATTTTGCTGAATAGTGGAAGAACAAAAGTATATCTGTGTTTAGCTTTACCTTTTCATGATGGGAGAAATAATCAGGGAAATTTAAAGCCTCCAGAAGTTGGAAGTGTTCTGAATTAAAGGACTTCAAACCTATCAGATAAATAAATCATTGTTTAATATTTTTATAATTTAAGAGGTAACACAAGGAGAGTGCAAAAAGATAAAAATAAATGCTAAAAATTTTAAGCTATTAAATTACCAAGCAAAGTGAGCAATTAAAAGCTTCACTGGTCGCTTGTTTTGGTGTTTAACGGAGACAAAAGTTTGCATGTTATGTGCTTTATTAACAACTACCATGTTCGCATAAATATTCTTATCAATTCAAATCTCCATATCGTTCCCATAGGTGAATACAGTCTACATCAACGCTATCTATGCAGTGATGTAAATGTACTTAATAAACTTAAAATAAATAATTTTCCTTTTCGCCATATTCTAATTGAGCGAACTGTTGGAGCATTTTTTTTTTTTTGTTATTTTTTATGCATAAATTTACTTCCCTTCCCCCTTAGTATATAAAACTGTTTTGCTAAACGCAGTCAAAAGCGTTGTTTGTCCCACAAGAATGATTCAAGTTCCCTTTAATGCTTTCATTGCTCGTTGTTTTGGTGAAACCCACTCATATGTAATTTTATATTTGTTTTGACAGGTTTGGAAAAAGAAGCGGCATGGCATCACGACTAATCTTGCCCAAGTTTAAGACTTTGCAAAAGACAAGAGACAAACAATATTCTATTTAAATCTTTACATGTTTTAGTGATCAAACCTCCTCTTATAACAATAAACGAACGTTATACTCTCTTAACTTATCTAGTTCTAACAATTTTTGTGGGAGGTAGGAGACTTTTTGCGTCTTGGAAGCTCCTGCAGTAGGGAACGGTAAGATTTTTCTAGAGCATTTGATTGATGTAGAAAGCGACAAGAGTTGATGGTTACAAGCTTCTCATGGTGTCCTTGAGGATAATAGATACAAATAGGGGTCTACTATTGCTAATTCCAGATTCTGACTGTCTTGTCCAGGGTCTGACCACGAGGCAGGGTATTTTGCGAAATACGCTATCGAGACTATATAGACTGAAGCCAGTAATGGTTTCCAAATCATACCCGGGGGTTCAATTTCTTTGTACATAGGAAGCCCCAGCCATAGTGCAAAAATAGATCAGTCGATGACCAGCCCTAATGGGGGGGGGGGAATGAAGTTCTCTAGCCAGCACCGACACTGAGGGTCAATTAAATCAGGCTGGCGATTGGTGGGCGACTCTTGCCTGTCTTTATTGACAAGTCTTGTCTGAACAGCCCGATCTGAAGCTTTCGGGTGGGGTTCCAAAACGGAGGAAAACAAAAATGGACACCTTCACTTTACCACGGAAGGCTGATCTATAGAGAGTACAATGATATAGGCAATCCCGATATAAATAACCCGCTCAAGGGTCACCAATAACCCAGCGTCTACTGATGAAACATTTATATTTTGTTTTTGGGAAAGGCAATGAGTATTCGTAGCCTGAGCCTCGACTCAGTTTTGTGAATTCGCCCATCTATTACGTCAATACCAAACCATGAAAGGACTCATCTAACCTAGACTTTTACAGACCTTTATATATAACATCTTACCTTGGTAATTTTGTTGAACATTTTCAAATAGTTTCTGGTGACGAAATGTAAGTAAGGAGCGATGCGGCTTGATAGTAACCAACACTCTGAAAAACAGAGTTTTAATAACAATAGATACATTAAAAGAATTGAATATTTACACTGATTCCAAATATATAAATGTCATTAAGTTTAATGTTATCTATCAAAAGGTACGAGCCTGAGTAAATTTGCCCGATTTTCGAAAATGGGAAGAAATGCCCCTAAAAAGTCAAAGGATCTGAATAAAACTCGCACCATCAGATTCAGCATATCAGAGAATCATACTGTAGAGGTTTCAACCTCCTATATACGAAAATGTGGGGTTTTGCGTTTTTGCGGGAAGAATGATCACAGATGCGTGTTTGTTTTTTTTTTTGTTTTTTCAGGGGTGATCGTATCGAACCAGTGATCCTAGAAGGTCGGGATAGAGCTCTTGACCGAAAATCAAAAAGTTAAGTGCCATTTTTAAGTGACTAAAAAGATTGGACAGCAACAAGCCCCCCTCCCACGCCCCTTTTTCCCGTTAATTCGTCCAATAAAAATTTTGAAATAACCATTTTTTTTTCAGCATAGTTGAAAAGTCCAGTAACTGTGCCTTTGAGGATAATCCCAGAAAATCCCAGGATGCCAATTTTTCCGAAAAGTGGAGCCGTTTTCGAAAAAATGTATATTACATATATATATATATATATATATATATATATATATATATATATATATATATATATATATATATATATATATATATATATATATTATATATATATATATATATATATATATATATATATATATATATATATATATATATATATATATATATATATATATATATATATATATATATATATATATATATATATATATATATAATATATATATATATATATATATATATATATATATATATATATAATATATATATATATATATATATATATATATATATATAGATATATATATATATATATATATATATATATATATATATATATATATATTATATATATATATATATATATATATATATATATATATATATATACTATATATATATATATATATACTATATATATATAATATATAATATATTATATATAATATATATATTATATATATATATATATATATATATAATATATATATATATATATATATATATATATATATATATATTATATATCATATTATATCTATATATATATATATGTATATAATATATCATATGATATCGATTATTCTTTGAATTTTTCAAACTCCAAGTAACTACAATAACATTATCTTAGTTACGTAGGCATGCAGGGGAGAAAGGCCGTCCTTCCCTCTTCCAAAAACCTCTGGATTTCTAAATGTTTCTCTTAATTTCGTATATTTTCCGCATGTCTTGCCTACTTTTTCAATTTTCCCTCCCCCTAAACAGCATATTGTGTGTCCTTGTTATTACCAATCAATGCATGTTTCTTCTTTGCAGTTAATTCAATTTAAAACAGTAATATCTGGACACCTTTTTCACAGCATTGTTCTGGCTAACACAATTCATGCCACACGTTGTGCGAAATTTTGTTTAAAATATGATAAAAAAATTGAAAATGAAGAGATATTCTTCTTCTTCTATAAATTAGCACCTAAGATCTAAAATGGCTTCAGAACCTTTTGACTTCAAATAGGTTCTGTAATAAAATGAAAACAAGGTTTTCAAATAAAAGTTGACGAATTAACTTAAAAGGAAAATAAATTGATCTGAATGGGAAGGAGTTGCTGCCCCTAAAATCTTCAATTATCTTCATGTCCTTAAAAACAGTATCAAATTGTGATGTTTATGTCGACTCAGATCCAACTAGGTCAGTTTACTAAAACCAAAAAATAAGTAAAACATTGACTGGGTCAGACTATCTATTGATAGGTTCATGCATATCGGACCAAACTATAAAATACATAGTTTAAGAATTAGAAAAAATATATAAGTTATATATAAGTAAGAATATATAAGTTATTAAATATATGAAAAATATAAACAAAAACAAAGCTCTAAGTTGGATTTAGAAACGAGAAAATAAAATTTCAAGCTACTCCGTGTCATTATCATGACCATTACGTCTTCTTCGAAGTTTATTTTTACACAACTGATTCTTTATCCTACATTGCATTGTATAGGCGATGGTTTCTTCAAGGTTTTTGCAAAACGATTTTTTATGAAAGTCAAAACGTCCTATCCTCTTGAAAGTTCTAAAACAACAAGGACATTCATACACTCTTGCTGGATCTAAATGTCTTGTCATATGATTAGCTAAATGGTGTGTACACCGAAATTGCACATTGCATATAGGGCAGGCTACATCTTGTTCAACGAACTGTAGT
The DNA here is from genome assembly GCA_027921565.1 of Artemia sinica. Lineage (NCBI taxonomy): Eukaryota > Metazoa > Arthropoda > Branchiopoda > Anostraca > Artemiidae > Artemia > Artemia sinica. The sequence continues at coordinate 3,084,572 of CM051264.1, read as the reverse complement.
TGACGGTCATACATTTGTCCTATTTCTCTCCATACGTGGTAAACTAAATGAGCAAACAATCTAATGCATGCAATTTCTTTTTTACACAAAATACACTTTACCATTACTACCTTTTTATTTACTTTTGTTAGCTTACGGTTATTATTTCGTTTCTTCAAATTGCAGTCACCTTGTGATTTGTGCAACTTACGCTTGTGACCACTCAAAGCTTTTAAGCTGGCAAATTTTTTGTTGCAAATATCGCATTTCAGATCAGGATTGTGAAACGATAAATAATGAAACTGTAGTTTCTGTTTACTGTGAAGGAATTTGGCACACTGATCACATTGCACACGTTTCGGACGTTTCCTACTCCGCCCCTGATGAACAGCTTTTACGTGCGTTGCAAGGAATCGGAAAAGTTTCCCACAATGCGGACACAGCTTCTTTGTGCTTGATCCGTGTTCCATCATGTGTTTCTTTTGTTGGAATGAAAAGATTCGCTCTTCACAAACATTACAAGCTAACTTCTCGTCATCATGATTCGCTTCATAATGCTTCAGCAGTTCTTCTGAAGTTCCAAATGAAGCATTTTCACAATATCCACAAAATCTACGAATAACTGAGCTTTTCGAATGCCTATCCATGCAATGTCTGCTTAAATCTGAATAAAATCCATTACACAGCTCACAAAAATCTTTTCGCTTATTTGCGGCGCTCTTGACATGTACATATTTCACATGAGACACAATTTTATGGGAATTAAATTCTTGAAGACACAAGGGACATTGTGCTTTAACATCATGATTTTGAAGATGATTCTCCCTCTCTGTTTTAGAAGAAAATACATCCGAACAATAACAGCAAGGGAAAACAATTTTGTTTGACCTTTTATCATATACTGTTGTCAATTCCGTGAGTTCAAAGCCTTTCAATAGAGATTTTGCCATTTCTGGAATACTTTCTTTAGGAGTGACACTCTTGGCATTTCTTTTTTTCCCATGGACATCAACAAGGTGCTGGACTATTTTATGTGAAAAAAATTCAATGTAGCATATTGGGCATATGATCTTCACGTTGTGCGATTCAATATGAGACCTTCTGTCAGATGGGTTCGAGAAACACAAATTACAATAGCAGCACAGATATACTTTCTGTTTGTCTTCTCTGTCTGAATAAGTCACTTCTAGTTTTGGAAGATCGTAGCCCATTAGCATTGCTTTGGCGGCTGCTATACTTCGTACATATTTATCAGATATTTCATCAGCTGTTTGAGCTTCCTTTTGATCTACAGAATATTCCTTAAACGTTTTCAAACTATCTAACGACGAAGACAAAGGCTCAGTTCTGGTCTCATGCTCAACTTCAGAGTTATCTTCTGATCTCAAAAATATCTGAACTGGCTCTGTATTTGTAACATTAAGTTTATTTTCGGCACTAAGCAACCCTTTGTGTGTGGCAGTATGCGAGGATGCACTAGACCCCTGCATTCCACTTACAAAAGTACCAAACGAGGTTACTGAATGTGTGCCATCTGGAAAAAAAAGATAAAAGGTTGAGCTCCAAATTCTGAAAATTTTATATGGAAAATTTTATATTTTCTAACTGCACATTGGTTTAAATACAATGCCTGCAAAACAATTAAAGCCGTCGTCGATTTTATTTTTTCTTAATTCCCAGTGATACCGAGTCCATCCCCCTTTTTTGCATTTTTTGCTTAGTTTTCTTGATTCACTAGACGAATAAGATAAAAATAAGAAAGATATTAAGGTCTGAAAGTTTTAATTTTCAGAAATGAAAAGATTAAACATAACAGCTGATTTCATTAAAGAATGTCATTCTCTTTTTTGGAAAAATGTATTTTATACAAAGAGGTAAGCAACTCAAATTTTAAAAAATACAACTGAAGATAAGTGTTGGGGTTCCACACCTTGTTTCTTTTCTTTTCAGATAAATGACCCATTTTCTTTTCTGTAATTTTATTTGCCTATAAGATAATTTTGATCATAAGTTGAACTCTTGTTGCTGGGCTAGATTCTTTCTTAATAAGTAAGCTTTGAACTTAAATTCTATTTTGGTCTTCTCGGTCTGAGCCATTGAAAGATAAAATTAAGAAAAAATAGAATGGATTTTGAATGGTGATTGAGAGGATTGGCTAGGGCCAAGCGAAGGTCCACCCCTATGCAAAGTTTGTTGCACAGAACGAATATTAAATTTGAGTTAGTCGACATTGAGACCCCGTTTGGGGAAATCTATTCCTTTCAAAGTGTTATATGTGTGTGAACTTTTTGGAAGATTACAAGTAAGATAATTTCTACAGCTGTGTAGAACTATTTTTCGAGGAGCCCAGACAGGGTAGTAACATAGATACGAGATGCCGTCATTATTATATCGACAGGGGGGTTCGTTTACCTCCAAGGGGATAGTTAAAGATTTTTAGTGGTTACCCGAGTTGGGTGCACCCTTGGCCTTAGAGGTTGGCCCTTTGACCGTTCGATCACGTTATCATACCCTGGGGCAGGGTATATTGTAAATTGGGTACTAACAAACCCTATATTTACATAACCGTTGTGGTAGCGCGGGCATCCCATTATAATATTTGGCGCCGCCGGGGGCTTTCCCCTCCAGTAAGTGGTGTAGCACCATTTTTGCACCAATAAGTGGTGACACCTGTACTTTACCACACGAATAATAAGATTAAAGAAACACAACGATGAGTGGCTTCATTATTTGATCCATGAAAAAAAAAAAAAAAAAAAAAAAAAAAAAACAGTATTAAGTCTGGGACACCTTGGAATAATAAAATTATCAAATTATAGTGTCCCATCTAAGAGGACGGAAATATTCTAGGTTGTGCAGCAAATTGACCCATTTTCATCAAAAATTCACTGCATACTACAGTAAAATTTCTTTACTTTAACCAAGTTATCGATAACACCTAAACACATATATGTGCTCCTAACTTCTCTTGACTTCTATCCGTGGAAATAGCCACAATGCGTGTCCAACATTAAGTGTTACAAGTGCGGGACCAAGAGCTAACTAAGGAATAGGCAATGTTTACCAGGCATATAGAAAAAATAAATAGTAATATAACTTTAAGAAAGACACAAATACCCATTCTTAACAAACTGTACACCAATTTCCAATATTTTCAATGGCAACCAGCATAAGATCTAATTTGGAATCTACATGCTGAAAAAGTAATTTTTGTTTGGAGCTTATACTTGTAAAGCGTTGTCAAAAATATGTTTACAGCACAGAATGGCACAAAATGTTAAAATACAGTACAAAATTGCTTCAAAATGCGCTCTTGTTTAAGAGCAAAAGGTATTTGTTTAATTCTTAGCAATGTTGTACCATATAGCTGACAAAATATGCAGGTTTGCTTATTTGATGGTCACGTCACAAGAAAGAAACAGATGGGAGCCAGTAAGAAATAAAAGTCTCAATTAAGTCAGTTTCAATAAGAAGAAATGAAGGTAGTTATAATCAAATGAATTATTTTGTGGTAGAATAAAATTCATTTCTTTTAGAAAAAATGTATGTAATATATGCACGGTGTCTGTATATAATATAAATTGTAACAAGTCAGTACTCGAGATCCTAATAAATACCTTTAAATCTTTTTGAACTTGTACCTGGACAGGATTAAACTTTTTATTCATTTCGGAAAGAGATCATGCGCTTTTTTTTACGTCTTACTGTTGTCCCGTTACTATTTTTTTTTTTTTTTCAGTCTTTAAACTATCCAAATTTTATCACTTTTCTAATTAGTATTTAAATAAATATTTTCTTTTCCCTCTTTAAAGACCACGGAGCCTTTTTGAGGCTAATATAAAATTTTGTGTTAAATACCTGCAGTTACTTAATGTTTAATACTTACATTTTGGTGTCATTTCTTGAGTCGAAAGACTGGGAAGCAAAAAAGGGTAACATTACAACCTCCATAGTCAAAAGTCCTTAACAGGAGGTTTACAATCCCCCTCTCAGCCCCCTTAGTAAGTTTCATAAATTAGCTGCTGGCTAACAGAACTAACAGGCTAGTACAACACCCGAGAGGTGTTTAAAGGCTAATTTCAAAACTCTCGATCATATCTTCGTTTTTTTTTGTAAATTCACCTTGATAATACTATCATAAAATGCCACATGGCAGCGAAAATACCACTTTTATACCATTTTTGGAGTTGAAAGGCTGAGAAGCATAAAAGAGATTCTATGAAATTTCGTGGAAATTTTTAGCCTCTCATCTCAAAAAAAAACGATGAAAAGGGGGCGGAAAACATTCTTGACATTAATGACGCAGTGAGTCCCGTGTTTGTTTATAAATACATAACTAAATTCCTGTTTGACAAAATAAAAGTGAAAAATATGATAAAACTCAGGATGGTCAGAGACATACTTTCAGTCATGCTATTGGCTGAATCTAGTTCGAGAGGATCAGGCCCAAACTCCATAAACTCCTGTTTAACCTGAGGAACAGGATTTGTGCTCCAAAAAAACTGTTCGTTACGATTTGGGAATACGTCTTCAACTTCTGAAAGAAAAATATAAATTAGGGTTCACATTAAGCATTTCACAACATGTAAGATACCCAGTAGTGAGACAGCTAATCGGCACTTCAGCCGCTAAACCACTGTAAAATCTCTTTGGCCGAACTTAGGCGATGTCCGAGTACTGGGATCTTATCAGCTTGTCTAATTTACCCACATGTGATAAAAGATGAATATTCTTAACAGAACCAAAAAAAGGCATAAAAGTTAAAAATAGCAAAATAGCGTAGTTTTTATTCGTTTTAAGGTCTGGAAGTAACTGAAATGAAAAAGAGGAGATTTAATTTATCTTCTGAAATTAAGCAAAACAATATTTCTGTCTCTCCACTCGATTCCTGATTCGGATTTTGACGTGATTTTCTCTTTAGTCACAATTAAATGATACTGGCTGCATTTTTTTTTTTTTTTTTTTTTTTTTTTTTTTTTTTACTTATTCACTGTAATGTTATCCTAAAATTTGTAATTATAAACTTAAAACATCCTTAAATACTACATACGTTTGGTGAAAATCGAACGGCATTTGGGTAACAAATACTTATTGTTTTTATTGTTTTTTTTCTTATTTCTCTTACAACATAAATCCACAGCCTCACAAAATGTTTAGTATCAAAACAAAGCACAATACCATAAATGATCATAAATCAATAAAGCTTTAAAATGTTTGTTTATTTGCCCACTTATTCTGAATGGATACGAGAATTAGGAGAGGATAGAAGATTAGAACACCCTTGCCCTTCTCCCAACCTAACGAAGATCAACTAGCCTCCTAAGTAATAGTCGATGCGCAGATATAGACAACTGATCATAAATTAATAAAGCTTTAAAATGTTGGTTTATTTGCCCACATATTTTGAATCGATATAAGAAATATGTCATTGGACAACAGCATGACCTCTAAAACTGGGGAATTATGCAAAATGACTTTCGGATAGTGCTGAACCGATTGTCTAGCTCAGAATTTTTACTCGATAGGATTGGCCCTATTTAGGCAAAAGTTGTTGTTTCATAGAAGAAAAAAATGGCAGAAACGGCACTTAATAATAGAAATGGTGCTTCATAACAATTGTATTAGACCTTTCAATATATTAAAAAGTTGAAGAGTGATTTGCCAGTGAGTTACAGGAGTATCGACCTTTTTCCAATTTCTGACTTTTGTTAGTACACAAAGAATGACAAGACAAAAGCAGATCTGCCCAGAGTACAGAATAAAGGTTACATCAAACGCAAATCAATGTTGAAGATGCAGCCGAAATTTTTGCAAGGAGCTGAAAGAGTACGCAGATAGAGATAACCAATTGGACCATGTTTTGGTAGCACTTGCACTGCTAAACATTTCCTGAACTCGAAGGTAAAAATTCTCCCTGTGCACCTTGTAAGTCTGTTGAGAAGAAAGGAGTGCTCAGCACCCTAAGTGACATGAGCAGCCATTCTCTTTGTGTGGCCTCACGTGACACCAGTTCTTTTTACCGAGTTAAACACCCAACTTGCATCCAATGCCAAGTCAAACACTGTCAACACCTCCATTTCCCTAGCAACCCTTCTAAAGGAATGGTAAACACTGCTTGCCAAACTAACGATTGGCCGTCTATTTCTGTTGATCCACGTTCTGTTTGATCTCTTTCTTTTGGGTGTAGTGTAGTTAAATCCTGCCAAAGAGATTAAATTACCTCTACCCACCTGTTAAAATCGCAATTGGACCTTGATCTAAGTCCGCCGATTACAGCTCCGTAAAACGACCCTTGCACGCCTCACTACTGTCCAACGTCAATGAGCAAAAACTAAGTTTTTACAAAGACTTCTTCAGCAAATAGAAAAAAACTTCATTTTATGACTCAAGAAAATTACAGATCAAACAAACAACCCCATAAGATTATTATACATACAAGTGTAATCCCAACCAATGGAATGATAAGGGAAGTCAAGAAGTAGATCCAACAATGTATTTAGCAAAGCTGGAAATATATTTAGAAAATCCTGAATCAAAAATCAACTATGTCAATTGTAGCAATAAACAGTACGTTGTAATATCCATGCAGTAGGTATAGTAATACACAGTGGTAATTTGTTGGAGATGGTAGCGGCGACAAACTTCTGATGGTGTCTCTGAGAGAAATAGGCACAAACAGGCACAAAACTTTGCCAATAGCAGTCTCCTTCCAATCATTGGTCTTCTTGCTCAGTGTTTAATCATAACGCAGAGTATTTTGTAGAATACACTGTACAGGTTGGGTGAATTGAAGCCAGTAATGGCTGCCAAAATCAAACCAGGAAGGTCAATCCCCTGGACGCATGAAGCACCGATCGTGCTCCAAAAAACCTGCGTCGAAGATCATCTCGATGTGGGAGAAAGAATTTTTTTTGCTAGTGCCGGTTCCAAGGATCAGGTGCTGCTAGCCACTAATGACTAGCAAGAGGTGGGTGATCTTACCCTCTCTTTTCTGGGGCACGTCTTACCTGCCCAAGCCGGTCTGAAGCTGGAAGGTGGGGTTCTCGAAATGGGAGAATCTATTTTGGACAACTTGACACTACCAAGGCGGGATCTTCTAAAAACAGAAAAAAGCGATAGGCAAGCCCTATCTCAAAATACCCCGCCCAGGGATAGGGGGGGGGGGGGAATAGCCAAATTAGTGTTGGTACTAAACTATTTTCCTTTTTTGAGGGGGGAGGCAATGGGTCTTTGTAGTCTTAGCCTCGACTCAGTCTTTGAGTCCATTCATAATAATAATAATAATAGAAGTAGCAATCGACCGAAATACCAAAATATTTAATGTAGTTTTCTCCATCGCAAATACAGGAAAAAAAAAATCTTACATGAACGCTCATGTTTGTGATTTTTACCTAAGTTCTCCCTTCCACCAAAAAGACTATAAGTGCCTTCATCTTCATGTCGGCAAGACCTACATTAGTGGTGGATATTTTTGTTGTAAGGAAAGCAATATTCCAGAGCTATAATCATTTAAATCAGTTTAACGACCTCCCAGGGGTCATGTGTCTTTAAAATAGAGATAATGTAGTGCTTTTCAACTAGAAACTATTTGACTTGCAACTTTTGCTGCCCCCCCCCCCTATGAATTATTTGAAAAGATCTGTTCAAGTTTTAAACTACCTACAATATTTTTCTGATCATTTCCAAATCTTCCTGTCCATGTAAGGATCCCAATACAACCCCCGTTCACCCCAGCCCCCATCCCTCCCTGTGCGTATTACACCCCGCCTAGCTCCATCAACCAAGTCATGTGATTCTTGGAAGACCCTAGAATATCTTTGCGCGGGACTTCTACAGCCGTATTTATACTTGAAGGTATTTCCTGGATGGTGGTGATTTCAAAAATCCCAAAAGTACGTTTTTAAGTCGCATATTTTCCAAAGTGGTTAATATTTTCTTTTCTCATCTGTTTTTCAGTTCCGAGCCCTCCTATACGTGCTTGTATATTATATTTCGTTATATCGCTTAACCTTCCATATAACATGATATGATAGTTGTTTGTAGCAGAGAAATATATAAAATATATAAAGAGCTCTGGGTATTTCATACCTTTATTGTTGGTAGTAGCTGGCTCCAGTTTCAGGGGATTAAGATCATACTCAACCTTTACAGATATTCTGGGAAGATTCAACAAAGGATTGTCTTCCATCTTATGTGGTAAACTAGGATTTTTATGCTTGAAAAGTTGGGCACAGAAAGTATCACCAGGATAAATATGTTCAGCCTCTGAAAAAAAAAAATAATAATGCACATTCAGAAACCAAAGAATGAAAGAAGTCTGATGCCTCTTGAAAAATAGAAATTAAAATTCTGAGATCTTTAAGCAAAAGGGTAGAAAATTTGCACGGTTAGAGCTGACAAATTTCTGATCACCTTTGAACCTCAGGAAATGTCACTTTCGTATATTTTTTTTCCTTGTTATTGTTTTTTTTTTAAACCAGTTCATGTTTGCAACGCTGTGCTGTCAACGTTTTCAATTGACATTTCAATTAGCGGAGTCACGATGAAGTTGTATCAGCTAAAATGAATAGATATGAGTTCTGCTCTGTTGGATTTCAATTGACTGACGCTTTTGCTTCAAGTTGTTGGCACGTTTAGTTGGTGATAAATTATTATGAGATTCTTAAAGAATTTCATGCATTCAGTCGTGCATGCACACAGTATGTAGCTGATTCGATTGATTTCTCTGTGCGAACGTTTCTGTGTTTAGTAGCTTGTTATAGGTTGTATAAATTCAGTTCATGACTTGACCTTTTGATATGTTGATCTGTCCGTATTGGGTTTCCTGTTATTACAGGAAATGACAGGCAATGTTGAATTTTCTTCATTGATGTGTCCTCGATTAAGTTGACTTTGAGGTAGGACATGCCAGGCTGAAATTTTGTATATTAAATTTGTCAGATTGTGTTTTCTAACTTAATTCTGACAATTTGCTTTTGATCAAAATTAGATTTTGATGGTTTGAGTTGCCTAGATGGTTACATATACCATTTCGGCCCTTTTTTGGGTTCTATTTTCAGGCAAAGCACTATTTTTGACATTTTCTTATGAACTAATTTCCCCTTTGGCCCAAGTAGTGCTTCCTTTTCAGGCAGGATTTCGGGGGACCACGAACCAAGCTAATTTCTTGCATAATATATGTATCACAAATTATTGATGCTTACGCAGATTGCTCACTTCAATATTTTTGCAAATCTCAAATTCCATCCGATCAGCTTTCTCTTTTATGATTTGGCTACCTAAAGGTTGGCGATATCCAAAGACATTGCGAGGGCGAAGCGTCGCGTACAACTGAAGTTTCTCTGTTTTGGCCACTTTTAAAATCGCACCCAAAGGAAGCGGATGCTTGAAAGGTTGAAGGAAATAAGCGTAACAGCAGGCTTTTATATGTTTCTGCGCACAAATTATTTTAGTGATATGGGTCAAACGGAGAAGGAAACAGGGCTGGACGGTGCATGTTCTGATTGTTGACGTTTTCATCGTTCAATTATTTCTGACAGAAGTTAAAAAAAATGGGATAACGGTTTGAGCTAGACAAAAATGTCCATACCTGTTTTTCTAGGTTTCTCAAAAAAGATGTTGTTTTTCCAACTGCTCAATTTACTTGAAAAATAGTTTCAAAAGAATGATTCTATTATCTGAATGGTTAAGAACTTTGCTGTATTTAAGCCTTTGTTAGGAAACGTCAGAAGATGCCAGAAAGGTTTCGTAACATACAATAAAGCCATCAAAAATAATGTAAAGTAGCATGATTCAGCAAAGTCAGGAAAATACATACTTTGCCTTTGCTTAACTTTCGTGAATTTGACGACAGAACATTTTTTTGGCCACCAAAAGTTCAGAAAGCAGCATTTTATTTTATTTTTTTTCTTCAAAGTGGTGGGATTTTTTAAAACTTCTTATTACGAGGTATGTTGCTTCTTGCGTCTATTTCTTCGATACTAAGCAATCTTGGAAAGTCATATTCATTTGAAATTTCTCTGTAGGTGGTTCCAATCCCTCCCCTTCCTGTTACTTCCCTGAACATTGCTGCCCTACCGAACTCTGGATTCTGTCAATATTAAGCCACTTTACAATGAAAGTGAGTGATTTATTTACATGATCCAATCTAAGGAGAAGCACAGAAAGAAAAAATATGCCAAGTAATATCAAAATCGAGCCGACGATTCTCTGTGAAAAAGAAAAAAAGTAACAATAAAAATGAAAAGGTTGGTCACAAAATGACCTGCGACATATCAGAAGATGTAAGGACATTAAGTAGCAAGACATATATTTTATTTACATTAGCCAATGAACTATATGTATGTATTTCCAAAAAAAGCCATCGGGCCATAGGAAAAAAAACAGAACATAAACATAATAAAACCAACAAAAAATACAAAAAAATTAAAAAGAAAAAATGTACTTATATGTGAATCTTCACTAAAATATTTATAAAGAGATACATCTTTCACGGTGTATCAGCCCTTCATCAACATACTTAGCCAAATTCCTTAATGTAATTTTAACTCGTGATCCTACAATCCCTTCCACCCAGCTTCTAACTGCCAACACTAACGAAAAACTTTCATTTCTCAGATCTGCCAATTCTTTACATTTCCCCCCAAATTGAAAAATATCCTCATCATCTTCCCCACACATTGGAAATGGGACTGGGTTAACACTATGGCCCCTAAATTTGCTTTCCCTTTCCTCAATATCAATCGACCCTCCCCTTAAATTGAAAATTCATTTTATTTTTTCCACTTTCAACCCCAACTTAAAATAACCCCCCCCCCACGTGTCCTTCACCGTACTATACAGACTCAGAAATCCCGAGGCCTCTTTCCGAGCCTGCCACTCACTGCTGTATTCCTTGCTCATGTAACCTTTCTTTTACCTTATCAACCACTGTATCCAAATTCGATCCCTGACCTTCATTGCAAAAATACGAATATCCTACTTAATCTAAAATTTTCTTAATTTCTTGCGGCACCCTACCTCTATATTATCCTCCAACAAACTAAAATACGCTTCTTTCGCTAGCCTATTTTTACTTCTTAAAATTTTTATCCAAAACTTCACCATTCTTACCTATCTTTTCTTAACTCACTTGGTCCTAAATCCCCCTCCAGTACAACACTGTCAGTGGATTTAAGGGCCCTAAAAATTCTCTTAAAATAATTCCTTTGCATTCTCTCCAACTCCTCACTTTCTCTAAAACCCCGCAGATCACACCCATAATGCATCACCGGGAGGAGTTTAGGACTAAATAAATGTTTATGCATTGCTAAGTCCATAAGTCTTTCCAACCTCACTTTTTTAAAATGAAATTCATGCACATATTTCTCTTTTGTACTCTATGCTCAACCTCCTGTGCATACTTACCATTCAAAAAAGCTTAACACCTAAATACACGAATTCTTTTTTAGTCTCTATAAAATCACCTTTAAATCTAAATTCATCATCTTTCCTTAATTTTCCACCTTTCCTAAAAACTACAATTACTGTTTTCTTCTATATGCATTTATTTGTACGGAAGGATTGAGAGCTTCGGATTTCCTCTTTGACAAATGCTGAGACTTGCTTTTTACTCGTTTAAGCGAGGCGAAAAGAATAACTAGTGCACATAATGATATCACTTTTCTTCTAGATTGAAGAAATAGAATAGAATTTAATAAAAAAAATATCTTTCACGGCATGGTTTCCAAATTTGAATTTCGCGTCACAAATAGCACTAGTAAATACAAATTGCATCGAAGAATTTTGTCATCGCTGATGTTCACGTCAGTACAAAATACATAAATAAAACGAGTGAAAACTTAGTTTTAAAAAATCAAAAAAACAAAAAATAGAATTAATGACTAGTTTTCCTGGCTATGGTACAATTCAACAAAACTCTTGGGTACCTTTCATGTTTAGCAGGGATGGGAGTCAATTTGGGGACTTTATACGGGATGGTCTGTTGCGACATATCGACTTGAAAATACCCCTTATTCCGATCAACCCTTTAGCCAGTAAGCTTTTCATGGCATGGTCCCTGCAAGCAATTTCTTAAATATATTTCTTGTGAATTTCACACATGATTTGTACCACAGCAAATGCTTCATTGTTGGGGATACACAATTTTGAGGAGTGACTATATGTTTTGTAGGACGTGAAAACTGATCCGGTGCTTCCTACCATTGCTTCTTGGCATGTAGCACACTGCGAATGGCACCTGAAAATTTTTCTAACTAAGGAGCCAGATACATATTCCGGTCCACATCTTTCGATCTGATTAAAGTTGTCAGCAAGCAGTTCTTGTGCTTTACATATCGAATGAACGTTAGACTCGGTAAAATCATCAATATCCTGCCAGTTGTGCGGTTACGGCTAGGCTGCTCCGTCTGCTCCCGCCAAAAATATCAATGGTCAAGAGGATATTTTCATCATTCTCTGAATTTTCACAATGCTTGTCCACTGGGATATCAATTAGACTAGAAACTATCATGTCCCTAATAATAGATGGGAAATGAATAGCTCCTGGTTTGTAGTTTAAACCTCCCTTGTTTCATACAACGGTAAATGTATTTACTAGGGGATCTTGCGAACTCTGCCCAGTAGGAATATACGACAGTCTTTCACCTAGTTCTGCAGCAATTTCTTCTCGGAGAAGCATGCATGGGCTGACGTCGAGCTTCCCGCCGTCTAAACAATGAATTCGATTGCTATACTTTTCTCCAAAACGAATATTAGACAACTAGAATGACTTAAAGACTTAAGTTGCACGCTCATAGACATGAAGCCAGCGAGTTCAAAATTCGTATCAGATAGCTTGGCCACTAATCTAGCAATAGCAAGCTTATCCTTTTAGTACATGAGACGGATAGAATCAAAAGTAACTGACTCATTCGTATTTAGCAGGAAAACCAGGCTTCTTTATTCAATTATTTATGCCATTTTTAATCAGATGAGGTGGGTCAAAAAGGCAAAAATCCTGTTATTAACAAATGCAAGAGCAACTGACCCTAATAGTTTCCAATTCTTTCTAGAAGCTCATTTTTATTTATCTGTCGTTTCCGGATTTTGCCTGTCAATGACTTCTCTTGTCTTTTCTTTGCGCTTGATTTAGATCACCAGCCTCTCATTATCTAATATCAGTGCTCGATGCATAGGGGTGAGAACTTTATTTCTTTCAGCAAACTTCTTTCCGCTTTTTCCTCTTTCCTCTTTTTCGATGGCTTTGTTGGTGTTTCTGCTCGAACTTTCCTCAGTAGCAACGGTAGACAAATGATTAAAGGTACTCAAATAACTCGTTGAAACTTCTAACATCAAGTTTCAAAAAGAATTCAGATCTTCTAATGAAGGCAAGCTTATCTGCTTTACTGGGCCTGCAGAAAAAAATTCTAAATTCAAACTTAGTGGCAAATATTTCCTATAAGATTTAAACAGTCTTTGAAACTCCAATGAGGTATATTCACCTTGAATTGGAATAAGTCAAACCTGGTAGAATTAAATGTAATTTAGCGGTTCGGGCTAGATACCGTCTCTTGCTTCGAGATCCAAACCAAAGAGATATCAGAATCAAAATATTTGAGTTGGACAGGCTCAAATAACCCATACGGCTTCCTGCAAGAGTTTTGTTTTTTAGCTTCCAAAGAAAAATGTATCAGGTTCACTTTCAGGGCATAGAGTAGGCTAATTATAGACGCAATAACGGTCCTATGCTTTGCTTTTAGGTCTCCCACCCGCAAACCTTATTTCCCGATCCGGTTTTGTGCCAGAGTATATCAAATTCTTACCAACAGACTTTCCTCTATTATTTTTTCCTAATCAAAAGTTGGAAATTCTCCAAAGTCCCTTTCCAACCCCTTAAGTATTCCTTTGTTATTCAATCCTAATACTATTTCCCCTTCTTCTCTATTGAGACATTACTTTGCTACGCTCTGATATAAGATAGGCAAACCTGGATTCCTCTTTTGCTACATTCCAATATTTCTAATAATATTTGTATATGCTAATATTTTTTAGTTACGCATAATTAACGAAATCACAGCTATGAACCATGGAATACTTACTCATATTTCTTCCTACTTCCTCATTACTGACTGGGACTCCTAATGTCGTAGAAACAGGGTTTTCCAAAGGATTATGATCTTCTACCGAAGGCAACCTTGTCTGCTTCTTTGGTCCTGCAGGAAAATTTATATTTAGAATAACTTCCAAGTTCAAACTTTAATGGCAAATATTTTCTGTAACATACAACGACCTAGCTAGTCCCCTTGTAAAAGTCATTGAGTGATATTTAGCACGTATTAAAAGATACCGGATTTATCAATCTTGCTTTGGAACCATGAGCAAAAGGGCATCAGGATTGAAATCTGCGCATTGGATAGGCCTATTTCACCCATGTGCCTTAAACCATACTTCCTTTCGCTGCGCATTGGATAGGCCATACTTCCTTCCGCAGCGCCCTGAAATAAAGTGGCCAGGTCCCAATTGATCTTTTGATATATTTCGCAACTTCCAACCATACATGCTGATGTTTTCAATCGTCCTAACAGCTTATCCATGCTATCACTCAACCAGGGGCTTAACTTCATGAAGACATAAGGGGGGGAAAAGAAACCATTCTGTGACCACTACAGAGGTCACACAGAGGTACAGCTAAAAAATAGCTTATGCATGCTATCATGCTATGATTGAACCAGGGGTCTTGATTTCATGAAAACCTAAGGGAGGGGGAAAGAAATCATTCGGTGACCACTAACGAGGTTAGATAGAAGAAGTGCTGCTAAAGAAAAAATAACTTATGAATACTATCAATCGTCCAGGGGCAAGCCTATGGGAGGGGGAAAGAAATCATTCTGTGACCTCTACAAAGGTTAGATATGAAAAGTGCTAATAAAAAAAAGAGAAGCCAATTTTCAAACCAGTAAATGGCGCAAGAAATTAACATAGAGTAGACTAAGTTGTGCCAGGAAGGGACGGAATAATTATGAAGTAACTACTTAAAGGATTTTATTTTGTTTTTCCTCACACCCAGTGATTGCATACAGCCAAAGAAAGCAATCAAAAGAAATATGAGGCAAATTTTTAACTCAGCATTGCGAAGTTGTGATTTTTTCTTGTAGTTTCCTCTTCACTATGAACCTAACTACAAATCATTCACAATAAAGTATCAATAACTTACTAGTCTCTAGATACAAGCCGGCGGTAGCATAACGTATGGCAGCTATTTGACAATTTCCTCAGACTCTTTTTTTTACAGTGTTGGCTTGCGCCTCTGCGCTAAAGGAAATATCCCCTTTAACACTTCACCAGACGTTTACTGTCTTCCTACAGATGCTATCAACAATAATTATAAAACAAAGAACAAATCCAAGTACAATGAAGGGAAATTGGGCTTGTCAATGTCAAAACAACTATTACTTTGGCTCGAGGTAGTCAAGTGAGATACTTATGTCATATTTAAATGTTTCTAGGGAATAATGAAAGCGCTATTTCTCCTTTATTTAGGTTAGCGTTCTTTCCTCCAAAAGACTCCCCCGTATTTTACCTCAGCTTGTCTCTTCTGGTCTTGATCAAACAGCTATACTCAAAATTCGAATACTTGGAAAAAGTTATAATTTGAAGTCAAAACCCTGGTCAAATCGCGTTGTAAATCTTTAAAAGCACAACTTGATCAGTCCACATGTACCAAAAAAATAGCAGCTTTTTGGCGAGATTAAACTGTTTTTTTTTTGTTTTTTCTTTGGGTAATACGAGCATATGAAATATTTTCTTCATCGTAAATTTTCGTAAGAAACATCCAAATATACTCAGACTAAAAGCTAGATTATGCATTAGAGCCCAATGTATAATAAAATGTATGCTTACCTGTTCTACACAGTGTACAATTCTTTAATGCGGAAGAAAATATAGTTGGAACAGCAGTCCTTAGCAGCCTCACTCGGTCTTTATTGGTAAAAGATTCATTCGAAAAGTGTTTCTCACAGAGAGAACGATTTCGTATCTGGCTTTCTGAAAGTCTTCTTATATTTTCAAGACCAGCATTGTCAAGCCATTGTTCTCTTCTCCTCAAATCTAATGGGAAACTGAAAACCATTTCACCATATGCCACTTTTCTAGAGCAAGCACAACAATGTCTTCCCATTTTAATTAATTTAAATTTTTTTCCTGATTCACTAACTCCTGCCTGAGAACGGAGAAAGTAAAATTTTACTAATTAAAAGTAGTCCCAGTGGCGACAAGACAATCCACCCACAATTGCCGTAAAAAACGAAGTTTCCCATGCTAACACACAGATTGCTGTCAAGCACCTGAGGAAGAGAACGTTTATTGGGTGAAGTGTTAATGCGTTTTGTTAGATAGCCAATGTAGTTGAGGAACACTTTGCCCTATGTCTTTTGTTAGGAGTGACAAATCTGGTGAAATCTAACAGATCATCTGTGTTATAATCCTCTTGGCATGGGAACTTACACCTGAAAGTCAAAAACCGATCAGAAACAATACAATTTTTAGCCCGTTTTAGGGCCCCTAATGAACTCCCCTTACAAAAAAATATGTAGTCTTCTCGACCCAGGCACCAATTTTTGAAAGTTGCAAACAAATCTGAATAAAAGTTTTGCCCTTTTTGGGCCACAATTTTGAAAAAATCCTTGTCCCAAACTATAATTTTTCTTATACATTAGGTTTCACTTGACCAGAGACTAACAGTGACAAGTTTCAAGGCATTCAGATAAAAGAAAGTTTATTGGCCCTTTTTTTATCCCCATTTTCAAATAAACCACCGTTTTTTTTCCCTTTTTTGACCCAAGAACTTTCAGATACAGCCTAAGCTCAAGGCTGTATCCAGGGGGAGGTTTAGGGGTCTGAAATCCTCCTCCCAATTTTTTCCGACTCATAAAAATATAACAAAAACGCATATAAATCAATTTTTCATGCGTTTTTTTAACATTTATTTTTTGCAGCCCCCCCCCCTCCCCTGAAAAAAAATCCTGGATACATCCTTGCCTAAGTGTCATATCACTAAAAAATACATTTCCTGCTCCCAATTTTTTGGGGAGTTCATGAACCTAACCTAAATTCTTCTTTGTAAATGAGGATTCCCTTTGACAAGAAACTTACTTGTGCAAAGTTCAAGACATTCAGAGAAAAACAATTTGGAATATTTCCCTGAGGATCCAGAATATTTTCTCTTCATTCTTGTTGTTTAGGTTCTTTCAACCAAAGAACATAAGGATATAGGTTCAGAGCTGATTAGAAAAAAAGTGTTAGGGTCTTTTTAGACCCTATTTTAGGGGACTGTCCTGTTTTTTTTTTGTGTGTGTGTTTTTTTTGCACAAATTGAGCTTCCTTTTGCCCAACAACTTACAGCTGTAAGTTTCAAACTGATCAGTGATTGTAATTTCAGCCCATCTCTGTCCTTCCTAACAACTTTCTGCCTTTCAAAAAAAATTCGGTCCCCTTAGCCCTTCCAATGATTCTTGAAAGTTTCAAGTCAATCAGAAAAAAAGTACTTTCAAACACTTTTCAGGCAAACAGATGTTCTTTCTATTTTCTTGTGTATTGGGTCCTCTTCGCTTATGAACTTAAGGACGCAGGTTTAAAGTCAACCTAAAAAAAAGGGCCTTTCTGGGGCTTCATTCTATTGGGTCCATGCCCCAACCTAAATTTCCTTCTGTGCATTAAGGTCCTCCTAACCCAGAGACTTATGGTTTTAAGCTTACAGTTATTCAGAAAAAAATATTGACACTTTGTCCCCCATTTTCAGGGAAATCACAATTTTTTTCTATTTTACCCTCTCCATATGAGTACCGTACCCTTAGCTCAAGGAATTAATGATGTAAGTTCAGAGCAAACAGAAAATAAATTTTGCCATGTTTTGGGTTAGATAGATAGGGAGCCTATGCCCCCAAGTAATTTCTTTTGTACATTAGATTTCTCTTGGCTCAAGGAACCGCAGTTGTAAGTTTCAAACTCATAAGGGACAAATAGTTCTTAGCCCATTTCTAAGCACCCTAACACCATCCCCCTCCTCCAACAGAATATATTGTTTTCTTGGCCCAAAGAACAATTCTGGATATTTTCAAGCCAATCAAACATCCAATATCAAACATGCTCTCCTTTTTCTACTATAAAATCTATCTGTAAATAATTGGAAACTTGCAAAGTCTACAGCTCTGTCTCCAGGGCTGCTAGGGTTCTTTCATTCCCTGATATAAATTTATTGCATTTTTGACTTTTCTGAAGAAGTATAATTCAGAATTTTAGTTAGAGGTCCTGATGGCTTATGGGAGGGCACTTAGTAAAAAAGGCTACACAGGGGAAGAGGTTGATTAACCTCCAATCGCCGTTGACCCTTAAAAGGTTATTAAAACTTTCAGTCTTCAGTTGAATGAGCCCCCTCCAAAGGTTCTAAGACCAACTCTTCCATACAAAGTAGCCAGGGGAAAAAATTAATAATAATTAAAGGCAAATAGATTCTTACAATAGGAAAACACAAAATTACAGCCTCAGCGATGTGTTTGAGAATTAATCAACTTATATATATATATATATATATATTATATATATATATATATAATATATATATATATTATATATATATATTATATATATATATATATATATATATATATATATATATATATATATAATATATATATATATATATATATATATATATATATACATACTACGAAAAAGAAAGTTTTTTTTAAAGAAAAGTAAAGGCCATATTAAACTTAAGATCAGTAGAAATAGAAGCCTACAATAACTCAAACTCAAAATGACCAGAAATTATTATTAAATAATTTAATATTAATACTGTTAGCCATTCTGTTGCCCTGGAAAATCAAACGTAAAATTTAGCGGCTGAAATCTTTGAAATATATAGCTAAAAATTTATTATTTCTTATAGTTCTTTAGAAAAAAGTTTTAGAAATATTTTAGAAATTGTGCCGTAAAAGGTCTAATATTATACAGACTCAGCAGTAAGAAATGCATATTATTTATTTTCTGTTAAACAAACTAGAAGAATATTTTATAATAGGAGCTTTTCTAAGCCCCGTAAAATTTTGGATCTGCCACTAAAATATGTGATGTTCTTCAATTTTCTGAAAACTCCCTAAGAATTTTGCGAAAAACACTTCTTAACAGGCGTTTGGTATTTTCTAAGATAGGGCTATTGTGGCAACTTTTACCACAGCAACCAATAATTAGAACCCAAGTCCTAAAATTGGTCCCAATCAGGAACCCTTATCGCTATCTAAATTCACAAAGTGCAAAGATTTTCAAACAGAGGTGTTTATTCTTTAAAGTTCAGGAAAGATCTGCCCATTTCATACGAAAACATTGGTTGAAAACGAAACTAGTCTTATCTCGGCTCTCCGCCAAAACAGGTAATTAGCCTTTTTCAAGTTTCACAGGAACTACAATCTGAGAAAATAAATATCACGACGTTGAAAAAAAAATGATAAACCATCCAATGGCGGATCCAGTGGGGGCGAGGGGGCAACCCCCCCTAACGTAGTCTAAAGCAATTTAATTTACCTAATTAACGCAAGTTTGCATTAATTAAACTTGCTCCTAAGGTAAGTTTATTGGATCAACCTATTTTGCGCCCCACCCCCTAAAAAAATCCTGGATCCGCCCCTGAAACCATCACATCTATTCCACCAGTTATTAGAAGAAAAAAAATTTCCTTATTTCCACAAATTTCATCAACCCCCCGCCTTCTTTTATAGAAATCCTACATAGGCCAATCAGTTAAGTCCACTGTATATAAATAATAGATTAAGTCATAATTTGTATATAAATTAAGTCATACCTATGAGATGGGACAGTTGCAAACCACTTGGCCGGCTCACCAAGTTTTTTTCTGCTTTCGCAATTACGAATAATGCAATTTCGAACCATTTTTCATTGATTGACGCATACATACTAACCCGCTAATACATGAATAAGTGGGAGGAGCTTTTTGTTCGCACCGATATTGAAGAGCCAGAAATCATCTGCGGTAAACTTACTGCCTAATTATATATACAGTGATTTTGTTATAAAAGAAAATAGTAATGTAAAACGTTAATGGAAACAAAATTATCTTAAATATGAAAAAAAATGAGAAGGCCATCAACCTCCTCATTTTTTTTTTTTTTTTTAAGAAGCTCAACTTTTTATTATAATACTTTGCAAAAGAAAAGGCTAATCTGTCAAAGTTCAAATTAATTTCAGCATAAATAGCAATAGCTAAGCAGCCAAGCAGGCTCCTTTAACAAAGCAGAATACAAAGGCATGAAGCAATTCATTTAAGGAAAATTATTTTTTTATCCAAGTAAGTGAGGGCAAGTTAGTTAAGGAATTTAAGTAAGGTTAAGTTTTAACCTTTGTGTTTAAGCTGTGCTTTTTGATCTTTATAAACTGACACACAAAATAAAGAAATGCAAATGACACTATCAGTGTTAAAATTTAAAAGCATAAAAGTGAATCTCTAGTATACTAATGGGTGCTTCTTTGTGTATACAAAAAGCTAAATATCTAGTTAGTAACAAACAGAAAAAAAAAAAAAAAAACTAAATTGAAGAATAAATTGTTTTCAAACAGAAGAAAGAGAAACATTAAAACTTCAAAAGAAGAGAAAAAACTAAATATGACAGGGGCTGCCAACTTTGCCCCCCCCCCAACCCTAATTTTAAGAAAACTTTTATTTCACTAAATCATTTCACAAAAACCAAAAGCTATTCATTCTGACATATTAGTATTTACAGCCAGTTGGTAATTATTCTGGTTTTATTTACATATTGCCTTTAAAATAATCTGGCTTGAAAATACTACTCTTTGCAGCAATAAATACTATGAGTTCTTAAAAGTATTGTGAAAAAGTAGTTACAGAAGATACTGTCAATAGGAGAGGGAAGCCACTCGAGTCCTAACTTTTCTGGTTTTGTTTGTCTCAGGCTTTACTGTTGCTCGGTACTTTTGTTTAAAATATGTCTTGTTTCTTACATTTCTCAAATCTGAATGTATTGAACGCTTTTTGAAAAGGTATTTTGATGATTACGCTTGTTTTTACTCTATCACTTCTTGAAATTCGGTTCTATTTTATGTGTTTCTATTTCTAATAGTAAAAAAAAATCCCCATAATAACCAAGATTACTGAATAAAAAAGGAATGCAAATTGACAGTTTAATATATATGCCAATATTCATCCTAAAGTCTTAATTATGTTTGGTATTTATTCAATTAAAAAAAAGGGGGAACCATTGCAAATACATTTTGTTTTGATTTTGTTGTCAATGTTATAGCATTAAAAGAAATGTTGCCTAAGGTATATTTTGATAAAGCACAAATGAAACTTTGCCATTTTGGATCAGGATCATGTATTTCAAAACAGATGTCAGTCTCTGAGACTGATTTCAGTCTCTGAGAAATAAATTATTGAAAACAAAATGGTGCTGTCTTTTACAGTCCTAGCCCTGGAGTATTTTATTAAAAGCACTAGTAAAGAGTTTGCAGCATGCTCGTGTTAATTTCAGGGTAGAAAAAGCTAGTGCTTGGGGCTAGCAATGAGAAATTGGGCAATACACATTATTGACGGAAAGCAGCAATCATTAAAGGATCTCAGTCTCTAAAGACCCAAAAGCAGACTTGTAATCAACGAATTTGTATAAGTAAAAGAGAGCAGCAGTCCCTTTCTATTTGGTGTGAACTCTGCTTCTTTTATATTTAACTTAATTATTCAGATCAATTTCTGCATTTTATTATTCATCTATTTATTAATAGAAACATTGGTTTTCTTCACATTTGATATGATGATCTGGTTTAAGTGCTTGTTGCTTTGCTATGTCATTCATAGTGATTTCTCTTTGTTCGTTTGCTTGTATGGCAATACTTTTCTTTGAAACTTTTTTTTTAATATGATGATACTTTGGTCATTTTAATACTTAAATTTATTGTTAAAAAATAATCTATCTATATCTAGAGAATGGGCGGAGAGTTCCAGGGCCTAGTTATAACAGTAGACAATATTCAGATAGTATGTTTACAGCTATCAAATTTGTAAAATCCTTGACAAATTTATTGCTGAACACATCAAAATTTGAAATTACCCCCACCTTTCTCCTCCCTCACAATAAAAACGTTGGAAAACTTGGATTTTTTTTTTTTTTGATCTAACAGACTGTTTCTGAGCCAACTCCTATCTTGTCCCTCATTTGTTGCTTTACCTTGAGACATGAAAAAACTGTTGTCCCCTTCATTACAGATAAAATAAACAACTAGTTTTCCTTTTTTATTATTTGGTAGTAGTGATACCCAAGTTTTGACTATTGTTTGCTGTTGCTCATGGTTTGCTGTTGTAAAGCTCATGGTAAGTTTGCAGCGGACCATATAATTTAGCTAGGATGAAAGTGAAAACATCATTTGATGCTTTCTTTATGCTCTTTTATAATTCATATAAAATACCTTTGGAACCCCTTTAAGGGTTCAAGATGCAATTTGCAACAGAAGCAATTATTGAATTATGAAAGAGCGTAAAAAAGGCATCAAATGATATTTTCAATTCCATCCTAGCTAAATTATAGTTCCACCTAGAAATTTACCAAACTTTCTAGGAATGGTAAATATGGAGCAGTCCATATTATTGACCTGCAAATACGGTGAAATTACCACCCAATGCCATTTGGTAAATCTGCAGGTGAAACTATAATTTAGCTAGGATGAAAGTGAATACATCATTTGATGCCTTTTTTATGCTCTTTCATAACTCAATAACTGCTTCTGTTGCAAATTGCATCTTGAGCCCTTAAAGGGACGCGAAGGTATTGTATATGAATTATGAAAGAGCATAAAAAAAGTATCAAATGTTGTTTTCACTTTCATCCTAGCTAAATTATATGGTCCACTGTAAACTTACCATGAAATTTACCCGCCCCTACCCCTGTAATGTGCAAATATATACCTTGAATTGTTGACAGCAAAGTTTTGAATTGCAAAATGGAACTTGGAATGTTACAACATTAAAAAATGACTATTGTATTGACAATTTGACTGACAAATTCAGACAATTCGAACTGGATTTATTAGGAGTTTCAGAAACTCATATCCCAGGGGTAAGAAGCATGAAATTAGGTGATATAGAATTTATTTACTCAGGCAGGAAGGATGGGGTACATAGACAGGGAGTAGGGCTCATGATGAATAAAGAAGCTGCTAAGTCTTGTTTAGGCTGAGAAGGTATTAATAATAGAATACTAATTGCTCATTTTATACTAAAAAGTTCAGGGTATCAGTTATAGTAGTATACACCCCTGTAGAACCAACTGACAGAGATACTAGTGACTCAGATGAATTTTACTTACAGTTACAGGAGCAAATAGACAGGATCCCAGGTAGTCATCAATGTGCTAAGATCTTACATCTTTTGTCAGAAAACGCTAAAAAGGGAAATCTTTGAACAAAGATCTTACATCTTTGGTCGTTTTTGTGCAAACGTCTTTCATCATTCTGCTCTGATCAGCGGTCTGAGAACAATGATGAGCAGATCATCAAAGTTCTCTCATCATTGTTCTATATGGCAGAACAGTGGTGGTCTTCACACTTTTTGCTAACATCAGTGAGCTGTAAGATCTTAGAACAAAGATGAGTTAAAAACGATAATCTTTGCAGAAAGATGTAAGATCTTAGTGCTGAAAAACGGCCTAGTAATGGATACAGACTTTTGCAATTTTGTAGGTATAACAATCTAGTTATAACCAATACAGTGTTTGGTCATAAAATGGCTCATAAGTTAACATGGTATTCACGTGATGGTAAGACAGCAAACCTTACTGATTATGTTATATTAAACTGAAGACTGGCAGGGTCAATACAAGATACTAGGGTATATAGGAGTGCTGTTATTGATGTTAAAAGTAAAGATCACCATCTAGTAGTGTCTAGGATTAATCTAAAGCTGAAATTTTGGAAGGGTTTAACCCCCCATAACCTCCCGGGAAGTTATGATGTTGGTAGACTCAAGGATGAGAATTTGAGAGAAACTTTCCAGGAACAGTTAAATACTAAACTTTAGAGTTTAAAATTTGATAATGTGGAAGATGGTTGGAATAATTTTAGAAAAACAATTTGTGAAGTTGCTGAAGGTATATTAGGGAAGAAAGCTAGAACTGCAGCTAAGAATATTAGTGAAAAAGCTTTATGTTTAATAGAAAGGAGAAAGGACTAGTACAAGAATTATCCGAGTGATAGATCATATGAAAACAAAAGAAATATAAAGAAAGTGGAGAAAGCATTAAAATATGAACTAAAGAGGTGTGAAGTGGAGGCTATGGATAAAATTGCCAAGGATCTGGAAGATGCAGCTAGACAGTAAAATAGTAAAATATTGTTCTGGCATGTTAACAAATTGAGAGGGAGTAGTCAATGTGGACTTGGCCCAGTTAAAGATAAGAATGGGGCCGCAATTAGCGATAAGGAAAAAACTAAAGAGAGATGGGCTGAACATTTTGAGAATTTGCTTAACCGAGATAAGGTTGCAGGAAAAGATATAGAGGAAAATGAAAAAGTTGTGATACTTTGAATGTGAAGGAAGATTTGTTTTGTAAGGAGGAATTAGCAACAGTACTAAAAGGATTAAAAAATAATAAGGCTCCAGGTGCTGATAGGGTGGTAAATGAGTTTCTTAAATATGGTGGCTCTGAGGTTAAAAATAAGTTACTGAAGATTATGAATATGATTTTTGAAAAAGGGGAAGTGGCTAACAATTTTAGGAAAACCTAAATTAAGCCACTTTATAAGAAAGGTGATAAAAGTGAGTGTGGTAATTATCAAGGCATTAGTCCTGGTCTCTGTAGGTAGTAAATTACTTAGTAATATGATACTTTTTAGACTGAGAGATGCTGTAGACGAAGTTTCAAGAGAAGAAAAGTGCGGTTTTAGAAAAGGTAGAGGATATGTTGACCAAATTTTCACTCTTAGGCTAATAATTGAGAAGTGCCTGAGTTTTCAAACACCTTTGGTCTTCAGTTTTATAGATTATGAGCAAGCATTTGATTCTGTTGATAGAAGAGCTTTAGTAAAGGTTTTATCCTTGTATGGTATACCAGACAAATACATTAAAGTGATTAGTGCTATGTACGAGAATAACACTGCTGCGGTTAAGGTAGGAAATGAGGTTAGCAGCTGGTTTTGTATTAAATCAGGAGTTAAGCAGGGTTGTGTTTTATCTCCGTTTACATGGATCATTTCAATGGACTTTGTATTACAGAGCAGGGGAAAGGCAATGTTAGGAAGACTGAGTCACTAAGGCTAGGAATAACTGAAGATGAAAAGGTGACATTGGGTAATGAAAAGATTGATCAGGTGGGCAGCTTCACTTGCCTTGGTAGTATTATTAGTAAAGATCATGGGAGCAGTGAAGATGTTAAAAGTAGAATAGCCAAGGCTCAGGGTGTTTTTTCACAGTGAAAAAAAGTTTGGAAGAATAGGAAGATAAGTCTGCAAACCAAGATTAGAATCAAATATTAAAAATAATTAAAAATAATTGTGTTAAAGAATTTGAAAATTTTGTGAAAACAGGACTATCAAGTGAAGTTTTCTTGATTATTTTATTTATACAAAGAGGGGAATTTAGCTCAACCATGATCCCAATGAAATTACCCCCTGAGAAGGGAGATACCAATAACCAAGTGCTAGGCCCCATCTCCCCATTACCAAGTGACCTTTCTGAGGACTCAGACTCCAATGAAACCATGGTCACTGTCCACTCTGAGGACTCAAATCACCATGATGATGGCTTCAAAACAGTCACTCCTAAAAGATCCAAGAGAAAACGGTACACCAGTTTCTCCCCATTAAAGACAGTTTCTACCACACCCCCATCTTTTTGGAAGAAGAGCACTTCATCCGCATTCTGCCCACCTCTCCTGAAACCATGTTCCAAATAAAAAACATCCAAACAATTCGACTTGAGCTCTTCAAAATTCTGAAAAATAATTTCAACCTCAACATCAACAGAGATGGTTCAATCTTAATATCTATTCAAGCAGGCTTTGAAAATGCAAAAACAACTCTTTTGTCACTTAACTCCCTTGGAGGCATTAAGGTCCATTCAAAGCAATGGATTGCCCTCCCCCTGCCCAAACAAAAATTGTCATATACAATATCCCTAATGGTATTTCTGAAACTGACTTAAAGGATGGCCTTATGAAATGCAAAGGCCAAAAAATATCAGTATCAAAAGTCACCAGACTTGGAAAACCCAACAATGATGGCATATACACATCTAAATCCTACCTTTTCACCCTGGACTCCACCCTAGAGAACTTCAGTGAACCTATATCCCTATTTGGCCAGATAAAGCCCTACAAAGAGTACAAGGCTAAGCCAATACAGTGTGAAATATGTCTGATAATGGGTCACACAAAACAACACTGCAAAACAAACCTGAAAAGGTGCAACCTATGCCAAAATATCCATCCTCCAAACACAGCAAACTGTGCAAGCAAGAAATTAACATGCATCAATTGCAAAGGTCCCCATTCTTCTGACAACAGATCTGTCTGCCCAAAATACAAGGCAAGGTCAATGGCTCTCAGGTTGTCTGAAAAAGAAAACATCCCATTTCAGTTTGCAAAAATTAAACTCATGGTGCTCAATGCAGATACACCCGAATTCTCTGAATCAAACACACAACCTAATCAAAAAACTCTACAGCAAAAAGCTACAAGGACCCAACCACAAAAAACATTCCCTGGAATCAAGACCTTAGACTTCCCCCCCCCCTTCCAGCCAGAGACCAAGACCCTGAATCCTCCATAAGTAAACCTGCAAAACCAACTTCATCAAAATCACCAAAGGAAACATCAGAAGAAAATCCAAATCTACTTACAAACTTATGCCTCTACATATTCAACTTCAACTCACTCTCCAGAACATCCCTCACAGAAGATCAAAAATCCTCAATTCTAGAAGAGATGGCTAATACCTACTTCCCAAAAAATCTTAAGGACACAGTCAACACAAATTTCAGCACTATACTCAATAAACTAAATCTATCTATCAATGGCTAACCCTCAGTTACCTCTATCCACCACAATTTTGCAATGGAATGTGAGATCATTAAATGATTATAAAATTACTGACCTTCTTAAGTATACTTCTTCACACAACATAGACATACTATGCCTCCAAGAAACCCATTTAAACTCATCAGTTAATCTAAAATTCCTGGTTACGATGTCCTAAGAAAAGACAGATCTTCCAATAGAATTGGTGGTGGAGTTGCCATCCTTGTACAATCACACCTCAAATTCTGTGGTATAAGCCTCCCTGATTTCAGTCATGATATTGATGCAATTGGTGTAAAGTTGTGGCTGGCAAACATGGAGGTCACTGTTATTAACTTATATAATCCAAATGGTAACAACAATGGACATGATTTTTTCAATTTTATATCTAATAAATTCTCAAATTCAAATCTAGTGGTTGTTGGGGACTTCAATAACCATAGTCCTATCTGGGGTTATTCACCTCAAAATAATGCTGGAAAATACATAGAGGAATTCCTCACCAATTTTACCAATATAGTACTAGCGACTCCTAGACACCTAAATACCTACTTCAGCAAAAGAAGTGGGAGATATTCAACTATTGACCTTCAATTAGTCTCATCAAGTTTAATAAATAAAACTACTGTCAACAGAATAGACCACCTCCTAAGTGACCATTTTGCCATATGCACAAAAATTGGTGACCCAGCCATCATTGATAATTTCATTTCACACTATGTATGGCAAAAAGCAGAATGGCCAAACTTCTCCCACACTCTCTCAAACCATGACTACTCTTCACTGTCCACTGACCCAAACCAACTCTCCAGAAATATCACATCACTACTTCTTGATGCTGCAAAACTTACCATACCATACCCCAGTCCCAACGCCCAAAAACACTGAAGAATAACAAACCCCCTAAGCCATGGTGGACATCCTCTTGCCAAGAGGCTTGGCACAATAAAAGGAATGCCATCATATCCTTCAAGAGAAATCCATCCACTGGAAAATATATAGCAAAGCTACAAGCAGAGGCAAAACTTAAGAGAACAATCAAACTTGCAAAAGAAGAGGCATGCAAAAAATTTCTCTTATCAGTGTCCCACAAAACACAAGAGTCAAAGATTCATAAATTCCTAGACAAGATGTGTGGCAAATTCTCAACACAGAACCCCTTCCATTACCAGCTAACCCTAAATGGTCAGCAGCTGGAAACCAACAAAGAAAAAGCTGAATTCTTAGCAGATTTTTTTGAGAAGAAATTCAAAAACACCCCTCATAATCCACCTCAGATCAGCCTAACACCCCATTTTGACTTGCCTGGGTCCCAGTATCTACTCCAAAATTTTACAATGATTGAGCTGAATAAAGCAATCAATTCAATCAAACCCAAAATATCTTGCAGCCACGACCAGATCCATCCATCTTTGCTCCAACACCTTCCAATAGAGTTTAAAAAAGCACTCTTATCTCTCTTCAACAATGCCTGGAGCAATTCCTTCTTCCCATCTGCTTGGAAAACATCACTCATCATCCCTATATTAAAACAAAACAAACCCAAAGAGGACCCCAACTCCTTCAGACCCACAATGATCACCCCAGTTCTGGGAAAATTATATGAGAAGATAATTCACTCCCGATTGTATCGGTTTGCTGAGTCTAACCACCTCATCCCACATACCCGAACAGCATTTAGGAAATATCATTCTTCCATTGATGCATTTGTTTGCTTAACCAACGCCATATCTGAGTGTCTGAAAGACAACCAAATCCTAGTTGCAGCCTTCTTGGACTTCCAAAACGCATATGATAATATCCAACATCCACTCCTACTGCAAAAATTATCAAAAATGGGTTTTCCAATACCTGTAGTGAATTTCTTTAAAAGTTACCTATCTGAACGCTCTTTTGTTCTCCAAGTAAATTCCTACATCACTTCTAAAAAGTCTGTCTCCAAAGGCCTTCCCCAAGGTGCTGTCCTCAGCTGTCTCCTGTTTTCACTATATTTATGGGATCTGAACCTACCCCAAACAAATATTCAGTTTGCAGATGATATAGTCCTATGGTCTACCTCAAATAATTTTGAACTAGCCCAATCCAAGTTACAAAAGTTGCTTTATGCCTTTGAATGTTTCTCCAAGAATTCATGCCTACCCACCGCCCATCAAAATCAGCTATAGTACAGTTTCATAATAAGAGAAATCCCCAATCTGCCCTATTAACCCTAAATGGTGTTGTCATCCAAGAGCAACAACACATCAAATATCTTGGCCTCACTTAGACCAAAAACTAACTTTCAGGCTCCACATTGAAAATGTGAGAATAAAATGCCTCAGAAAAATGCGCATCTTACAAAGGCTACTCAATACGCCTTGGGGTTGCCATGAAAAAACTCAAATAAATTTCTATAAGACTTATATCAGATCACAGATTGATTATGGACTAATTGTCTATGGCTCATGCTCAAATACCCTACTATGCAGTCTGGAGACTGTCCAGAATACTATGATCCGTGCTATACTTGGCCTCAGGAATCACACCAAAACCAACTTCCTCCTCAGTGGAAGTGGTCTCACCTCTATTGCCATGCGTAGACATCCTACTTGCCCGCTACTTTACAAAAATTGAAGGTAACAGTTCCCATAGATTACATGACTGGCTAAGAAACCCTGGAGCTTCTAGGGGCCTTGCACGGGAATTTGCAACCACCCAAATGACCTACCCCATACCTTCATCTTCTTTATTTCAAATATACCCCCGGATACCTTCCTGAGCTAACCACTACCCAGAAGTGAACCTTTTGTTTGCGCCATCCATTAAAGCAGACCTTTCCCTTGCCTATGTAAAATCATTATTCCATGAATTTGAGTCTCAGAGATATATCCACCACCTCCCAATTTTTGTGGATGGCTCAAAAACAGAATCCAGGACTGCTTGTGGAGTCCACTTCCCATCTTTAGGTATAGCAGCTGCAGAAAGGCTCCAAAATGATGTGAGTATCATGACAGCTGAAATAGCTGCCATCAACATTGCATTGGAAACCATTATAAAGATGCCAAACCCCCCAAGAAAACACCCCTCTTGTAATTTATTCAGACTCAAAATCAGCCCTTGCCTCAATATCACCAGAACATTCAGACTACCCAGACAATGATACCTCCACCACTCTTGTACTATTGAACCAACTACTGAAACAAGGTATATCCACAAAATTCCAGTACATCCCAAGTCATATGGGTATTAAAGGGAACCACAAGGCAGATGAAATAGCTAAAGCTGCCCTTCAGTTAGAAACAATTTCTGGAAGACCTATCCCAGTAAGAGATGTAAACCATTGGCGCCTAAAAATTTATCTAGCAAACCAACGTCCACCCAACCTTTCTCCATTTACATCCCTGAACGACTCAAAGATGTACCACAGAATACGATCAAATGCTACTGGCCTTAACAGCCAAACTTATCACTATCAAAATACAACCTGTCCAACAGTAATGAGCCCTCTTTGCCGCCTACGTCAAACCTATGATGAGACCATCAACCATGTTCTTTTTGGTTGCCCTGTGGCAACTCTCAACCATAAAAAAGAATGGCTAACTTTATCTGCTATATTCAAGCGCCTTAAGCTAACCCCTAATATTGAAGCTCCTAGTTAAAAATATTCTAACTACAAAAATGGTAGAAGCTGTCAAAGTGAGTTACTTTTCGATTATAGAAAAACCAGATATCAATATTCAGGTATTAATGGTGTAAATTGGAGGCAAGGCTACCCCCACTCCTTTGATTCTTTTTCTCCTTAGATTTTGAAAAAAAAGTGTTTTGAGGGACATTCATTCTGTGTAAAACCCCTCGTCCTCTATAATTTTGGTATTTAATACCACATCCAAGGATTATGGGGGGGGGGGTGCGGGGCACTGGGCATTGATTTAATCGGAGATGACTATGAAAACTAAAAGATAACAATTTTTGGGTAAAAGAATAGAATTGGGAATGTCCGAAAGGAAACACGTTACGAAAACAATTCTTACTTCATTATAAAATACTCTTCCGCTGTATTTTACCACTAAAACTCCCTAATGTGCCAATATATAGCCAAATTTATATATTTCCCATGCATTTTCCCATGTTTCAGCCTGGTTAGCCTAAATTGAATTAATGCTGACGAAATCAGTAAGTGGAAAAAATACATGGGACATTTAT
The DNA here is from genome assembly GCA_027921565.1 of Artemia sinica. Classification (NCBI taxonomy): domain Eukaryota; kingdom Metazoa; phylum Arthropoda; class Branchiopoda; order Anostraca; family Artemiidae; genus Artemia; species Artemia sinica. The sequence goes on along the minus strand of CM051264.1, from coordinate 3,053,343 downwards.
AATTTGGGCTATTAGTTTGCACAATAGGAGTGTGTGTAAAAGTTATTACATTTTGAATGCTCTTCCGCTGTATTTTACCACGAAAACTCCCTAATGTGCCAATATATAGCCAAATTTATATATTTCCCATGCATTTTCCCATTTTTCAGCCTGGTTAGCCTAAATTGAATTAAGGCTGACGAAATCAGTAAGTGGAAAAAATACACGGGACATATATAATTTGGGCTATATATTTGCACAATAGGAGTGTGTGTAAAAGTTATTACATTTTGAATGCTCTTCCGCTGAATTTTACCACGAAAACTCCCTAATGTGCCAATATATAGCCAAATTTATATATTTCCCATGCATTTTCCTATGTCTCAGCCTGGTTAGCCTAAATTGAATTAATGCTGACGAAATCAGTAAGTGGAAAAAATACATGGGACATTTATAATTTGGGCTATTAGGGTGGTCACAAAAAATAAATGTTGGAATTTTATTTGAGGGGACCCCCCTAAAAGCTGCCAATTGGCTAAGAATTGAGATTGGTGAAGTTTAAGCTCAATCGGATAAGGTTAACCCGTGCCTCATCAAGGTTGAATTTTTAACTTTTTATAAAAATGCATTTTTTTAATAAAATACCTAACAATATTGCAAGATTTAATTACATCTGCTTGTAAAACTTGACAATTAGAGGGTAATTTACTGCCAGTGATTTGATGAGACATGTGGCCAATCAAATACACCATTTCTTTCTGCCTTGAACTCGAACCCAAACGAGCATGGCTCGTTGACGCTGTAGAAGACATAGTCCCTCAAACCTCACAAGAAAAAACTCACTAGAAGAGCGTTGTTCAATAATGTTCACATGTTCACTGTTTGAAAACCAAACGTTAACTGAAGCCCTTTGACCTCTCCGTTACACTTTTTAAAGAGTGGGAAAACCCCAGGCATCTCAGACAAGGAACACAAAAGGAAGGAAATGGTTTATGACTTTCCATAAACCGTAACCCATAAACCGTGGTACAAGAAAGGAGTAGTACAGATGCATAAGATATTAAAATAATAAAAATAATGCTGTAGTCTGCTGTGTCAAGAGATAAAAAAAAAGAAAAACAGATATCATCGACGCAGTATAATAAAGTAAAATTAAAATAAAAAGCTGGAAGAGTATAATCTAACAGGTAAAAATACAAAGTTAAAAAAACAGAAATTAAGATATAATAGTAAGATAAAACAATTAATAAGTTAATAAAAAGAAAACAGACACGACAGCAGAGTAACAGATAATAGATATCTTCAAATATAAACGTTTTAACAAAAAAGTGGTGGAGTAAAACTTGATGATAGTAACATTTCCTATGAAATGAAATAAAAATAAAATTTCTAGGACAAATAGTTTTTATTTTATCAGGAAAAAACGGCAATTTTGTGCAAAAAAATCGTTTTTTTTCACATTTAATCTTGATGAGGCAGGGGTTAACATTATCCGATTGAGCTAAAACTTTCCAAATCTTATTTTCTAGACCAATGGCAAATATTAGGGGGTCCCGCAGGCATTATAACGAAAATATTTTTTTACCTTATACCTTGTGACCACCCTATTGGGCTATATATTTGTACATTAGGGGTGTGTGTAAAATTTATTGCTTTTATTGGTTTCAGTTTTCTGTCCCATTTTTCAAGAAAATGGATATCTGAAAGGGGTATTACAATATTAAGGGTATTAAATTAACAACATTAAGGGTATTAAGCGGTATTACAAATTTTTGCTCTAGGCTATATAATAAGGTGTTCCGTGTGTTGCGCGACGCGCAAAGCGTGAGAAAGGCCTAATATTTGTGAGGTGAATAATTTTGTTCTTATCGCAACCCTGACTAGACTAATATTGTTATTATTTATTTAAATGCACAATCAGATGAAAGTAGCCCAAGAGATGAAAGTAGTTTCTTTTCTGGAGGAATATTTTTGTCTCATTTTTAGAATTTGTAATTAATTTTTCCAACAAGTTGACTAATAACTTCTCTGCAGCAACACTTAAATTTGCCAACTAGTTGACAATACATGTTGCCCCAGCAAAACTTTCCTGGTAATTATTTAGCCTTGGCCCCCTCATAAGTAGACATGTTAAGAAAACAATTCTTACTTTAAAATATGTATAATGATCCTAGTTCTTATATTATCCAAGGGGAGAACCTTTATCATCAAGTCTTTCCTCTAAAAATCTTCAAAAGAGAAAAAGTTTCCAAATATCACCACGTTCTTAATTCATGCTTAAGTCTTTTGAAATTGCCGCTGTAAACTGCTGCAAATAAGTTGTTTATAGATAGCGTTTAGCACGTGTGTCAAAAAACGTGTTTAAAGAAAAGTAGTGGTATATTGAGATTATAGATTATTAACCTAACCTAACATTATTATTTCTTTCCATAACCTAACCTAACCACTGCTATTAATATTTTGTATTTACGCCATGCTATTCGCACTTCGCCACTGCTATTCGCCTTTCGCCACTGCATTAATGTTTGTATTTACGCCACTGCTATTCTCCCGTCGCCACTGCTATTCGCCCTTCGCCACTGCTTTTTAAAAATAAAAATAAAATAAAAAGACCAGCATGAACGCCATCTATAAAAGAACTTATTAGGTGGCAATTTAAAACGGCAATTTAAAAAGACTTAAGCATTGAATTGAAAGCGTGGTGATATTTGGAAACTTTTTCTCTTTTGAAGATTTTTAGAGGAAAGACTTGATGACAAAGGTTCTCCCCTTGGATAATATAAGAACTAGGATCATTATACATATTTTAAAGTAAGAATTGTTTTCTTAACATGTCTCCATATGAGGGGGCCAAGGCTAAACAATTTACCACTTTCCTTTTCCAACTAGTTGACTTATAACTTCTCCCCAGGAAAACTTAATTTTTCCAACTAGTTGACTTATAACTTCTCCCCAGCTAAACTTAATTTTTCCAACTAGTTGACTAATAACTTCTCCCCAGCAAAACTTAATTTTTCCAACTAGCTGGAAAGAAACATTGCCCCAGAAAATGATTCATTATCCAACTAGTTGACTAGTAACTTTGGTATTTATTTAGCCTTATGTCACTTGATAAGGAGACATTTAAGAAAACAATTCTTACTTTAAAATATGTATAATGATCCTAGTTCTTATATTATCTAAGGGGAGAACCTTTATCATCAAGTGTTTCCTCTATAAATCCTTCTTTTTCCAGCTTAAGAGAAAATGTTTCCTAAAATCACCACGTTTTTGATTCAATGCTTAAGTCTTTTTAAATTGCCGCTATAAATTGCCACCTAATAAGTTCTTTTATAGATAGCGTTCATGCCAGTCTTTAGCATTCATATTTTGATATTCGCCCTTTGCCACTGCTCTTTAAAAAAAAAAAAAAATATTAAAAAGACCAGCATGAACACTATCTATAAAAGAACTTATTAGGCGACAATTTAAAAAGACTTAAGCATTGAATTCTCAATGTGGTGATTTTTGTAAACTTTTTCTCTTAAGCTGGAAAAAGAAGGATTTTTAGAGGAAAGACTTGATGATAAAGGTTCTCCCCTTGGATAATATAAGAACTAGGATCATTATACATATTTTAAAGTAAGAATTGTTTTCTTAGCATGTCTCCTTATTGGGTGACATAAGGCTAAACAAATACCATAACCTCTCCCCAGCAAAACTTTATTTTCCCAACTAGTTCACTAATAACTTCTCCACAGCAACACTTAATTTTGCCAACTAGCTGGAGACAAACATTGCCCCAGAAAACAATTCAGGTAATTGTTTAGCCTTGGCCCCCTCATATGGAGACATGTTAAGAAAACAATTCTTACTTTAAAATATGTATAATGATCCTAGTTCTTATATTATCCAAGGGGAGAACCTTTATCATCAAGTCTTTCCTCTAAAAATCTTCAAAAGAGAAAAAGTTTCCAAATATCACCACGCATTCAATTCAATTCTTAAGTCTTTTTAAATTGCCGCTTTAAATTGCCACCTAATAAGTTCTTTTATAGATAGCGTTCATGCTGGTCTTTTTATTTTATTTTTATTTTTAAATAGCAGTGGGGAAGGGCGAATAGCAGTGGCGACGGGAGAATAGCAGTGGCGTAAATACAAAATATTAATAGCAGTGGCGAAAGGCAAATAGCAGTGGCGAAGGGCGAATAGCAGTGGCGTAAATACAAAATATTAATAGCAGTGGTTAGGTTAGGTTAGGTTAAGTCAGGTTAGGTTAGGTTATATAAAAATAAATGTAAAAATAAAAAAATATAAAATATAAAAATAAATTTTTATATAAAAATTAATTTTTTGTTAATGGCATGATTTATAACAGAATTCACAATTTCTATAATCTCAATATACCACTACTTTTTCTTTAAACACGTTTTTTGACACACGTGTTAAACACTTGCTAAACGCTATCTATAAAACAACTTATTTGGCAGCAGTTTACAGCGGCAATTTCAAAAGACTTAAGCATTGAATTAAGAAGGTGGTGATATTTGGAAACTTTTCAGTTTTGAGGATTTTTAGAGGAAAGACTTGATGATAAAGGTTCTCCCCTTGGATAATATAAGGACTAGGATCATTATACATATTTTAAAGTAAGAATTGTTTTCTTAACATGTCTACTTATGAGGGGGCCAAGGCTAAATAATTACCACAATTTATTTTCCAACTAGTTGACTAGCAACTTTTCCCCAGCAATACTTTCTTTATCGAACTAGCTAGAAACAAACTTACCCTATGAACACTTTTGTTAGCCATCTATTTGGCAAGTAACTTTTCCTCAGAATAATTTCTTAGCTAATGACGTGATGTAAAGAGAAAACAAAAAACATACTATTACTGGTCCAACAAAAATTGGCAGTATGTGCTTTTAACAAATGTGCTACAGCTAAGGTAAATCAAAGAAACTGAATTCAGGACTAAATAGTCTTGAAGCCACAGAACTAAAAGTCTTCTCCTTCTATAAGTGTGCTTTCCAATCTTAGGCAAGATAGTCTTACCCCAGGTTCACAGAGATGTAATTTCATTTAAAAAATGCATATATATATATATATATATATATATATATAATATATATATATATATATATATATATATATATATATATATATATATATATAAATATATATATATATATAATTCAGTATTTATTATGGGAAATGACCAATTCCATGGAGGGGATTTGGGGAAAGTAGGTGCAATAGACTTTGCTGGTACAGGGAACTTCTTTTGAATATTGGCATACTCATCTGCAATACCTCTATACATGGCTGGATTTCTTAACCAATTATGTAATGTGTGTGAGCTATTTGATTCAATTTTTGTAAGATGTTTTATCAAGAGAAAGCTATGTCTCTCCCTTATTGTTGTTAATCCACTCTCCATAAGCAGAAACTTGGTGCTTGTGGGTTTCCTAAGACCAAATATGAGATGTATTATATCATTTTGTGTTGTTTCAATTTTTTGCATCTGGGTCTTTGCACATGCACCATAGACGATGAGCCCATAGTCAATATGGGGTCTTATATGTGATTTATAAAACTGGAGTAAGGTTTTCTCTTTACAACCCCAGGGTGTGGAAAGAAGTCTTTTTGGTATATTTGCTTTTCTATAGCATTTTTTTTATTGTGTTTGAAATGTGGAGGTGGAAATTAAGTTTTTGGTCAAGCATGAGACCTAGGTAATTAATATTATTATCTTCTGGAATAGTTGTTTTATTTAGAGTTAGTTTTGCATTAACATGGTTTCACTTCCGGTGAAATTGGATTATTTTTGACTTGGTGGGTGCAATGGGTAAATCTGAATGTTGAGAGAATTTTTCAAACTGGAAAAGTGACTTTTGCAGATTTGACTGTGCTATCTGAAAGGTGTTCCCAGATGACCATAGCACCAGATCATCAGCATATTGTAGATTTGTGTGGGGTAGGTTCATGTCCCAGAGATCACAGACTCCTCTGGTTTGTTGAAAAAAATAATATGATCCCACACACTCAAACTGGATTCAGGAAATAGCACTCCTCAACAGATGCTTTCATTTTGCTAACAAATGCAATAAATGAATCTTTTTAAAAAAACAATATCCTAGTGGCAGCTTTCCTAGATTTTGAAGGGACATATGACAATGTGAACCACCAAATCCTTTTAAATAAACTTGCAAACCTTGGAGTACCCCCTAAGCTAGTATCTTTTATTAAATCCTTCATAGAAGTGCGAAGTTTCATTGTTTGTGTTGGTTCAGCCTCTTCACCCCAAAAGACAATATCCAAAGGCCTACCTCAGGGAGCAGTCCTCAGTTGCCTCCTATTTGCCCTATATCTCTGGGACATATATATATATATATATGTATATATATATATATATATAATATATATATATATTATATATATATATATATATATATATATATACTATATATATATATATATATATAATATATATATTATATATATATTATATATATATATATATATATATCATATATATTATATATATATATATATATATATATATATATATATATATATATATATATATATATATATATCTATATATATATATATATATATATATATAATATATATATATATAATATATATATATATATATATATATATATAATATATTATATATATATATATATATATATATATCTATATATATATATATATATATATATATATATATATATATATATTATATATATATATATATATATATATATATATATATATATATATATATATATATATATATATATATATATATATATATATATAGGCATCAGACAATGAATAGAACTTGGCAGGTTGTACAAAAATGTGCATTTTTAAATGAAATTACATCTCTGTGAACCTGGGGTAAGACTATCTTGCCTAAGATTGGAAAGCACACTTATAGAAGGAGAAGACTTTTAGTTCTGTGGCTTCAAGACTATTTAGTCCTGAATTCAGTTTCTTTGATTTACCTTAGCTGTAGCACATTTGTTAAAAGCACATACTGCCAATTTTTGTTGGACCAGTAATAGTATGTTTTTTGTTTTCTCTTTACATCACGTCTTTAGCTAAGAAATTATTCTGAGGAAAAGTTACTTGCCAAATAGATGGCTAACAAAAGTGTTCATAGGGTAAGTTTGTTTCTAGCTAGTTCGATAAAGAAAGTATTGCTGGGGAAAAGTTGCTAGTCAACTAGTTGGAAAATAAATTGTTTTCTGGGGCAATGTTTGTCTCCAGCTAGTTGGCAAAATTAAGTGTTGCTGTGGAGAAGTTATTAGTGAACTAGTTGGGAAAATAAAGTTTTGCTGGGGAGAGGTTATGGTATTTGTTTAGCCTTATGTCACCAAATAAGGAGACATGCTAAGAAAACAATTCTTACTTTAAAATATGTATAATGATCCTAGTTCTTATATTATCCAAGGGGAGAACCTTTATCATCAAGTCTTTCCTCTAAAAATCCTTCTTTTTCCAGCTTAAGAGAAAAAGTTTACAAAAATCACCACATTGAGAATTCAATGCTTAAGTCATTTTAAATTGTCGCCTAATAAGTTCTTTTATAGATAGTGTTCATGCTGGTCTTTTTAATATTTTTTTTTTTTTAAGAGCAGTGGCAAAGGGCGAATATCAAAATATGAATGCTAAAGACTGGCATGAACGCTATCTATAAAAGAACTTATTAGGTGGCAATTTATAGCGGCAATTTAAAAAGACTTAAGCATTGAATCAAAAACGTGGTGATTTTAGGAAACATTTTCTCTTAAGCTGGAAAAAGAAGGATTTATAGAGGAAACACTTGTTGATAAAGGTTCTCCCCTTGGATAATATAAGAACTAGGATCATTATACATATTTTAAAGTAAGAATTGTTTTCTTAAATGTCTCCTTATCAAGTGACATAAGGCTAAATAAATACCAAAGTTACTAGTCAACTAGTTGGATAATGAATCATTTTCTGGGGCAATGTTTCTTTCCAGCTAGTTGGAAAAATTAAGTTTGCCTGGGGAAAAGTTATTAGGCCTAGTCAACTAGTTGGAAAAATTAAGTTTTGCTGGGGAGAAGTTATTAGTCAACTAGTTGGAAAAATTAAGTTTAGCTGGGGAAAAGTTATCAGTCAACTAGTTGGAAAAATTAAGTTTTGCTGGGGAGAAGTTATAAGTCAACTAGTTGGAAAAGGAAAGTTTTGCTGGGGCAACATGTATTGTCAACTAGTTGGCAAATTTAAGTGTTGCTGCAGAGAAGTTATTAGTCAACTTGTTGGAAAAATTAATTACAAATTCTAAAAATGAGACAAAAATATTCCTCCAGAAAAGAAACTACTTTCATCTGATTGTGCATTTAAATAAATAATAACAATATTAGGCCTTTTTCACGCCTTGCGCGTCGCGCAACACACGGAACACCTTATTATATAGCCTAGAGCAAATCTTGTAATACCGCTTAATACCCTTAATGTTGTTAATTTAATACCCTTAATATTGTAATACCCCTTTCAGACTATCCATTTTCTTGAAAAATGGGACAGAAAACTGAAACCAATAAAAGCAATAAATTTTACACACTTCCCTAATGTACAAATATATAGCCCAATAGGGTGGTCACAAGGTATAAGGTAAAAAAATATTTTCGTTATAATGCCGGCAGGACCCCCTAATATTTGCCATTGGTCTAGAAAATAAGATTTGGAAAGTTTTAGCTCAATCGGATAATGTTAACCCGTGCCTCATCGAGATTAAATGTGAAAAAAAACGATTTTTTTGCACAAAATCGCCGTTTTTTCCTGATAAAATAAAAACTATTTGTCCTAGAAATTTATTCTTATTTCATTTCATAGGAAATGTTACTATCATCAAGTTTTACTCCAACCACTTTTTTGTTAAAACGTTTATATTTGAAGATATCTATTATCTGTTACTCTGCTGTCGTGTCTGTTTTCTTTTTATTAACTTATTAATTGTTTTATCTTACTAAATTATTTGAAAAAAACTACGTTTTCTAAAGAGTTAAAGAGGCTGAGTTACAAGGTCGAACCTTAAAACGTACAGGGATTAGGAGGCACAGTTGGGGGCTGCCGCCCCCCAAACCCCCCGCTTTCGCCGCCTGTAAATAAATAAAAAAAGTTTTTTAAACTGAAAGTAAGGAGCGACATTAAATCTTAAAACGAACAGAAATTATTCCGTATATGAAAGAGGCTGTGCCCTCCTCAACGCCTCGCTCTTTACGCTAAAGTTTGACTTTCTCACAACTCTTTTTTAAACAATAAAAACTTTAGCGTAAAGAGCGAGGCGTTGAGGAGGGCACAGCCTCTTTCATATACGGAATAATTTCTGTTCGTTTTAAGATTTAATGTCGCTCCTTACTTTCAGTTTAAAAAACTTTTTTTATTTATTTACAGGCGGTGAAAGCGGGGGGTTTGGGGGCGGCAGCCCCCCAACTGTGCCTCCTAATCCCTGTACGTTTTAAGGTTCGACCTTGTAACTCAGCCTCTTTAACTCTTTAGAAAACATAATTTTTTTCAAATAATTTAAAAAAGAAACTGAATTTTTTTTTAATTTAAATTCAGTATATAAAAAAATTTGATCTAACGGTGAATCGAACTCGGGTTTTCCGCCTGACAGCCAGAAGTCTCACCGCTACACTAAAGAGACATAATTGAAATTGTTTTTTAGTGAGGTGATGAATCTTTTTGACGCAAGCAAAACTTGATATTTGGTTTTTGGACCAAAGGAGTGATCAGATTGAGCTGAAATTTCGAGGATAAGCTCCCAGGCCCCAGGAAAGCTTATCCTCTAAATTTCAGCCCGATCAGACAGCGTTAAAGGGGGGTTGTGGTGGGAAAAATTAACATGGGCTAATATAGGAAAACAAGGTTTTTCGTAAATGTAAATTCGGGGATAATTTTTTCGGTCCGAAAATATCAAAAGGCCCTAACAGGTCGAATTCTGCTTCGAATGAGTCCTCATTCAACCGGATCCGTTGCCAACTGTGGCCTGTAGGCGTGGCTAAGAAAAAAAAGAAATAATGAATTTTAAGTGGCTATATTTGGTTTTTTGAAAACAGGGAAGGAGTGATCGGATTGAGCTGAAATTTCGAGGATAAGCTCCCGTGCCCTAGGAAAGCTTAACCTCTAAATTTCAGCCCAATCGGTCAACGTTAAAGGGGGGCTGTGGTGGGAGGGTCCAAACTTCCGGCCCAGTTTACCCCATGAAGATAAAGTCGGAGGAGGATGAAATTTTGCAAGTTTCTTAGTTTGAGCTTGGGCTACAAAATGCGATTACCGCCGTCTCTCTGCGACCTCTAGGACCTGAAATCGCTTAACATTGTGGTGGGTCGCCTCTTTATAGAGGCACAAGTAAAGGTAAAGGTAAAGGATGCGGCACTAGACCCTTAAGGTCCAAACCGGCGGTGCTGATCTCCGTTTCGTGGCCCTTCAGCCAGGAAGTGCAATGGGGGGCTGGGGGCCAGCCAACCTATGCTTTCGCAAACCCTTCCTGTTTTACCTTCCCCAGATTTCTCCAGGTACCCATTTAGAGCTGGGTTGACTCTGGCTAAGCTTACAGGGTCACACCACTGACCCGCGTCCCAAACTAAGAAACTGACCACACCAGGGATCGAACCCGAATTCACGGATTCTCAGCCCAGCGCGCGTCCACTTAGCCAGAACGGCCAAGTGTGCCTCCTTGATTATATCTTTATTTCTGTTTTTTTAACTTTGTATTTTTACCTGTTAGATTATACTCTTCCAGCTTTTTATTTTAATTTAACTTTATTATACTGCGTCGATGATATCTGTTTTTCTTTTTTTTATCTCTTGGCACAGCAGACTGCGGCATTATTTTTATTATTTTAATATCTTATGCATCTGTACTACTCCTGTTCTTGTACCACGGTTTATGGGTTACGGTTTACGGAAAGTCATAAACCATTTCCTTCCTTTTGTGTTCCTTGTCTGAGATGCCGGGGGTTTTCCCACTCTTTAAAAAGTGTAACGGAGAGGTTCAAAGGGCTTCAGTTAACGTTTGGTTTTCAAACAGTGAACATGTGAACATTATTGAACAACGCTCTTCTAGTGAGTTTTTTCTTGTGAGGTTTGAGGGACTATGTCTTCTACAGCGTCAACGAGCCATGCTCGTTTGGGTTCGAGTTCAAGGCAGAAAGAAATGGTGTATTTGATTGGCCACATGTCTCATCAAATCACTGGCAGTAAATTACCCTCTAATTGTCAAGTTTTACAAGCAGATGTAATTAAATCTTGCAATATTGTTAGGTATTTTATTTAAAAAAATCCATTTTTATAAAAAGTTAAAAATTCAACCTTGATGAGGCACGGGTTAACCTTATCCGATTGAGCTTAAACTTCACCAATCTCAATTCTTAGCCAATTGGCAGCTTTTAGGGGGGTCCCCTCAAATAAAATTCCAACATTTATTTTTTGTGACCACCCTAATAGCCCAAATTATAAATGTCCCATGTATTTCTTCCACTTACTGATTTCGTCAGCATTAATTCAATTTAGGCTAACCAGGCTGAAACATAGGAAAATGCATGGGAAATATATAAATTTGGCTATATATTGGCACATTAGGGAGTTTTCGTGGTAAAATACAGCGGAAGAGCATTCAAAATGTAATAACTTACACACACTCCTATTGTGCAAATATATAGCCCAAATTATATATGTCCCGTGTATTTTTTCCACTTACTGATTCGTCAGCCTTAATTCAATTTAGGCTAACCAGGCTGAAACATGGGAAAATGCATGGGAAATATATAAATTTGGCTATATATTGGCACATTAGGGAGTTTTAGTGGTAAAATACAGCGGAAGAGTATTTTATTATGAAGTAAGAATTGTTTTCGTAACGTGTTTCCTTTTGGACATTCCCAATTCTATTCTTTTACCCAAAAATTGTTATCTATTAGTTTTCATAGTCATCTCCGATTAAATCAATGCCCAGTGCCCCGCACCCCCCCCCCCCCCCCCCCCCCCCCCTATAATCCTTGGATGTGGTATTAAATACCAAAATTATAGAGGACGAGGGGTTTTACACAGAATGAATGTCCCTCAAAACACTTTTTTTTTCAAAATCTAAGGAGAAAAGAATCAAGGAGTGGGGGTAGCCTGCCTCCAATTTACACCATTAATACCTGAATATTGATATCTGGTTTTTCTATAATCGAAAAGTAACTCACTTTGACAGCTTCTACCATTTTTGTAGTTAGAATATTTTTAACTAGGAGCTGTTCATAATGCCATTGAAAAACAACACATGTTTGCTTGTAACCTTAGATTATGTTCAAGCATTAAGTTAGGAAGGGGGGGGGGCTGGTAAACGGTTTAAACTGGATGGGATAATCTGATAAAAGACAAATCTGATGTCTGATATAAGACAAATGCCGAGAAAAATATTTCTGGAAGAGGGGATTCTGGAAGGGATGGGCACCGAACCCTCCCTAATATTTTAATGATGAAGTGCCCATATTATAATGGTTAGGTTGAACTAGCTTCTTAAAATCTTTGCTACCTATCCTTTTCAAATAGCATCTACCTATATTTAGTCTGTGTGTACGATCATTCTTCTTTCTAGATGTCTATCTAATGTATGACTGAAAAAAAAACCAAATGCTGTCTGTCTGTAGCCTGTAATATAATACTTCTCGCTACACGAATGGTTGTAAAAAAAAAACAAACTGAAATTGTGCCTTTTACGGGGAAACAGATAGCTAATAAGCAAAAGAAAAGCTCAATACTTGTTCACACGGAAAATGTTTATATTCAAATATGTTAAATATCACTTGTTAAAACTTCCCATTAGTTCAAAAAATATTTATTCCCTTAGTTCTATATATATCCTTTGGTTCAAAAACAGTGTAATTACAATATGATATGATGGTATGATACAGATTTATTACCTGCCAAAATTTCACAAAATGCAGTGGGGGCAGAGTAAAAGAAAATAATAATAATAATAAAAAAACAGACAACTCAAAACGAATATATAAAACAAAATGTTCTAGCTCAACAGCGGCATGTAAATGACAGATTCATGTCAAGTCTGTACCTGAAGGGTCACCCAAGGATGACAAAGAGTCAATGACGTTTTATGAAAATCACTACTCAAGTAAAAATTGTCAAAGCGGGGTCCGTCAGTCCGAATCTTTTGACCAAATACCGGTTTTTGGACCATACAGGAAGCCCAAGCAAAAACAATGCATATCTAAAATAAAATTGTACGGAAATTTTTCTTTTCTGTCTGTGTAAAACGATCACGAAAATTTACAGTCGGTTTAGAATATCGTGACTAAACTTCGCTTTGCTCGGGACAAGCTTTCCATAAGCAGAACAAGCTTGTCTAATGGTATCGACAATAATAAGTTCACGGGTGGCCGTCAATAACGTACCAATTAAGACTACTACTAACTACTACTAACAACTCATCGCAGCACCAAGCCGCCTGAGGCCAACACAGCTACGCACGCTCCTCCTCCACCCCAATCTATTCAAAGCCTCCCTTTTTACACCCGCCCACGAAGTTCCCATTTCCTTTAAATCTTTCTTTATGACGTCCTCCCAACCCAGACGGGGACGACCTGCTTTCCGTTTAGCCCTAGATGGTTGGCCGAAAAGAACAATCTTCGGCAATCTGTCATCCTTCATCCGAACAACATGCCCTAACCACCTCAACCTTTCTTTCATTATAGACCTAGAAAGTGGTATTGAACCACATTTTTCGTATAGCCTATTGTTTGAAATACGGTCAGTCAGCCGGGTACCCAGAACAATCCTTAAGCAATTTCTCTGGAAAACATCTAGCAAATCTTCATCCGCTTTTCGGAGCGTCCATGCTTCAGAGCCATATTTGACCACTGTCATCACTGTAGCTTCTAAGATTCTAATCTTGGTTTGCAGACTTATCTTCCTATTCTTCCAGACTTTTTTTAACTGTGAAAAAACACCCTGAGCCTTGGCTATTCTATTTTTAACATCTTCACTGCTCCCACCATCTTTACTAATAATACTACCAAGGTAAGTGAAACTGCCCACCTGATCAATCTTTTCATTACCCAACGTCACCTTTTCATCTTCACTTATTCCTAGCCTTAGTGACTTGGTCTTCCTAACATTAATTTTCAAACCAATACTAGCACCCTGAACTCGCAAAACCTCTAAAACTTCATTCATTTTGCTCACACTTTCATCTAGGATGCTTAAATCATCAGCATAATCCAAGTCCAGGAGACTTTTTCCTCCCCATTTGATTCCGTGGTCTCCCATTGCCTTTCCTGTGCTCCTTAAAACAAAGTCCATCAAAATAATCCATATAAAGGGGGATAGAACACAACCCTGCTTAACTCCTGATTTAATACAAAACCAGCTGCTAACCTCATTTCCTACCTTAACCGCAGCAGTGTTATTCTCGTACATAGCACTAATCACTTTAATGTATTTGTCTGGTATACCATACAAGGATAAAACCTTTACTAAAGCTCCTCTATCAACAGAATCGAACGCTTGCTCATAATCTATAAAACTAAGGACCAAAGGTGTTTGAAAACTTAGGCACTTCTCAATTATTAACCTAAGAGTGAAAATTTGGTCAACACATCCTCTACCTTTTCTAAAACCGCACTGCTCTTCTCTTAAAACTTTGTCTACGGCATCTCTCAGTCTAAAAAGTATCATATTACTAAGCAATTTGCTACCTACAGAGACCAGACTAATGCCTCGATAATTACCACACTCACTTTTATCACCTTTCTTATAAAGTGGCTTAATTAAGGTTTTCCTAAAATCATTAGGTACTTCCCCTTTTTCAAAAATCATATTCATAATCTCCAATAACTTATTTCTAACCTCAGAGCCACCATATTTAAGAAACTCATTTACTACCCTATCAGCACCTGGAGCCTTATTATTCTTTAATCCTTTTAGTACTGTTTCTAATTCCTCCTCACAAAACAAATCTTCCTTCACATCCAAGGTATCACAAACTTTTTCATTTTCCTCTATATTTTTTCCTGCAACTCTATCTCGGTTAAGCAAATTCTCAAAATGTTCGGCCCATCTCGCTTTAGCTTTTGTCTTATCGCTAATTGCCACCCCATTCCTATCTTTAACTGGGACAAGTCCGGATTGACTACTACCTCTCAATTTGTTAACGTGCCAGTACAATATTTTACTATTATGCCGTCTAGCTGCATCTTCTAAATCCTCGGCAATTTTATCCATGGCCTCCACTTCACACCTCCTTAGTTCATATTTCAATGCTTTCTCCACTTTCTTTACATTTCTTTTGTTTTCATGTGATCTATCACTCAGATAATTCTTGTACAAGTCCTTTCTCCTTTCTATTAAACTTAAAGCTTTTTCACTAATATTCTTAGCTGCAGTTCTAGCTTTCTTCCCTAATACACCTTCAGCAACTTCACAAATTATTTTTCTAAAATTATTCCAACCATCTTCCACATTATCAAATTTTAAGCTCTCAAGTTTAGTATTCAACTGTTCCTGGAAAGTTTCTCTCAAATTCTCATCCTGGAGTCTACTAACATCATAACTTCCCGGGAGGTAATTACCCTTCCGATATTTCAGCTTTAAATTAACCCTTGACACTACTAGATGGTGATCTTTACTTTTAACATCAATAACAGCACTCCTATATACCCTAGTATCTTGTATTGATCCTGCCAGTCTTCGATTTACTATAACATAATCAATAAGGTTTGCTGTCTTACCATCACGTGAATACCATGTTAGCTTATGAGCCATTTTATGACCAAACACCGTATTGGTTATAACTAGATTGTTATACCTACAAAATTGCAAAAGTCTGTATCCATTACTGTTTTCTTTTCCTACACCAAATTTACCTAAGCTGGGATACCATCTATCCATATTTCTACCAACCTGGGCGTTAAAATCTCCCAGCAATAACATCATATTTCTACCTGGGACCTTGTCTATTTGCTCCTGTAACTGTAAGTAAAATTCATCTGAGTCACTAGTATCTCCATCAGTCGGTTCTACAGGGGCGTATACTACTATAACTGATACCTTGAACTTTCTAGTCATAAAATGAGCAATTAGTATTCTATTATTAATACCTTCCCAGCCTAAACAAGACTTAGCAGCTTCCTTATTCATCATGAGCCCTACTCCCTGTCTATGTAACCCATCCTTCCTGCCTGAGTAAACAAATTCTATATCACCTAATTTCATGCTTCCTACCCCTGGGATATGAGTTTCTGAAACTCCTAATAGATCCAGTTCGAATCGTCTGAATTCGTCAGTCAAAATGTCGATACGATAGTCATTTTTTAATGTCGTAACATTCCAAGTTCCAATTTTCATGTTCTTTAAATCATTGAAATTTTTTTCGCCTCAGGAAAAGCAATGATCCCGGATACCAGTGCAGGACGGGGATCACATATCTTCTCAAGTCTACACCGAAGTGCTTAAGCCGGCTTAGAACCGGACAGCAAGAAGTCCCTGGGACCTCCATGAATGGAGGCTTTGTGCAATCCTGGGCCCATCTTGGTCACAACATGGTTTTCAGCGCTTGGCGATGCTCTTCTATCAACAAGAGTCGAAATCCTGCACAGACAATCTCAAGCCTATTACCTCCGACTCATTATATATTCATGCCTACAAATATTATGCTACTACGGGGAGGCAACCCGTAATAGATAAATTAGCTAGGAAGAGGTTTTTCAGCCCAAAGACGCCCATCAAAACATACCAATCCCAGAAGAATTGTCCATTAGTCAGAATCCCGTGCGAATGCTGTGTCGTTTACTAGGCTATAATTTCCTCGAGGGGCGCCACTCCTCAAGTGGGAATAGAGTTGACCGCAAGGTCCCCAGTCTTGCAGGTACCCCGAAAAGGTCGAGGCAGCCCTTTGCAGAGGCCGTTGTCCATAGATCTGGATCTTACGCCCTGCCACAGTTGTCCTCCTATAGAGGATCCTCCCGCGATGGTGTTCTGCATCACCATGCAATTTAACCCATTGCTGGGAGAAGGTTTGCAACTCATGGAACTTGTGGATAAACAAGTGGGCCCTTTTGAGTGTACATTTGAGGGGCCTTCTTCCTCCTCCGCCTGTATTTATGACCCCGGGCAAGGGTGCCCCAGATTCTATTATGGACCCCCAGGGACAAGGTCCCCCCTTGGTCCATGCCTCCTATGGAGGTACCCTACATATCTGTAGAGTGTTCCCCTATCGCCACCTGGGGACATGCTGAATGGCCTGGGGGAGGCCAGATAAACGGATCACTTTTGTTTTGCAAAGGCAATAACTCAGTGACATATTTAACCTACTACTTATAAATATACATAACTCACTGACTAGGCCTATATTAGTTATATACAGAAATATATAACTCAGTGACACATTAAACCTACTACTTATAAATATGTGTAACTCACAGACTAGGCCTATATATGTTATATACAGAAATATATAACTGAGTGACATATTTAGCCTACTACTTATAAATATGTGTAACTGACTGACTAGGCATATAAGTTATATACAGAAATATATAACTCAGTGACATATTTAGCCTACTACTTAAAATATGTGTAACTCACTGACTAGGCCTATATAAGTTATATACAGAAATATATAACTCAGTGACAAATTTAGCCTACTACTTATAAATATGTGTAACTCACTGACTAGGCCTATCTAAGTTATATACAGAAATATATAACTCAGTGACATATTTAGCCTACTACTTATAAATATGTGTAACTCACTGACTAGGCCTATATAAGTTATATACAGAAATATATAACTGAGTGACATATTTATCCTACTGCTTATAAATATGTGTAACTGACTGACTAGGCATATAAGTTATATACAGAAATATATAACTCAGTGACATATTTAGCCTACTACTTAAAATATGTGTAACTCACTGACTAGGCCCGTTTTTACCGTCCCAAAAAAAAAATGGGTCTACTCGGTTTATTCTTAATCTTAAAAATTTTAATGAAAACATTAAATATTACTATTTTAAAATGGAAAGTGTTCATTCAGCGGTTCTTTTAGACAAAAAATTGTTATATGGCCTCTATCGACCTAGTCGATTTTTATTATTCATGCCCTGTTGACTTTTATGATCAAATGTGGCTTTGTTTTGAAGCTGACGTTTGTTATGCGTTCACTTCAATGCCAAGTGGCTTATCATCTGCTCCAAGGGTTCTTACGAAACTTATGAAACCTGTTATCCCCCTACTTCGAAGAAAAGGGTATTTGTCAGTTGTGTATGTAGATGATTCTCTCCTTCTGGTAAGGTCATATTTAGAATGTCAAATAATGTCTATGAAACAGCGAAATTACTGTCAGAGCTGGGCTTTGTGATTCACCCGAGAAAGTCAGTTCTGATGCCAAGCCAACAAATAGAATTTCTGAATTTTTTTGTTAGATTCGCGATCAATGCGCATTTTCCAGCCGAAAAGAAAAATTAAAAGTTATAGATTTGGTTTAAAAAATTCTTAGTCAAAAATTGACTACGATTCAAGAATT
The DNA here is from genome assembly GCA_027921565.1 of Artemia sinica. Lineage (NCBI taxonomy): Eukaryota > Metazoa > Arthropoda > Branchiopoda > Anostraca > Artemiidae > Artemia > Artemia sinica. Next base: position 3,034,809 of record CM051264.1, on the reverse strand, counting down.
GGCCGAAACTCTAGGCGTTCTTGTTTCAACATTTCCAGTAGTAGAATTAGGGCCTTTCTATTACCGGAAAAATTGTTGAAAATTCAAGCATTAAGGTACGCGAAGGGTGATTTTGCAGCAAGGATAATTTTAACATCTGATGTAAAATTGGAACAACAATGGTAGTTGTTGCCATCATACTTCTAAAGCAATTGAGCCTAGATCAATTGACAAATATTTGTGTAGTGATGAGTCGAAACTAGGTTGGGCACTCGTGGATGAATATTCCATGAAAACGGCCACAGGTGAATCCAAAGAACCTGGGGTGATGCCCCGATTTCCACCCCTCCCCTCCCCCTTTGAACGGCTCAGAACCTATCCCTTATACTATCCCTGGTTTCAGGAATCAGAAAATAACAATAAATCCCTATCAATAAATAATGAAACCCAAAACAAATAGAAATTACAATAAATAGCCAAACTAAACTTAAAATAAGCATAAGAACTCCAGAGAGGGGAAGGGTTACACCCTCTCTGCCTTGTAAAGACTAGAAGGTAATTTGCACTTTACTGGAAATAACCTTCATTTTGAAGTTATGTGTTTTCATTCCTCATGACACAAAAAAAAAAAAAAACATTAACCTAGATTAGTGAAAAGAGCAAATGAATGAGGATTGATAGTTCAATATATACTGGTATTCATTAATGAAAATCTCTAATAATGAAAATGGTATTCATTAATGAAAATCACTTAAGCCAAAATCTAATGATTTTGGCTTACAAATTTTCATGATAGTTGTACTATAGTTCTTTGAATAGATGGGTACAGAAAATAATATCCAAATAAATAGATTGAAAATCTGTACAACATTTAGGGTTCTACAAGGCTAAAGAAATCCTACCCCCATCATGTTATAACCTTGAGTATAGACAAATATCAATCAACAATCCCCCCTTCACATACCCTGAAAGTTCCAATGTAACTCTGTTAACCTTTCCTGGAATATTGCAGATACATCCTTGAATCCACTTAGCATCTTTCAATTTAGTTCAGGTTCCTAATAAACATATCTGACAGTTTTAACTTGAAACCCTTTGCTGTTTCTTCAATATCACAGATATGTCCTTTGGACAAAATTGGATGCACAGTGTCTTTTGATTTAATTCAACATCCCCAACAACATTTGCCCTGAAATTCCAACATAATACCTTTAGTTTTCCCTGGGATATTGCACAGATGAGATGCCCTTTTAATACTCTGGATACACCTAGTTTCTTTTGATTTAGTTATACATTACAATCAGATTTTCCTAAAAGTTTCCACTTATTCAACTTATGAAAGTTTCAATATATCCTATTCTATACCCAAAACAATGTACACATGCCATTTTGACAACCTGGATGTATGTAAACCCTTGTGATTCACTCACAAGGATTAGAAGTAGTAATAATATTAGCCTGAGTTTCAACTTAATACCATTGGCCACTCCTGAGACATTGCTGATATACCCTTTTGACAAGCTGCATGATTCAGTTTTACATGAACATTAACTTTCCTTAAAAGTTTCTTCTTTTGCAAATATGCCATTATGACAAACTTGGATACACATAGTGTCTTTTGATTAAATTCAACATAACAATAGCATGCTCTGAAAGTTCCAAAGTAACACCCCTAGATGTTCCTGGGATATGTGAAACACATCATTTTGACAATCTGGATACACATAGTGGACTACTATGGACACATAGTGGACTACTGTACTGGATACACATAACTGGACACAGGGATGCCTTTTGATTTGGTTCTACATCAGTAATAGCAGCAGCAGTAGTAGTACTGAAAGTTTCAAATTAAAAGCCCTCAACTGTTCCTGATATATTTCTAATCTGCCTTTTTTCAAAACCACATGCACCTAGTGCCTTTTCATTCAGTTTTACATACCTCTGAGCTTTCCTTGAATTTTCACCTTAATTTATTAATACCAAGATACAGTAAGCTTTAACAAGCTTGTCGCACAAAACAATTATAAAAAGTCTATAACAATGTCAATGACATAACAAAAACATACAGTAACTGAAAACATTGGAAACAATATTACTGAAACATACAATAGCATACCAACTTAACTGAAACATATCTGTTAATAATTGAAACCTACCAAAAGTAAGCCTACAAAATAACTGTCACACTGTCACAAATCAGCTAATACAAAAGTAAAAATATTCTCAAAATGGATTATGATAGGACCCAGTATAGAAATCTGTAGAGGCTAAACTACTTTTGAAAGACTGGACCATGGTACTTGCAACTATTTCTGATGGAAGTGAATTCCAAGTTTTCCACACTCAGCTAGACAAAGAGTTTTGGCCTATTCTTTTCTGTGAACATGGTGGGTAAATTTTGTGTTGGTGTTGACGGGTACTACTGTATTCTGTAAAAGTGAAAAAGTGAGTTGGGGTGATATTATAAATATTCCTAACAATACAAAATGTATTTATTAGGTGGGCTCTATCACGTCTGAACTGGAGAGAAGGCAACTGTAGTCTTTGCATTCTCTGGTGGTGAGGTAGATGACTCAGGCATGGTATGAGTTTGGTGGCCATATGTTGCACTCTCTCAACCCTCTCTCTACCTTTCTTATTAAGGGGATACCATACTGATTAGCAATACTCAAGTACTGGACATACAGTGGATACATAAAGTGAAATCAGTGAATGAAGATTAAACTTAAAAGTATGCCTTAGACATAATAATTGGTAATTTGCCTTATGGGTGATATCTGATGCATGTTTATTAAATTTGAGACTTGAATCAAAACAAATCCCAAGGTCACAAACATATTCTACACTTGAAATTAATTTACCAACAACAAAGTAATGGTAATGTTGAGGGAGTTTATGCAAATAGTGCACAGTATTGCACTTGGTTTCATTAATGAACATAGAGTTTGCAGTACACCACTGGCCCAGAGCAACCAAATCCTCTTGAAGTAAAGAAATCTCATGTTCACTCATAACTGGCCTGTACATTTTTACATCATCTGCAAACATTTTTATGGTCAAATTCCAAACAACGCCTGGCAAATCAATGATAAAAAGGCAGAAGTGTACTGGCCGAAGACAACTGCCTTGTGGAACTCCACTTATGACAGACATAGGTGATGACAAAGCACCACCTACTGCAACCTCTTGGGTTCTATTTGTAAGATAATCTGTTATCTATGCTTTAGTTTGTGGGCCTTTACCATATAGTTGACATTTGTTTATCAGAAGTGGAATGGAAATTTTCTTGAATGCTTTGGAAAAGTCAATATAATACAATCAAACAAAATACCATTATCAGCCATCAAATGAAAATCATGCGTTTAAAATAGGTTTGATCTCCATATCTTCTTGCATTACACATGTATCCTCAGTCAACACTTAATAAAATGTTGACCTATTATGTTTATTTTTCCTTAAAAGTATTCATATAATTCTTTAGCAGAAAAAAGGAAAATTAATGGTTTTGTAACAATTGTTTTTTTATTCATGGGAACTAGGCATTACTTCGAGAAAAACCTTCAAAATTTTTAGCACATGTTGCACCCTGCGTAAGAAAAGCACCCAATTCTGTAGGTTTTTTCTTAATTTAACTACTACTACTACCAACAACTCATTGCAGCACCAAGCCGCCTGAGGCTAACACAGCCACGCACACTCCTTCTCCATCCCAATCTATTCAAAGCGTCCCTCTTTATACCCTCTTAAGAAGTTCCCATTTCCTTTAAATCTTTCTTTATGACATCCTCCCACCCCCCACCGCGGACGACGTACTTTCCATTTAGCCCTGGACGGTTGGCCAAAAAGGATAATCTTTGGCAATCTGTCATCCTTCATCCACAGAACGTGCTCTAGCCATCTTAACCTGTCTTTCACAGTAGCCCTAGAAAATGGGATTAAACCATACTTTTCGTACAACCTACTGTTTGAAATACAGTCAGTAAGCTTTTTGCACCCAGAACAATCCATCGGCAATTTGTTTGGAAAACATCTAGCAAATCTTCATCCACTTTTTGGTGCGCCCTTTCTTTGATTTAACCCACAGTAAAAGGTATGTTTTTGCCTGTGTTCGAGATATGCTTCTTCTGTTCATCTTTTATGTGCTACTGCCAAAGCGTCGACTATCATCAAAAAGTTGTTTAGGAATGGCCAGTTAACGAGCCTACTATAATAGGGATTTGTAATTATCTGATTCTTTAAAACGATTCATAGCTAGTTGAAAATAGCTAGGTTTAAGATTTTGATGGGAAAAAGGTTTTGTTTGTTTATTGTTCAGAAGGCCAGAGCAAATAAGACCCTGTAGCTCCAACCATAGTATAGGTCCAACCCAATAGTAGTACTGTCTTGTAGTGATAGTAACAATAAGTTACCTATATTTAATGATTTTTGTGTGGCAAATGTTTACTTTAAGGCATTTACAAGTTAAGCACTGGTAAAAAAAAAACAATATATGTTTCAGGTAAACAATTAAGGTTATAATTCAACTCACAATGTATCCAAGATCTTTCAATCATTGAAATAACTTGTAAATGTATTCACAGACAAAATTGAGAGCCATGCACAATATCGGAAATAATTTGAAAGAATTCGTATTTTTTACAGGATGCCTGTGTCGAACCTGCGGTGACGTCATGACATCAAGAAAAGGCTCAAATTGTCTGCGGTTAGAAGACAAGCGACAACGAGAATCCATATATAGAAGCCTGCCGCGTTATTACTATATTCGCTGCAAGTTGCCTTGTACCCCCCCCCCCCCCCAAATGTCTGAAAATAGGTCTGACCTTAATAGTAAGCTTAATTCAGCTGAAAGGAAAGATTATGAATCAGCACAGGATGCAGAACATGGACATAGGACGTTGACTCAACAGTAATCTCTAAGGAATTATGGAATTATTTTCCAAAAACACGCAAAGAATGATCTACCAATTAACCATGAAAAAAAAATTATATATTTAAGTCTTTAAGATTGTCACTGATCTCTGCAAGTTTATAGTTTTTGCCTATTTTTTTAGTTTTCTGAAAAATAGAAAAATTAAGTTGATTTTTGATTACATTCCAGATTCCCTATTTGATTACAGAATTAGTTTATTAAACTGTCATGTAATACAAGGCTTAGGAATCTTTCTTCCTCCAAAAATTATTATTTGAGAAAATATTAGGCAACAGGAAAACCTATGTCATTGAAAAAAGAGTTTCAACCTGAAAGCCTTCAACTTTATCTCCAACTTTGAAGGTGCAAAAATTGAAAAAATACATAAATAACCACTTCAGTTAATGACAAGAAAAAACATAACAAAACCACGATATTTCAAAATCACTAGTCTGTGTTTTACTTTGGCTTTTCTTCCTGCAGACTTATTCACAAGTGCTGTTATCAGCAGCTACTTTTTTCTGTTCCGAAAGGAAAATTTCAAGACTGCAAATTACTGATGAGTTAACAACAGTTATCGCTTCTTGATTTCATTTGGTTGAGTATTTTTCTTTTCTTAATCGTTTTTTAATTCTCTTCTGGTCGTGTTCCAGAAGCTTATAAAATTGCAAGAGTCGTGCCTCTCCACAAAAAGGATGACCCATTTCAGATTTCAAATTATAGGTCTTCTCTACTACCTGTCTTCTCAAAAATTCTTGAAAAGTTGATGTATAACAGACTTGACGTTTTTTTTTAGGCAGTTAGGTGTGAGGATGGCAACCCCATATTATCCGACTCTCAGCTTGGCTTTAGAGCTGGATTCACCACGGAGTACGCTCTAATTGATGTAACTGAGTTTATAAGACGGAACCTTGATATTGGACTTAAGGTAATCAGTATTTTCCTGGATTTTTCCAAAATTTTCGATATGGTCAACCATTCGTTATTGCTGCAGAAATTAGAATGTTATGTAATAAGATGAGTTTCGCTCCGGTGGTTTGAATCATATTTTTCAGATCGTTATCAGTATGTAGAGATCGATGGCATCAAATGGCACTGTCTACCTGTAAAAATTGGATATTCCCAGGGGTCGATTCTGGGTCCGCTACTGTTTCTTCTCTTCATCAACGACCTCGTAGAAACTGGTATGTCAGAGAGAGTACGATTCGTAATCCTTGCGGATGACACAAACATTTTTTGCGCTGAAAATGAGGCAAGCGTAACATCACTAGCACGGAGGGTTATCCATAAAGTTAGCTCGTGGTGCCTCGCAAACAAAATGGTTGTTAATACATCTAAAAGTGGTAAAATTTTGATTAGATGTCTTTGGAGTTTAAGAGGGTAGAATAAGGGAGGGGTGGTTGCCCTCATATCACTCTCGAATCTCAAACCAGACATTGACCTTTTAATTTCCAATCAAATAAACCCTCTCCGAAGTTTCTACAACCATCCATCCCATATATAGGGGCTCTGGGAAAATAGGATAACAAAAAAGATAAACAATACATTGTAGATTGTGGCTCTTTACTACAGGCGACGCTAGAGCGTTGTCTAAAGTAATGTAAACACCATATCGTCAATGAAGGTATACAAATTTGACATTTATTTTATTTGCGTAGAGCCGAGTCAATCAAGTTAGTTGATACTATACACATGGAAAAGAAGAAAAAAGTAGACTGGATCAGAGTGGCCTTTGTAAGGCACATATATTTCAGACCAATTTATACAATTCCAAAGTAAAAATTAGTTAAGGTATGTTAATTTGGATTTGGAAACAAGGAAATGAATGTTTAATCACTTCGCGTCAATACCAAGGCCTTTACGTTGTCTTAGAAGTTATTTTTACATTGCTGATTCTTTTCTCTACATTGCATTGTATAGGCGATTAATTCATCAAGGGTTTTGCAAAAAAATTTCTTATGAAGATCGAAATGTCCTGCATTCTTGAAAGTCCTAAAGCAACAAGGACATTCATACACTCTTGCTGGATCTAGATGTCTTGTCATATGATTAGCTAAATGGTGTGTGCACTGAAATTGTGCATTGCATGTAGGGCATGCTACATCTTGTTCAACGAACTGTAGTTGACGATCATACATATGTCCTATTTCCTTCCATACGTGATAAACTAAATGAGCGAATAGTCTAACGCTAGCAATATCTTTTTTACACACAGCACAATGTACCATTACCATTATTTTATTATTTTTTGTTAGCTTATGGTTATAATTTCGTTTTTTTCAAATTACCGTCACCTAGTGGTTTGTGCAACTTGCGCTTGTGATGACTCAGAGCTCTTAAGCTGCCAAATTTTAGAGCACAAGTGTCACATTTTATATCAGGACTATGAAATGATAAATAATGAAACTGTAGTTTCTGTTTACTGTGAAGGAACTTAGCACACTGGTCACATTGCACAGGTGTCAGGTGTTGCCTTTTTTGCCCCTGATGAACGATCATTATGTGCTCTTTAACCCGTCGAAAAAGTTTCCCGCAATGTGGACACAACTTCTTTGTCCTAGGCCTGTGTTCTATCATGTGTTTTTTCTGCTGGAATGAAAAGATACGCTCGTCACAAATATTACAAGCTAGTTTTTCGTCATAATGATTCGCTTCATAATGATTTAATACTTCTTTTGAAGTTGCAAATGAAGCATTTTCGCAATATATACAAAACCGACGAATAACTGAGCTTTTCGAATGCCTTTCCGTGCAATGTCTGCTTAAATCTGGATAAAATCCATTACACAGCTCGCAAAAATCTTTCAGTTTATTTGCAGCACTTTTCACATGCACACGTTTCACATGAGACACAAGCTTGTGGGAGGCAAGTTGTTTAAGACATAAGGGACATTGCGCTTTAACATCATGATTCTCAAGATGATTCTTCCTCTCTGTTTTAGAAGAAAATACATCTGAACAATAACAGCAAGGGAAGACGTTCTTATGTAGCTTTTTATCGTAAACAGTTTTCATTTCCGGGAGTTCTAAGCCATTCAACAGAGATTTTGCCATTTTCGGAATACTTCCTTTGGGAGCTACGCTCTTGGTATTTCTGTTTTTACCATGGATATCAACAAGATGTTGAACTACTGTATGTGAAAAAAATTCAATGTAGCATATTGGACATTTGATCTTCACGTTGTGAGATTCAATATGAGATCTTCTATGAGATGGTTTCGAGAAACATAAATTACAATAGCAGCATGGATAAACTTTCTGTTTGTCTTCTGAATAAGACACTTTCAGTTTTGGAAGATCATGGCCCTTTAGCATTGCTTTGGCGGATGATATACTTCCTATGTATTCATCAGATATTTCATTAGCTGTTAGAGCTTTCTCTTGATCCATAGAAGTCTCCTCAGGTGTTTTCAAACTATCTAACGATGAAGACAAAACCTCAGCCCTGTTCTCATCCTCGAATTCAGTATTATCCTCGGATTTCAAAATTACCTGAGCCAGCTCTGTATTTGTAACATTGATTGAGTCTTTAGTAGAAAGCAACTCATAGTCTGCGGCACTCTGCAAGGATATACTGGACTCATCTATTCCATTTGTAAAAGTATTAAGAAAGTTGGTTGATTTTGTACCATCTGAAAAGAAAGAGAACAAAGATAAAAAGGTTGAGTATCGACTGATATATCGAAGCATCGAATTCTTATACTGGGATTTTAATAGCCTCCAGGAGCCAGGAGTTCTGAGGGTATGACTCCAAAACCATCTTAACCTCTCACATATTACAAATAACACCAACCCTAAGCTAGAAGGGGAACTCTGCCTTAACAGTAGGCTTTAAAATTAGTAGCGGGAATAACTGAGTACTGAGTACAGATATAGGGAGAATAAATTTAAACTGGGGATGGGGGAGTGATTTCCTCATGGATTACAGTTGGAGATGGTTATGCCTTGGTAAGACAACCACAATTGGATATGACAGTCCCAAATACAAGCTGGTTGAAAAATCTGACTTCCCGGATGATCAGTCTCCTTCTGAGCCTCACCTAAGTGACTTGCACTTAAGACTATCCTAATAGCCTTAACATTTATCTCGACCATATCTCTAGTTTCCAAGAGAGCCTCATCCTCACTTTCTTCTAAAGTCGAAATCTGAGAGATAGGGAGTTTGAGCATCTTTCCCTGTTTTATCTGAAACGCCCAACAAGTCTTATTGCGAACATATAAAACTAGGTACACTAAATGTTTTTTTTATTTATTTAAGAATGACATTCTCCTCATTCAGGTAAATACGTAAAACATAAGGGTGCAAAGTGTGGGAATCCACCACGAACTGTATAACCTCAATTCATGAAGACCTAAATAAATACCTCGAAAATTTTATTGAGTTTGCAACCGGAAAGAATTTAACTTTTATTCATTTTTGGAGGGAAGTGGGATGTAGGGTTTGTCTTCAACATCTTGCAGTTTTTAATTTCATCTTTTTTGGGGAGAGGCTTCATATTTTCCACAACCCGTCGGTTTGTTTAAAAAAGTGTTTGAATAAGGCAGTCGTTATTTTAAGCACTTAAGAGTTCTATAGGGTTTAAATTAGTTTAAAGTAAGCTTTGTCTGGATTAGTTTTTTCTTAACTCATTTCAAAAGTTAAAAGCATTTAACATTACAGCCCCAGCACACAGAAATATTACAAAATCAAGCTTTTCAAGTGAGGAGCAGGATAGTGTCCATTAAGTCAAAATTGTTCAAATAGTTTTAGCTATTGTTTAAAAATTGACAAGAGTTTTATAGTTAACATTGTATATAATTTTTATTCATACAAAGTACACACAGCCCTTTCAGGGGCCACGGGGGTATCTCTTAAGGGAAGACACCATGGTTACTTAATAGTGTATTTTATCCCAAATTTAACCTGTGATTTTGTTACCCCTTATCATTTGAGTCTTGCTGGACTACCAAAAAAACCCGATTGTTACCAGACTTTATTCTATTTCTTATCAGACTTTATTTATCTTTTAGCTAGATAATGCGACCTTACTCCCTTAACTATTTTTCAATTACTGCGTTAGACAATCGAATCAAAGCACATCTTTGTGGTTTGAATTTGACACTTCTGGTGCACTTTCTAATCCTGAAGGTTCCGGTGACATTTTTTTTGGATAATTTTCGTCAAATATACTTATGTTGATATGTTCCTTTTTATAAATGACCATGATACCACTGGAACCAGTTCGCTACCCTATACTACTATCAACTCATTGCACAAGGCCACCTGAGGTCAATACAGCTTCACACGCTACTCGTTCATTCCGGTATTACCACTTCAAGTCCTGCGATCGAGTTCCAAACTTCAGTGGACTCCTTTCTCAGAAATATTTTCCACTCTATTAGAGAACGTCCGCTTTTCATTTGAGTCCTGCTGGACAACCAAAAGAGACAATTTTTACCATATATCTTTCACTTGGATAATGTGACCTTGCCCTTTTAACTTTCTTTTCTATTATTACTTTATAAACTGGAGTCAAAACACATATTCGTGATTTCAACTTAACACTTATGGTCCACTTTTTAATCCTGAAGTTTCCAGCAACATTTTATGGACGCTTTTCGCCAAATATACCAATTCTGATGTGTTTCATTTTTAAAACAGTCATGAATAGAATAGAATTTATTTGCGCTAAAAGCCCATAGGCCATGGCAAAAAATACAAACAAAGAACCAATACAAAGAAATTGCACAAATCCTACAGAAATCTATTTCTATGATTCATCGCGAGACGAAGGAACCGTGCCAAGCTTCGGATACCCACAAAACACTCATCCGCACACACTCTCACCAACCCCTCAAAATCATAATCCCCCCTACCAAACACTTCAAGTCTCCAGTCACTCACCTCCTCACATTCACAAATCAAGTGATAAATTTTCTCATCTAAACCGCGACATATAGAACAAAAATAAGGACCAACCTTTGACCTTTCCTTCCCGATAAACTTTCTTCCTTGGCCCAGTGGCAAACTATCAGCCCTCATTTCAATTAATAACTTTATTTCATTTTTATGCAAACCCACCTTAAAAAATAAAATATGATGCTACTGGCCCACGTACGCCACCCTAAACTACTAACAATTCATTGCACAAGGCTACCTGAAGTCAATACAGCTTCATAATCTCCTCCTTCATACCGGTGTAACCACTTCAAGCCGTACGATCAAGTTCCAAACTTCAGTGGAAACTTTTCTCGGAAAATTTTCTCATACTATTAAAAAACGTCCGCTTTTCATTTGAGTCCAGCTGGACGACCAAAAAAGACGATTTTTACCCGACTACTATCTTTCATCTGTACAATATGACCTAACCACCTAAACTTTCTTTCATTTGAGCTTTGGATGGTGGGACCAAACCACATTTTCGAGCAGCTTCCGACCTCGTATCGCAACCGTTTACCATCTTTGATCCAAAATGCTGTAAAACGGTTAAATAATAATCGAGCCCCCGGCGTCTGTGGTATTTCTGCCAAATTCCTCAAGTACGGGGGTGCAGCGATGATTCTGTGGCTCCAGCTAATCTTCTCAGCTGTATGGACGACGGAAAGCATATCGGTTGACTGGCGTGCTGGCATCATATTGCCGCTCTGGAAACGTAAGGGCAGCCGTCAAATCTGCTCCAACTATCGTGGGATCACGCTTCTCTCCGTTCCTGGTAAACTCTTCGCCATGCCACTCCTGGACAGGTGTTCCACCTTTTTGCGTAGAAATAGAAGAGTCCAGCAAGCCGGATTCATACCCGGCAGGTCGACGACGGAGCAAATGTTTACTATGCGCCAGTTGATCGAGAAGACGCGAGAGTTCCACCAAAAGCGTACATCGCATTCGTGGACTTTAAGGCTGCCTTCGATTCTGTTGATCGCCGTTCACTTTGGCTGATACTAAGAACTACGGGTCTACCCAAGAAATATTGCTCACTCTTTGAAAAGCTGTATGAGGACACGGAAAGCTGCGTGCAAGTCAATGGAAGACGCAGTCCCACATTCGCAGTGAAGACTGGCGTCCGGCAAGGTTGCACCGCCGCTCCCGAGCTTTTCAACTGCGTCATAGACCATGTTATGACAAGCACAACGAATCGCCTTCAGTTCGGAGACCGGCTACTCTCTGATACTGACTTCGCCGACGACATAGCGCTAGTTGCGAGCACCGTCGAAAAGATCACCAAAGCTCTCCAGGTGCTCTCAGAAGAAGCCTCGAAAGTTGGACTGAAGATCAACTGGCAGAAAACCAAAGTTATGCTCCTTGAGCCCCCCTCGTCCCGTTCTACTGTAAAGGAAGTCAACATCGGAAGCAACCGAGTAGATGAGGTTGAAGACTTCACTTACCTGGGATCTATTCTGTCAAATGATGGCTTGATCACAAAAGAGCTTACATCTCGAATTGCCAAAGCTTCGGCACTTGTTGGGAGGCTTAGCAGCATCTGGCGAAAGCCAAACATAAGCCGCTTTACCAAAATGCGCATTTACAATGCGTCAGTCAGCACCGTCCTGCTGTATGGAGCGGAGACGTGGCCAGCTGCAAATCTATCCTCAGCGCCGTCGATGTCGCTCAGACGAAATATCTCCGAAGAATCGAAAACTTCACTGGACTGACTTAGTTAGCAACCAGACTCTCCTGTCACGTACGGCTCAAACTCCTTTCTCGACGCAGCTCGCCCAGCGTACTGTTCGGTGGTACGGCCACCTCCTTCGCATGCCACGCGACGCCCCAGCACGGGTCGCATTCGACTTCGACCCCACCCTACACGGATGGAAGCGACCAAGAGGACGCCCACCCACTAGGTGGAAAGACAAAGCCGATGAATTCCTCACCCAAGCCTACATCCCGGTGGAAGAAGCTGCGATCCTGGCAAGCGATAGGTCAACCTGGAGGCACCTAGTCTCATCGTTCTCTACGCCGAACCCTCGGCAGGAGCCTTAAGTCAAGTAAGTCAAGTAAGTTCTGGTTAGATATATGGTCACTCAAAAAAGTACCTAAACTACCCTTAGCTCTGTTATTATATTACATTTTAGGGATAAACTGTCTGACTGCAGCTGAGGGTAAATTTTTCGCAGTTCCTATTATTGACTTACAAATAAAGTGAACATACCACTCGATGCCTTTTTTATGCTCTTTACGAATATAGTCATCGCTTCTATCGGAAATTCCAATTTACCCACCCCCACCCCCCTAATGTGCAAATATATAGGCTACCCTGAATTGAAATATACCATGAATTGTCAACAGTAAAGTTTCGAATGGCAAAATTCAGCGCTATTTTTGTCGATGGCATTCGAAAAACTTGAAACGGTAGGAAAACATTCTATATTTGAGTTGCCTAATAGATGAGATTTGAATTGTTATAAATAAGTATTTTTGGAATATGTTACTCTTGAACAACTTATTTATAAACTAGTTATATATTTTTAACCACTTTTCGATAACTTAACTAGTGTTGATAACTTCTTTGTGTGGTTACAACTCAGAGTATATATTTGCACATTAGGGGAAGAGGGTGGGTAAATTTGAATTTCCGATAGAAGCGATTATTATATTCGTAAAGAGCATAAAAAAAGCATCGAGTGGTATGTTCACTTTATTCGTAAGTAAATAATATGAACTGCGAAAAATTTACCCAGCTAAGTTGCAAGATATTTAAATAAAGTCCCATAGAACTAAACCCAGAAATAGACTAAGACATTACCATTTTCAAGGTGGTCAGAGGTATCAGGAAAATCGGTTTGCAGCGAATCAACTACGCCTGTCTCTACAAAGACAATAGGATGAGACTCTTCGTCGGGCTCTTCTAGCTTGACATCAACCGCCTCCATTCCGTGAGATTCAAACTCAGATATGAGATCAGATCCTGGAATTAAAGCTCTATTATCATTTTCACTGGGCAGGTGAGTGAGCGAAAAACTAATTGTATTCTTGTATTTGCTCTGTCCAGCGACCTATATATGAGAGACTGACTTTTGTAATTTGACACAATTTCAGTCTTTCCTTAAAGAAATAAGGGAGCGAAAACTACTTTACTTAGAAGAAAATAGAACTTTATGAATTTATTATGCACTAATTCTATCCTGATACGGATTTACATTCTAATTACTGTATAAAAACTATAGGTTTTTGAAGAGACAGAGTGTAAATCTTATGTTGCACTTAAATTTTTTGACCCAACTTCAAAGGAGAAAACGTCCAAGAGCCATTGCATCAAAATAAATACATTCAGTTAATCTTGTTTTTCATCGAAGGCATATTTTGGAAACTTCAATAAAAATCATATTGCTGAAATTCATACTTTTTTTTAGATCTAAATTGATTTGGCAACTTCTTTTCCCAGCCCTCTGGGGCAAATTTAGCCACTTCTTAATGAGAATTAAGACATATTTTGCCTATTCAATTCTACTATTTTTTCTTAATGTTTCGCCGGAAAACAAGATCTTTTTAATTTATGTTTTTTTTATTTTTTCGAACTCAACTCCATAAGGATCCGGTCTCACCTTTTTTTCACATGGACATCAAAGTAGACTCCCGTCAAGAACAAGGAGCTTAAAAATGGACCAATGACTCTGAACTAAACCTTACTAAGACGTTCTATACTTCAAGAGTAATTCCTCAAAACAGACGCTTCTAATTTAAGATTATGTTTTAGATGTATATACTTTGAAAACTAGCCCCGACTAATTGCTAATTCAGACAAAAACCAAGGTTCATTTCCCGAGTATGTATTTAAAACGTTCCTTTTTTGGCCAGGGAGGGGGATCTTAACCACCAAAATAAAAAAAAAACATCCGAGAATTCTGTCAAAAACCAATACAAATATAATAACAGTCTTAATATTTCGGTAATATGTGTGAGTTCCAAAACCTTTTTTTCATTTTTAAATTTCTCAAGAATCAATCAAACTTATTTTTTATTCAAAAAATGTGCTTTTCAATTCTATGTCTAGGTCTAATTTTTTTCTACTTCTGGAGTTGATATCTGGCAGTGTAGCAGGTTTCACTCATTACCAAAAAAACAGGTAATAGGGCCTAGGATAATATAAAGGGAGGAAGTGTCTCTAGACCAATCAGACCCCTCCATCAAAAATACCAAGATCCTTAAAACACTCATCGTTTAGTTCAAACGTCACCTTCTTTCATATTCAACCTCTCAGACCACCACCTCCCCTTCCAAAAAAAAATCTGCACACATGCATGTACGGACCCTATACTACAGTTAATACAGTGTGGTTCAATCCAACCTCACCTGAAGCACAAATTTAATTACCGCACCCCATACCATCTGAATTTTGGCACGACTAGTCTGGTTGCAGTCATAAATCAAAGACATGAGCTTACCACAACATCGCGCCCGTTTTCTTGAATGTGATGAAATCTTAAGGGCTGCTATTTCTGTCTGCACTGCCCTAAACGCGATTCACACAAAATTCTCGACATGAATCGAAGGGATAAAGTGGCATGAATTAATGTTTAAATTTCAACTAATCTCAATACGAACACAAATGTCAACTCTTTTCACCTTTTTGCACGAATTTAGCATTTCTATACCCACCTGACTGAAATTGCCTCGTGTAAGGCCTCGCACCAAATAATCAGTTCCTCTTGAAGTTCGAAGGTGAACTCATAGAAGATACTCTTCTGGCCCTGGTTTGTTGAAAGTGACATAAGAGAATGACAGGTTAAGACCTGTGCAATTTCTATTTACTCTCCTCCTTCTGAAATATGACAATCCAATAGAGTCGCTCTTATTAGGCGATGGCTAAAAAATGACTTTTTGTTTGCCGCTCTGAAGAAGCCTGAATACGACCCGAGATTGAATTTTGCTTATGCCGAGATACCAGTCCTTGTGCTTATAAGATACATAAACACTGGAAGGGTAGCAACAATTTTCCTCTCCATAGATTGGTATGAAGAACCACCTTCCCAGAAAAAATTGCAAAATAGTGGCATAAAACTGCGCTTTATTGGTCTTTCAGAGCCCCCACCTTCTTAGGAAAAGTCCTCTAACGGTTGTATAAAAAGTCGACACCGGGCATCTACACTACGATATATTAGTACAGAAAGGTCCAGTCTTTAGAAGCAGTCAGGAGATTTTCATAACAGGAGGTACATTAAAAAGGCGCACTTTCGCAGCTCAATTTTTCTTTTTCCCAAAGAAATTGCCCGGATCTGTATCGTCGAGGGGGGGGGGTCCTCCCTTTGCCCAAAAAAGGAATAAAAGAAAACTATTCTATCAGATCACGAGAAAATGTTTATAAATTGTTAAATTGATGTCAGTCTTAGCACTTACTCCTTGCCAAAATTTCGTGGCCCATATATGTTTCAACGAAATTCGGCTGTAGGCTTTTTAAATTCAGTAGATATTTTACATAGATGTTTTTGTTCCATTAATTTGCTGATTTATTAAATTAGAACCCAACTTTCTTGCCTTAAGAGGTCCTTCGTCGAACTAAATTGAAATTTTATTGATTTGGAAAATCCCTCGTAAGTTTCTGACCGCAAAAACATCAGCTTAATTTTTTATGTTCTTCATAACAGCTTACTTCAGCTTACTGTTTTATGTTCTTCGGTGCATTTCAGAGTTCTGCTTTTCAAAAAAAGCTTCCCATACTTAGGCCAATTTATGAATTGGCCAATACTATTAAGACATGTGTTTATAACATTTTCCAGATTCCTGTGGAATGTTATCATAGAAAATTCGTGCACATAGAAAAACTGCTGTTGCAAACTTACACCTTTTCTAGTTTGAAAATTTTGGATTTCACTCTTGACTCTGATTGGTCAAAACGAATTTTGTGCTTTTTCCACTTGAGGAAATACGAGCGGCCAGGCATGGAAAAAGTTCCAAAACTGCTAGCAGCAGAATTCAACAGAATTCCAAAAGATGCCAAATCCGCCAACAAATTTCACTAGGCCATGAAAGCTGCCAAGTGGCATTGCCATTATGCTACCCCATTGTTTCCACGGGGGCGATCGGCCTAAATAAATGGGTGTATTCGTGGATAATTTTGATTTTATCCACAAATGTGATCTAACAAAAACAAGTCCAGGCTTGTAATGAAACAATAATAATAAAATAATAAAATTATGATAATAATGATAAAACAAAAACTTCATAAACAGTTTCTAAAAAATAAGTGACCACAGCAAAAATCTGCAAATTTAGTTTTCTGCAAAAGTCACCGCTTAAAATCGCAGAGTCGAGACTGAAGTTAGATTTTGAGGCCATAGCCACCAAACGATATTTTCTCTGAGATGTTGCCATATTTTCTCTGACCGAAGCACAATCAAGAAACAAAAGTAAAAAAAAATATAACCAAAGACTAATTCCTTTGAAAACTATAAACTGCACAAAATTCCCTAAATTTTCTGTAGATTTTGCAAGTCCTATTTTTGTTTGATCAGCCAATTATTCTGTAGAAGTACAAAAGCTTACTGATGAAAATGATAAGACTAGGGTAGATGCTACAAAGGGATATAATAAAAAACTTCTCTTCACAGCAGCGCTTGTTACAGAAACTGGCAGTGACCTTCAAGATGTAGCAGAAAATAATCAATCCTTTCAAATTTAACATAAATGCTAACATGCTAAAGATACTGTATATATTGAACAAATGTCAACAAAGGAATTTTTTACGAAATATCCACTTATTTTTGTAAATTTCAGCTTCTTTTGAAAAGTTGTTACTTTTTTCTTAAAGATACTAGTAGAAATGAATAAAAGAAGGCTAAAAATGACAGAGTTTTTTTAATCTTGGATGTCGTATTTTGTTTTTCTAAATGAACTTAAAAAAATAACCACCTTCAAACTGGATAGAGTTATCAAGGAGATCCATAGACTGTATAGCAACTAAGTTTGTCACTACATCGGCATTACCAAGCGAATTTTCATTCGATTTATCTGACTGGCCATCATCTGTTACCAATCCATTAGATCCAAGTGCATATTTGAAGTTCGACCCTGATCCAAACGCTCCGTGAATCTCTTTTTGAACAACTAAAGAGAAAAAGGAAAAATGAAATACAGTGGCTTTCAACCATGTTTTGTAATTCTCTCCCTGAAAAATTAAGTGTGGGTCGGACACCTTAAGTTAGACTCTAAAGTCTAAACATCTTGTTATGTTTGTTATGTTTATGTTGTTGTTATGTTTATGTACATCTTGTAGGTTTTGTTATGTTTATGTTCTGTTTTTGCAATTAAAAAAAAAAGCCCAATGGCTTTTTTTTGGAAATACATACATACATCCTAACAGTTAATTTAACTGTGTTTTTTTTAGATTACCACAGAAATAAAGTCGATCGTTATTTGAAACCTACCCACCAACGCCGTATCTAGGGGGTGTATGGGGTTTGAAACCCCTTCCTTCCAAAATTTTAGTACGATTCGTAAAAACATAATGAAAATGCATATAAACAAATTTTAATGCATATTTGGAGTTTTTTGTAGATTCCCTCCCGCACCCCCTCAAACAACAATCCTGGCTACGCCCTTGCTCTCTACTATCTATTTATTTCACTTTTAGCAGAATATTTCTGGAATAGTTTAAAGGAAAGTTTCCTCCAAATAGCTAGAAATGTAAACGTACCTACATACTCCTCCTGAGATTGCTTCAACAAACTCCTCCTCGGGAAAATCGTGGACAACAGCTGACATTATATCATTAATAGTAATATAATATTTATTTATAACCCACGAATTACAATAAAAACTGTGGAGTAAACAACAACAACAAAATATAAAAAAAAAACCATAAACATACGATTCTATAATACAACAAAGATAAATTAACTCAATTCAAGAAATGGCCAAAGAGGTTCAAAAACACCAATCATTTTCTGAGTTTTAAAACATAGATCTGCAGATATTTGTTTCAGTCGTGATAAAAGTTTTGAGATAGCCATTTTGTTGAAATAATTCAAAGATCAGATACTAAAAACTCTGAGGTCGACACAATCCTTCAGAGCCAGGGGGTAGGCGTTGTAAGTTATGTCCTGCGGGCATATTTTGTTCTTATGGAAGAAGTGTCCATATAAAATTCACAGGGGCTTATTTGATTAAAAATTGAAAATTCTAGTTTACTTTTTAAGAGTCAAAAGAGATCGGAGGGTAGCTAGCCCCCCACCCCCCGCCCTGTTTGCCCCGGAAGCATATAAAGTTTTTACGGAGCAGATGTTCATATAAGCTTTGGAGGGGACTCAAATGACTAGAAACTGAAAGTTCTAGTTCCCTTTTTAAGAG